>JBAMBJ010001596.1:0-340292 GCA_037043495.1 Drosophila recens
GCCGCAAAGAGAATCGACAAGAAGTCTGCTGCTTGCTGCGTCGATTCGTCATCTCAGTTGCTTCCTGTTTGTTATCGATTCTTCTTGGTTCTTAATTTACACACGTGAGAGACGCCGCTCTCCCAATTTGGGAGCAGCGATAACTTTTTGCTGATTTGCATGCTTAGAAGCTGAGATGCCGTTGTTGCCAACTGGCCAACGAAATAAAATAGAATTAGGCGGCTTTTTCTGTTTTGTTGGTAGTACGAAATGAGAAATAAATCAAATAAAAACTATTTATATTTATATTTTATGCAAATTATATTGTAAAGATCGAGCCGATCGATTTCTATTTTTGCTTTGAGTTGCTCTGTTGAAATAGAGTGCAAAACTTCGGCCGTTTCATAAGGGAGCCCAGCGACTAATTCTGTCCGTTGATTATATTTGCATAATATGTACATATGTAAAAATTTCTCAATCAATCTCTCCTATAAAATCTCCAAAATCGCGGCATGCTTACACACTCACATACACACATACATACATGCATACGAACAAAGGTATGGATGTGTGTCTTTTATTTAAAATTGGGCTCCCCTCGCAGTCGCTGCTCGCTTCGTTTTGTGGCCTTCTCCACTTTGGCTTTTTTGTTGACCAAAGTCAAAAACCGTTCGATGATCATGAAGTTCAGACCCAACAATAACAACAACAACAAAAACAACAACAACAATGACAACGACAACAATATTGCGACTGCGTTGCTTTCTCTTTACGTAACGACAAAAGACAAAACCAAACTTAATTAAAAAGCAACCCAAAAAAATAAAAACAGCAAACTAAAATAACAAAAAAGTAAAAAGCGAGCACTAAAAGGAATCTCCCGCCTCAGTGCGATCTTTAAATCGTAACGTAAACGAAACCCCGAAAATACTTATGCTACTGCTCGCTCTCTCTCTCTTACTCTCTCTCTCACACACGATCTCTCAACACCTTTCAGCTCCCCATTTCCATGCACTTTAAAGACACCCGACAATTTGTTGTCGTTGTCGAGCTTATGTTGTAAGCTTCGCACATTAGCAAATTGTGCTCAGCATCAACTTTAAATTGTCAAAATAATAAAATTAAAAAAAAAATAAAAATAGTGCATAAGCTGAAGAGTCTTAAGACAGTCTACAATTAAAATAAGCGATCCCAAATACACTCCAATTAAATGTTGTAAATGCTCTAAAATTTAAGATCTAAAGATACTAAACTCATCGCCAATATATCTCTATACTGATAGTAAAAAAACGAGCTACGGATTTTAAATAAAGAATATTCATTTCAAATATTAAATATTTGAAATACAAAAATGAATTGTACTTAACTCTTAGTATTTATTATAACGCTATTATAATTTATTTTTCCACGTACATACATCTAAAAAGCAATTTAATTTAAATTGACAGTTCTATTCTCTAAAAAAATATCCATTTAAAACTGAAATTATTATTAAATAAATAATATAAATAAACAGGATGCTGTAATAAGTAAAATATTCAGAGTGTTTTTTTTTCTCCATATTTTGTCAGCTGTATTTCTTTGACAGCTTTGCGACTTACCGTAAAAGGGACCTTGAAAGTTTGGAGAGGGTGGTAATAAGAATTTAATAATTTATTTTATTTGCTCACATAGTCAAATAGTAGTAGACAATTCGCTGATTGTTGATTCATTGAGACTCACATGTTTACGACACTCGCATTTAGCACTCACATTCAGTCAACTTGTGATTTATTGCGCAGCTTCACTTAGCCAAGTTAACGCAAAGTCAGCATTTTTTATGAGCCCAAAAAACATTCAGAATTCTTGGCGAATTATGAACAAAGCAGCTGACTATTATAAGAGTGTATCTTAAGCCGGTGGTAAGTACTCGAAACCAAACACAAATTCTGAGAACTAATGATTTCCCGCTTTTAGGCCATGCCCACAATCAAATAACATTCATTCATTCATTCACACACCATTTGTCGCCGATTAGGTTGCTTTTGATTTTTCTTTGTTTTGTGTGTAAAGGCGTTATTTGTTTTGGTCAAAAACGAAGCAAAGTGTGGCTCAGGGTTACAAGTATGTACCTGAAGTCACCTGGTCACATCTGTAGATGGATGCTGCCAATCCGTTCCGGTACCGAATGCTCTGCATTAGCCATAAGCATTACTTGTAAATATTAAACATTACACAATGCACACGGTTAACGCAGTCAACAATAAATTGCGTATCTGAGCAACCTTCAACTGTCGCTCTATGTGAAAACAAAACACCAAAAAAATTTAAAAAACAACCTTAAACCAAAAAAAAAAAATCGTAAATTAACATAACAAAACGCAAAAGTAGGCATAACGCAAGTGCAATTTGCAACAAACTCAATGCTTAAGCGAGGCGTGAACAAAACAAAAAAAAACTACCCACAACACACACACATAATGTATATCGACTTATATGTAGATATATAGATATGTATAGGTAGTATGTGTCTTTATTCATAGATTGTTTTGTGCCTGCCACAGCCACAACTCGAAGTTTTAAGTCGTCGCAGCTTTTAGCTGGCAAATTCATTAGTAATCACTTCACAGCCATTAGGATTTGGTACAAGTGCCTCACACACAATGAGTGTAATTTCCGAAATGGTATTGCTTATATACAATGGATACAGATCTTTAGCATGTATATTGATCAGTCAGATCTCTATTCTTAGAAACGGAATTTTGAGAGAGAACTAACTGCATGAACTGCATTTATAAGTAAAACTTAAGCTCGACAATCACTTTTTTAGTGAACAGGAATCATGAATAGGTTTCCTGAATATCCTATGATTTGAAAGGGAAAATATATAAATCAAGAGTACAAAGTCAGATCTCTATTCTCAGCTACGGAATCATGATGAGTAAAAATCCTCAACACACAATCTGAAAAAGTATTAGAAAATCTAAATATTGCTAAAATCAGATCGACCAATAAAACAGATCAGATCAATTTAGCAACATACTGTCAAAATAAATTGTTTCTACTAGAAATATAAAATGAAAGTTAGTATTTTTATAAAAATAAACATACTATTTAAATGTATAAAAAATTTTCCTCGAAAAGTTTCCAGATCTATTATTAATTATCTTTTTAATCTTTTGCCCGCCAAAACTGTATAAAAATACTCTAACGAGTTCCACACGGAAAGTTTTTTCGAATTTTGTTTTACCTCTAATACAATTAAATATTATTTCCTCATTAAAACCGTGGCTTTTTCCACAGTCTTTGGACCTATTTATACTTCTATTCAGCAGCATTTGAAATGAGTCTGAGTCTGAATCTGACCGCGCCCAGCTTGATTAGGCGTAACTCAAGCGCAAACTTTGCCCAAAAAGTGTTTAATTAGTCAATATTTGTGAAGTCAGCTGAGAAGGAGACTAAAGGAGATATAGAATACAGATTTATGCTACCTGCAGTTACCTTTTAGGCAATCTTAAAGTACTTTAGTACTCGTATTCGTACTCGTATTCATGCTCGCACTCGTACCTAGGCCAAATGTGAATCAGGCTTCTGTGCGGTCCAAGTGCTCAAATATTGACGCATCAATCAAGCGCTGGGCAAACATTTAGTATTTGTGATAATTTATTGAGTGCGACTCATTTAATTTGCTGTTGCTGAAAGCAATGACCGATCCGACTTGATCCGATCCACGCTAACCTGATCCGATCTCGTCCGATACGAAGTTGGCTTTGGGGGAAAGCCTTGCTTAAGATAAGTCTATTGCCAAATCGAATGGTATTTGGTCAGCTGGTCGAGAAACAAATTTGTAAAACCTACGTGTAATTATGGTGATTTGTGAGCATGTTTAGGGCCAAGTTAGAGAGTGGGTTTAAGCCACAACATGACGCTGCATTGGGAAACTCTTCCAACTGCACCTTTGCTTGTTTGTCGGACTCCAAAAACTCAAAGCGCTTTTCTTGGCAACACCAATAATTATTTGAGTCTTAACTATTTGCCTCTTGGCCCTAATTGTTGTTTTATTTTATTATTTGTAGTTAAACAATCGTTAATTCTACGCCTCACATGAACTTTTCACGATTGAGAAAATGATTGGCCGGCATTGCCGTCTGCTCCAGCTTCACCTGCTCCTCGATGCACTCGACAATTGGCCTTTTACTGTCCACGGCGACAGTCAAGCCATTTCGCACCGCCACCGAGGAAATGGTCAGCAGATCCTTGGCCAGATCAAGGGCGGCAAACACTCGTATCATGGTTGATCCAGTGCCCTTGGCATAATCGCCAAACTCGCCACTCTGATAGTCATTGGGCAGCAGGTAATGGAACTGCGGCCAGAATGATTTCGTAATGAAGAAAATGCTATTCGAGTCCGTCGGCTTAAAGTCCTTCTGTATACCCCAAACGAAGTGCGACGAGTTGACCAAGTTGCCCACATTCAACACAATCAGATTGCGCAGCCAGAAGCCAACGAACATGGCAACGCCGAGGGTTTCGCCATAGTATTGGAAGGGCGTGTTCAGGGGCAGCAAAACATTCAGCACAATGTAAAAGAGCGCATAGAAGCTATAGGGAGAGAAAGAGAGAATGGGAGAGAGAGGGAAGGAGGGAGAATATTTATTAAATATTTTTTTACACAATTTAAATTAATTTTTAAGCAAATAAATTTACGTTATTCATGTGCTTACCGTTTCTGGAACATGACGATCTTATCACTCTCGATGTCGGACATGTCCACAGTCAAAAGCAATTCCTCCTGCTGTCGAGAGTATTTCAAAAGGTTGCCATGCAGCTGGGCACGGATGAAGCTCTGTTTGCTGTAGTAAGGATCCTCGTCTTGTTTAAACTTGGCGTGGTGCAATCGATGCGCCTGAACGCGACTGTAAATCGAACCCTAAATCAACGAAACAGGAATAGAACGGAATTAGAAATGTAATTCGGAAATGCATGCAAAGTGACATTTGAAATTAAATTGTAATTCGTTAACGATCGAGTAATTAAAGAATTAGAAACGAAGCTTGAGAATGCAAATGAAATTCGGAAACTAATTAGCAACGAAATTGAAAAGCAAATGAGGAATTAACTTAAGAAACGATCGAGCAAATAAATTCGGTTTCAAATTAGCAACTAATTTCGAACTTGAATGAGAAATTAAGTTAGGAAACGATCAAGCAATTAAATTCGGTATCGAATGAGCAACTAATTTCGAAAGCGAGTGAGGAATTGAATTAGGAAACGATCGAGCAATGAAATTCGAAAGCGAAAAATAAACGAATCTCAAAAATGAACGAGAAATAAAATTCTAAATGCAACTCATTCCAAACCCGTTGACAACCGATTGGGGTTGCAATATTTGCTATGCTTTGGTTGTTGTCTTGGCTAAAAATCTACTTATCGAAGACACACTCAAATTGAGCTTTTGCCAGAGGTGTCGCTGACAAGGGGACGTTAGATAACTTCACTCACCTGTCCGGCCAGTGTCTGGCAGAGCATGAGGAACACGCGCAATGGCGCCGTCGCCGTGAAGGTGCGATGTGCCCAGAGACGATGGACGCCCACAGTCACGCCCAATATGCCCAGTAGACTGAGCAGCGCAGCTGTAAGAGTGAGATGGAAGATGTGACGTGTTAGTCGCAGAACTTTACGCTCGTTTGACCTGTTCGAGAAGGTCACTCACTGAATAATATCGTTGACCACGAGGCGTTCATGGATGCCTCGTAGACGCCAAAGAGGCCCAGAAAAAAGACATGGATGTAGAAGAGCACCACGGGCCAATTGGCCTCCCTCTTCTTGAACTCGGCGTTCGGGGCCACATCCGTGCTGTCGCTTACTGGCTTCGTATCCATCCTAAGGATTGTCGTTGGTATTGTCCTGGAATGCCTCCGTGTTCGACTGTCACACACGTCAGCTTGAGCGCTACTGAAATTCAACGCATTCCAAACGGGAGATTGGTGGAATCGTATAATCCACGGGTCCAAGAGGTTTCAAAAGTTCCCGCCACTTGAATATGCATGAACTGACGACAAATATATTAAAAAAAATCAAGCGACGATCAACAAAGTGTGTATTGAAGTGTGGACTCTCTAGCGAGGTCTGATCGTATGTAAGAACTAAATGAAACGAGCTTTAGGCTGATAAATACAATAGTTTAATGCCCTTGGGTAAGTAACAATAGCAACAACGTAGGCGAACATGTGTCTGTGCAGGGTTGCTTGTGGATTTGGGTTGGTTCTCGATTTGATTTGATGGATTAACTATAACTTAGATCTAAGAAAAACACAGGCATTTTATCGGCTAATACTCGATGCGTCTCAATTCTGCATCTTGGCCAACTCGACAATATCATCGCGCGGTAGATCGCAATCCCCAAAGCCCCAAACTTGATTCTTGTGCGCGTACTCATCGCTGAGGAATCGCGTCCCATCGCCACATTTGGCTGCCCGACGCTTAACCATATCCGGTGAAACTGATTTGCCTGTGGAAGAAGAAGTTAAAGAATGATCAGTTAAGAATTTTCAGCTGAGAGATTCATCAACACTTACGTCCACTGGCCAATCCAAGGCGAGCACAAAAGTCAATGAAGGCGGTGGTAAAGTTCAGTGTGTAGTTTCCGAACTCGCCCGTCTTATAGTCCCAGGGGAACACATGATGATAGTTGTGCCAACCCTCGCCAAAGGCCAGGAGGGACACAAGTGGCACCTCCACGGATGAAATTTTTCTGCAGGAATAGGAATTAATTTATATATTTTCAGATTATTTTTGTTTAAAAGTCGAACTAATGATTAAAAATAATCTTAAACTATTACAATTATTCAAAAATATTCAGAAATAATAAAAAAAAATTAAAAATTGTCTTTTTGGGCATTCGATTTTTTTAGATTTTTCCCTAATTATTTCTGATTATTTTTGAATATTTCTGATTATTTATTATTTACTTAGCAGATATCAAATTAATTTAAATTTTCACAATCAAAGTATCCAAAGCTTTTTATTATAGTTGCTTTTGTAGCTTTGGCTACTTTGATTGTAAAAATTTAAAATTATTTTATTTTTACTAAATAGTCATAAAAATCCGAAATAATTTAAAATTATTACAATTATTCAAAAATAATCAGAAAAATTCAAAAATAATCTTTTTGGTTTTTCTGATTATTTTTGAATAATTGTAATAATTTTAGAATATTTCTGATTGTTGAATTGCCAATGTTTTTTGACAATTGTACGCGGATACTATTTACCAAGAATCAGTACAACTTGGGTTTCGACAACAACGTTTTTATTTTGGCAAGATTTGGTTAATAATATGCGGCTGTGGCTTTTTACAATTAGCTTCGCCAGATCAACAACGAGAAGATATGTACAATGCAAAAAACGCGGGAAAAAATGCTAGTGTATATGTATGCGTATGTGTATGCAATGCAATGCAACTGGAACCAGTACACGACAAGCCTGCTCATCTAGTTCATACTGTCCCGATAGTTATATCGATAGAAACGGATTAGGCTGCTGCTGAATCCGACATACTCCCCCCGTTGGAAGCCTGTCTTTCAACAGAGTCCTTTAGAGGCAACAAGCACAGCTTGTTCACTGCTCTTCTGATGACACCAGATGCTGTATTCAGATCAGCTACACGGGCGACTCCATCCTTGCCAGGGACCAGATGCAATACCCTGCCAAGCGGCCAGCGCATGGGTGGCAGGTGTTCGTCCTTCACGAGTACCATGTCATTAACGCACAACGATTGCGTTGGAGAGCGCCACTTAGTTCGCTGCTGCAGAAGAGTCAAGTATTCTTCACGCCACCGTGCCCAGAACACCTGTTGCAACTGCGACACACGCTGCCATCCATCTAGTCGGTTGTAGTTCAGCTTGGTCAGATCAGGCTCGATGATACAACTTGGGGGACCACCGAACAGCAAATGCGCAGGAGTCAGGACATCTAGATCTGCTGGGTTCTCTGAAAGTGCAAGTAATGGGCGAGAATTAACAACTGCACAGATTTGGCAGACGAGGGTGCGCAGTTCATCAAAGTGCAACACCGAGCGGCAAACAGAGCGATAAAAATGGTGCTTGGCCAGCTTCACAGCCGCCTCCCATAATCCACCAAAGTGCGGAGAGCGAGGAGGAATGAACTTCCAATCGATGTCATCGGCGAGGCAAAACTGCTGCACTGCTTTCAGGTGGGAGTCGCTTAGCATCAACGTTTTAAGCTCCAGCAACTCATTCTTGGCCCCAACAAAATTCGTTGCATTGTCGGACCACATCTGACTTGGCTTCCCGCGAGTAGCAATGAAACGTTTTAACGCGCTCAGAAACGCCGCCGTCGATAGATCCTTAACCAGCTCCAGGTGCACTGCCTTGCTTGTGAAGCAGATAAATACGCTGACATAGCATTTCAGGGGCGCTCGCGTTCGAACCTCCGACTTATAGAAAAATGGCCCACAATAGTCGACTCCAGTGACCGTAAACGCTCGAACCGCTTCCAGACGCTCTTTTGGAAGACTTGCCATCATTGGTTCCACAAAGCTTGGCCTCGCTCGGAAACACGTCACACATCCTCTTATAGCCTTGGTCACCGTTCTTAATCCGCCAATTGGCCAATACTGAAGTCGAATCTTGGCCAGAAGTGCACGGGGTCCGGTGTGAAGATTCCTTTGATGACACTGTACGATGAGCGCTTGCGTGATTGCATGACGCTGAGGCAGAATAATGGGATGCTGGCCATCATAATCCAAAGACGAATTGCAAAGCCGTCCACCAACACGAAGCAGTCCACACTCATCCAAAAAGGGAGCCAAAGCAGCGATGGAGCTTGACTTTCTCACATTCCCGTGAGACCGGATCTCTTTCATGTCGTCCCAAAGGTTCGTCATTTGCACAAGACGCAGAAGAATGCGAGTGCCATGATGAATATCCAAGACAGTTAATACAGGATTCCTTATTCGCTTGATGAATTTGTAGACATAGCCAAATGTGCGCTGCATGGATCCAAATGAATTTGTGTGCTTACATCCAAGAGTGAGGTCTGCATGTGGAGATGTCACGATGAGTGCGCTCTTCCTCAATTCAATTGTAGGCTTTTCGGGAATGCAGGGCGCAGGCCAGCTTGGACGATCATCCACAAGATATGGCGGGCCATGGAACCAGAGATCGGATTGTGCCAACACTTCTGGAAATGCGCCCCTAGAGAGGATGTCAGCTGGATTCCTATCGGTTGGGACATGATGCCATTGCATGCCGAGGGTCAACTCCTGTATTGCAGACACTCTGTTCGCAACGAAAACATTAAATTTGAAGGGCTCATCTCGAATCCAGGATAGAACCACTGACGAATCGCACCAGCAATAAAGCTGGCTGCAGAAGATTCCGGTACGCTTGATCTCATACATCAGGCTTGCCAATAGCTTCGCTCCACAAAGTTCCAACTTCGGAACGGACAACGTCTTCAAAGGCGCAACTCGCGACTTGGAGCACAGGAGTCTACTTGTGACAGTCTGACCTCTGGTGACCACGTAGACGCAAGCTCCATAAGCCTCCAAACTGGCATCGCAAAATCCATGAATCTCCACCTCAGCATCTGCGATGAGCACTACTCTGGGAAACGAGACGTGTGGAATGCTCTGGAAACTACTGCATAACTCCTTCCATGCCGTGTCACGTGCTAGAGGCAAACTTTCATCCCAAGTCAGTTGATCCTTGCAGAGCTGCTGAAGAAAAATCTTTGCTTTAGTTATGACTGGGCCTAATAATCCAAGCGGGTCATAAAATCGGGCAACAATAGACAGAACTGAGCGTCTCGACGGCTTCACTCTAGAGTCTAATGCAGAGAAAGAAAATAAAAGCGTATCAACTGCTGGGTCCCATACAAGGCCAAGGGCTTTGGTGACATCGCTTCCATCATCGAACTTCAAAAACTGTTCTCTGTTTTCAGCAGCTACTCCATCAAGGACCTTCTCGTGACTCGAACACCATTTGCGAAGCTTGAACTGGCCACGGGCCAATATCGCGCAAGTCTGATCCATCTTTTGCCTGGCTTCTGCCACTGAGTTTGCTCCGGAGATAAAATCGTCAACGTAGAACTCCTGTTGTAGGGCCTTTGAACCAATTGGATAAGCATCACGCTCATCAATGGCCAACTGGTGCATTGCGCGCACTGATTGAAATGATGCAGATTTGGTTCCATAAGTCACCGTATCCAATTTGAATACCTTTATGCCCTCCTCAGGCGAATCTCTCCACAGAATGCATTGATAAAAGCTATCAGGCATGGCAACTCGAACACAGCGGTACATCTTACAAATGTCAGCTGTTAGCGCTACAGGATATGTGCGAAAGCGAATCAAAATATGAAGCAGCTTTGGCTGTATGATTGGGCCGGCCATCAACACGTCGTTAAGAGAGTATCCTGAATCGGTCGACGCAGAGCCATCAAACACCACACGCAACTTTGTTGTGGTGCTGTCCTCCTTCAAGACGCAATGGTGAGGAAGAAAATACTTGCAGCAATCTATGGACTCAGGAGCAACTTGCGACATGTGGTTCAGATCCAGAAACTCTTTGATGAATGCTGAATACTGCTCCTTTAGATGCGCATGACGGCCCAATTTACGTTCAATGCTGAGGAAACGACGATATGCCTGGTCATAGGAGTCGCCTAGAAGCTCTGCACTGTGCTTCAGAGGCAACCGAACCATATATTCGCCAGACGGCAACCGAGAAAAGTTTTTTGCAAAGTGTTGCTCGCATTCCAATTCTTCCTTGCTGGCCTTTACCACGGGCTCTTCCAAACTCTCAATTTCCCAAAACCGTCGAACCAAGTCATCCAACCTGAAGTCCAGCTGAGCAGCCTCGCTGATAAGAGCGCTGCCAGTAGACAACAACGAAGTGCTACGATGCTTCTCAAAGCCACCAGTCACGACCCAGCCAAGGCGCGTCTTTTGAAGCAGCGGCAATCCTGGCAACAGCATGATTTGCCCAACAGATAGCAGCTCATAGAAAAGGCTCGCTCCAATTAGAAGATCCACTCGCTGTGGCTTGTTGAACGCTGGATCAGCCAGTGTAATGTTGGAGGGAATCTTCCAATCCGACGTGTCGATTGCGAAGCTAGGCTGACTGTCGGTGATAGTTGGGGCCACAAGGGCGTCAAATGTGGCTGAATACTCTGACGTTGACGACTTCATATGAATTTTTACAGCTGATCCGTCAGTGGAAACGTTCGTGTCTCCGAGACCCGTGACGACGGCCGAAGATCTGGTTTTCTTTAAATGCAGCCTCTGTGCGAAACGAGAAGTTACCATGTGCAGCTGAGAACCAGAGTCCAGTAACGCTCTGCACGGAACCAAAGAGCCAGCGCTATTTCTCACCATGACCACTGCGGTGGCCAAAAGCACGACACCAGACTGAAGACCTTGGGCAGCAAGAGAGGTAGCAGAGTGAGCTGTAGTCGACGAGGGCATACTGGCGGCAGACGATGTGTTTGCTGGTCCTAATGCCTGAGAATCAGAAGAGGTAGCAAAATGCAGCAGGCTGTGGTGCTTTCCTCCACAGGTGCGACAATGACTGCTGCTACATGAACGAGTTTGATGCCCTTTCTTTAGACAGTTGAAACATAGAGCCAGTTTTTTTACCTCCTTATGGCGCAGAGATGGAGACAAATTTGCAAATCTACTGCATGAATAGATTCCGTGGCCGCGTTCATCACAGAAGCCACATCCACCTTGGCTAGTCTCGGCCACAAACGCCTTTCTTGGGTTAGCATTTTGGTTAGATTTGCCCATATGAGAATTTGCTGACGTCGAATATTGTACGCTGTCCAGCTTCTGGCATCGCCTTTCCAAAAACTCAAAGAACTCATCAGCTGTCGGCACCTTGTCCGAGGAGCAGGCGTCATCCCACTTCTTTTGGGTTTTCACGTCCAATTTCTGAAGGAGTGTTTGCACAATAAAACATCCTGAAATCTGATCCGAATTGCCCAATGTCTTTAACGCACGCATATGCGAGTTGACCTTGTCAGAGAATTGCCGAAGTTGTGCCGCAGACTCGTTGTCTACCCTCTTGAGCCCAAGAATCTCCTTTATGTGTGCCTGGAAAACAATACGTTTGTTACTAAAGCGTTTATTAAGAATATCGAGAGCCACACGATAATTGGCACCGATAAAATCTAACGATCTAACCGCATCCAACGCAGGGCCAGACAGACATGAGCGAAGATGCTGCAGCTTCTCAATGTTGGTCAATTCGGGATCCTTGTCGACGACAGACTCAAACATTGCGTAGAAATTGGCATATTCCGTATAGCCATCGGAGAATGTAGGCAGCTTGAGCTCGGGCAAACGCGATCTATTAGCCACTATCACGGTTTGATTAAGAGTGTCATCATAGCGCCCAAATGTCGAATGTGGCGGGGCATTTGACTGATGTTTTTGAATAATTACGCGCACACGAGCCTCGAGCTTAGCCATTAAATCGTCAAAGTCATCGCGCACCTTGCTGCCAATTTCGTCGAAGTCGAGTTCTTCTAACGAATTATGCGCGCCGTTAAAGGTAGATTTAGTTTGCTCAATACGTAATAAATGCACTTCTAGCTCGACAGGGTCTAGATCATTAAGCTTGTTTGTTGATAAATCACTTTCGAGATTTTTAGCGCGCTCAAACAATGCAGACACTTTGCGTTTGAAAAAGGTCACCCTGTCTGCAATTCGCGCATCATCAGCGTTTGTGTTTGCCATGATGGCGCTTGGCAACAATGCAACGGCGAAAGAAATGCAAGCAACAACAAAAGTCAGTAACCGCACAGCCGCTTATGTACAAGCGTATGTATATAAGAAGGCTGAGAATGGCAACAACAACAACGAGCGAGAGTCTACTTGCGGTGCCTTTCCCAATAAGACACAAAGTATGACAATATGAAACTGTTGCTTTGCAACACACACACGCACTTATGTATGTATGATTTTGTTTTCAGCGAACACCGAACTTCACTGCACAATTGAATTAGCACAATTATTTAGCAGCATCTCGCCGGGGCCTCCAAATGTTGAATTGCCAATGTTTTTTGACAATTGTACGCGGATACTATTTACCAAGAATCAGTACAACTTGGGTTTCGACAACAACGTTTTTATTTTGGCAAGATTTGGTTAATAATATGCGGCTGTGGCTTTTTACAATTAGCTTCGCCAGATCAACAACGAGAAGATATGTACAATGCAAAAAACGCGGGAAAAAATGCTAGTGTATATGTATGCGTATGTGTATGCAATGCAATGCAACTGGAACCAGTACACGACAAGCCTGCTCATCTAGTTCATACTGTCCCGATAGTTATATCGATAGAAACGGATTAGGCTGCTGCTGAATCCGACACTGATTATTTTCGAATAATTGTAATCATTTTAGATTATTTCTAATTTAAATTTAGCAGGTATGATCTAAATTTTTCATTTAGTAATTTCATGTTATTCATTCACTTTTTACACTCACTTGTCATAGGGTTTGTTGCCCCACATGTGCGCAACGCTGTTCACAAAGAATGCCACATTGAGGGTCCATGTGAAGCGCATGTTAAAGTTGATCCAGAAGGACATCCAGAGATCCTCCTGCCAAAAATACCAGGGCACCACAACGGGCAAGATGATCGAGCACAGGGCAAAAAGCGGTATATAATATTTGCGTTGAAACATGACGACAGCATCAGCCTCCAGATCGGACATGTCGATGATCTTGCGCTTCTCAATAACCTTGGGATGCGGGGTCAGGAAAAGCCAGCCAACGTGGGCAAAGAAGAAGCCGCGATTCACATTGTGCGGATCTGCGTCCGTCTCGGAGAACTTGTGATGTATTCTATGATCCAAGGCCCAGGTGTACGCATCACGCTAGAAATCCAATAGAGATTAGATCACGTCTATTTATTTTGGTTTAATGTCTGGACACTTACCTGACCGGCAATGGTGAACATGAAGGCCAAGAGGATGCGCAACGGTAACGATGCATTGTAGGATTTGTGGGACCATAATCGATGGGCACCCGCCGTAATTCCAATTCCTGATACCCAAATGCAAGCAGCAGCTGAAATGGGAGTAGGGGAAAATATTGGAAACATTAAAATCGCAGCATTTTAAAAATTTTAGTCATTCGAAATATTGAAAATATTTAGAACATTTGGAATATTTAAGATATTTGACACATTTGGAGCAAATAAAATATTTCAAATACATGTATTATTTGAAATATAAGAAATATTCAAAAAATATATGGAATATTTGGAATATTTGAAGCATGAAGAATATTTAGAAAATTCGATATACATGCTATACTTGCAATATTTGATCTAACTGAAATATATAAGGAAAAAAAACCTAAAATATATGGAATTTTAAAATATAAGGTATATTCGAAATATATAGAATATTTGAAACATTGAAAATATTTAATATAATCGATATACAAGCAGTATTTGGAATATTTTTTATATTTGAAACATTTGGACCAAATAAAATATTTCAAACAAATGGAATAATCGAAATCAATAGATTCGTTAAAATATTGGAAATATTAGACTCGAACTTTGTCGCAACTGTATCGTGCTTCGCGCTCCATTAGCTCGCTGAACAATGACATTGATGGCACTGATGACATAACAACATTGCCTTTATAGATATATACACCACTGTGCTATTTCTATGGTCTATGCGTCAGTCCCGGCTACCTATAGAGTTGGGTCTCTATATATGAAAATTGTGTCGATCAGCGCCAATTGAAACTTAATTGCCAACAGTCAAAGTTCAGTGAACTTGATGGCCCAATTGATGTAAGCATTACCTATGCCAAAACTCAATCAACGCCCTTGTCTAACCATAGAGAACATTTGGTTTTATTACGAGGGTTCTTTCAAAAATTTTCCGTTTAAAAGATAATAAAATTATGATTGTTTTGCTTATAACATAATCATAATCTGTATACACAAAAAAGGGGAACTTTTTCAAAATGTTGTCCATAAAAGGCAATGCTCACTTATCAGTCTCAGTGTGTATATATGAATGTTTATATTTGCCGGATAAGTCGTAAGTGGTAGATTACAAATTAATGTAGATTTATAAACTATTGATAAGAAATTAATGATATTTTTTTAGAATTGACTCATTCATTTCATTCGATTTAAAGGACAGCCGCAATTGTTATTAACTTCTAAACGTGTATATGCTTTACATTGTATTTTAGTCAATTATACTAACTAATTGCCCATTGACCTATGTGACATCTGTGTGACAGAATATTCGAGAGATCCAGCGATAGATAGATGCACTTACCCCAGAGGAATGTGTAGAACTTTGCGTAGAACAGCAAATAGATGCCATAGAGGGCGCCAGCGTGCAAAAATGTTTGGGCACAGAGATCGGGCCATCTGATCTGAGGAGTGTAGACCTCTTCCTTGACCTGTTCCTGCTGCTGTTCCGCCTCCTTGGCGATCAGCAGACACTTCTCCGCATTCTCTTTGTACACCGCATTCTCCTCCTGGTAACCCAGATTGTCATCCAGTCCAGCTTGATCTTTGGTTTGAACTCTATGCTTCAGCTGAGCATCTTCTCGGGGGGCGGCGTTGCTGCACTTGGCCACAGGTGAGAGGCAACAGGTGCCGTTGCTCTGTCCAGGAACGGAGGAGCCATCGGATTTGCTTGATGTAGGCGTAGAAAGGCACATGGTGATCGTATCAAGCGGCGTTGGTATCGCTGGTCTATCTAAAATGACAGATTGTGACATGGCAAGAGATGAGATGAGTAAGCGAATCGCCATAGACGTGCTAATTGAACTTTAGGACTGGCATAATATCAACTATTTATATGCGAGTACGGCTAGTCAACAGTTTAAATATTCAAAACCGATATGTAATGGGTGTGAAATTTTCAGTATGTCTCACATGTCTCCTTTAACAGACTACTAAGTTTTTCAGGCATGTTTTTCAGCTATTGAACTCGACAGTTTGCCTTAGATATTAACATATTAATATATTCATACACTCAAAGTCGTATTCATACTCGTATCTGTGCTAATATTGTGGGCGATTTCTCTCATTTTTCTTATCTCAAGACTCTTACGCAACCGGCTATAACTTGACTTATCTTTTGAAGAACTGCGCGTTTGTCAACAGAAACCAATTGGTTTCGACATTGTCATCATTCCACAGCAACTCGTAAGTCAAGTCTCTGGTGTTAAATGTAATTGTCAGATAAGCAAATGAGTCTCAAACTTTCAGCTAAAAAGCTAAGGCGCTAGTAGAAATACTTACATACACCAGTATGATAGAATTTATTTTTGGAAATTTGAAAATTGTCGAAATAAAACTTTAATGTTGAAGGATAAAGATGAGAAGATGATTTAAATATAATTTATAAATTTTTGCGATACTTTTTCCATCTTTTCCAAAAAAAAATTGAAAGACTTTAAAGCTAAACAGATACAGAAAATGGAACAAAGAACAAAGATCTTTAAAAATTTTTTTGAAACAGATCATATGAAGCACAAAAGTTTTACCCATAATTCTTCGCCCTTAAGAACGATATTTACTAAAAATTGTGATATTTGTGTCAACCCATTTTCGGAATGGATATCTGAATATCAATTTCAGGCCATTCGTATTAAACTCACATTAGAAAATTAAACAACTGTTAAAAGCACAAACAATAACATTACGCAATGATGATTAAGAATGAACAGAAATAATAACAGTGGCCAAAAAAGTACGTGCTAAAGTCCAAAACAATAACTCAGACTGCAGCCGGTATATTTTGGTAGCAAGAGATTAAAATAGCAGCACATAATCAGAAACAAACAAACACAAAAAATTAATTGAGTCCAAATAGCAATGTCACGTTGCGTTGATCATTTTTGGCAATAGGTAATACCCTCCAAAAATGAATGCCTGTTATCAGTAGCAAAGACCTAAGAGAAAGTGTCAGACATTTTTATCTAGAAAAGGCCATAAATTGGCCATGTGCGTTATGGCCTAGTGATAAGTGTTCAACACCTGGCACAATCAAAAAACACAACCGTCTGGAAGTCAGAAGTTCATTCAAAAATTTGCCCAAAGATAACTGATAATTTGGAACACCTGCGAGCCCATAACATGATGATGATCATAATGATATGGGGGGCAGGTGTTAAATGACTCACTGGGAACCAATCGATGACTTCTTGGTTATACAATTAACTGTTCTTAGGAATAAAATATTATCAGGCCTTAGCTATATTGACCCTGAGACAGAGAGTTGTTGTTCCGGTCGTGTAATGGATAAGATAAGATAAAAGATAGCTAGTATCTGTCAGTTTTAAAGCACTGAATATTTACATGTGAATAGTTTATTTGCCGGCATTCATCATACGCCCTGTGTGACCGATATTAATGACCGTCGAGTGGCAACAAACACGCCCCGTTTTGCGTTTGCCTTTTAATTAGAAAAATGTATCGCATAAAGAGCAATGAAAGCATATGCCAAACATGCTAATTTGATGACGAAAGCAGATGGAGGAGACGGCAGTAGGAACTGGAGATGGAGAAGTGGAAGCCAAGCGTTTAATGACTATTAAGAAATGTGGAACCTGTTCGGTTAACCCAGACGTCTATTGGGGAAGTCGCTCGAGGAGGAGCGTGTCACAGGAATTGATCAACATTTTCATTGGGCCAACACACGCGACTCGATTATGGCCGGGCCAAGGGAAATGTCGTGAAATGTGTGTGGTGCGAGCATGCATAAATTATATGTGTGTATTTAATATACAAAATTCATTGTGTTTTTCTTTTTTGTTGTTGGCTGTGTCACAACTTGGCAACGCCATAGGGACAACGAATTCTATTACGCTTAATAATAAATAATCATAAACAATAAAAAGAGGCCAGCGCCAAGACATCAGTTTTATTGACATTCGTTAGAGAAACTCATAAGTTCTCAGTTTCGAATTCGCATTGTCGAGGGGGAATAGCCATGAAATTGACCGCCCATTAACCGAGTTCTCAAAACATTGCAAATGGCCTGACGACGCTCACGTACCGAAGCAATCACAAAAACAATATCAAATGAAAGAAAATAAATAAAACTAAAAATTATTTGAGTTCTAATCGCCCCATGTCCAATCTCATATATGCATAAGTATATAGTATATAATATATACACAAAACTGACACTTTCGGGCCAATTTTCAATGGCAATTTGATTGGAGATTTTCCATGTCGAACAACGAATAGACACAGATAAAATACAGTTGAACTTCCATAACTCGAACGTCTATTGCTCGAATCCTCTCTAACTCGAACTAAATAGAGTGGCAATAGCGTACAGTAAACTTAATAAAAAGTTTTAAGTCGAAATAAATAATAGCTCGAACTTTTTCTTGGATAATGGTGATTTAAGTTAGGGAAGTTCGACTGTAGTTCCAAAAAAACTTTGGGACTTAGAGACACCCATTAAATTGTTGTTTTTCCCCAATAGACCCTCTTGACGCTTACATACAATTGCAATTATTGGAAATGTATTTATTTATTAATAATATGAACTGATTATATGTGGTTGATCGGGGTGTTCAGAAGTAATAAGTCTCATTACTTATGCTGGCACTTGTATTATGCTGGCACCTATAAAGGCCGCACACTCCCCTCTTATCGTTATTTACTACAACTTTTTTCCCGGCTGAAAATTTGAGTTTTAAAACTGTTTTAATTGGTATCTGAGTCTCATTTGTCTATTGTAATTGAGACACGGCTAACAGAGAGTGACTTTTAATTTGTAATACATACAAAACTATACACGAAACTAACTACTGACTGACCGATTCCGATCGCAATTAAAATCATTTTTTATGTAATATACATGGGATATATACTTTGAATGGTGTGTGGGACTAACATTATCTACACTAGCCAGAAAAACTATGCGTACACCCTTATTTTTGCTTTAACAGCTATGTTAGTGAAGTTATCACAGTAAAAAAAATATATTTGGAAAGGTCGTTCAAATTTCGTTTAAATGATGGAAAAATATTCTTAACCCATTAAGTACCCATTGAATATTTTGAGTTAAAAAAAGTCAATTTTTTAACCCATTTTTCCTCATTTTCATGCAAAAGTGCCTTTTTTGCAGTTTTCAAACAATTTTAAAAATACTAACAAAAATATTTTTGAAAAATTTTTTTTGCGATCGTTCCTAGAATTGTTTCAAGAATTTTTTTGCAACCCAACATTTTTTGGAAAAAATCGAGGAAAAAAGTTGAAAAAGTTGAAAAGTTGAAAAAGTTGAAAAGTAGTTTTTCTGGCTAGTGTATAATAGACAAATATATACATGAAAACAAACTACGTGACAATGCTTTATCAGCTTTAAAAATCCCAAATGAATTAAATAAATAATAAAAAGAAATTAAATAAATTAATTTCACTTTGTTCAATTCTTCACTCATCTCTGCTCACCGAATAAAAGGAATTTAGAATTTAAAGGAAATATAAATTTTAATAAATGCCTTTTGAACTACACATTTGTTTCTATAATATACTTTTTAATCATAATCTTATTAATTTGAGACTATTATTTCGAATTCGTTAGGAACGTTGTCCAAAAATATAAAATATATGTATAAACTATATTCCACACGTGGTAACTTAAAATCCTAAGTCAAGCAGAATTATCACAAAATTTCGCACATGTTGATTTTGTATTTTAGTTTGTGTTTTATGCGCGAGTTTTAAAATAATTTAGATGCTATTTTTAGTGGCAGTCTTTAGTACAACAGGCAATTATATAAACGACGTTTTTAAGGAAGTGGTTTTAGCTGACATTTCTTTTAATGGGTCACAGCTGTGTGTGTGTGTGTAACAATCTAATTACGAATTACATTAGGGATAGCGAAACACAGTTTGTTGGCACTTTTAAGTTATAGACTGTATTATGACAGCAGCCAAGGCTAACAAATGAAGGCGGGAGGGGGCGGGGTAACACTATCTGCTGGAATTATTTCTACTGTAATATCTTACATATACATAAGTATTTTTATTTTTATTACACGCTGAGTGCGCTCTTGTCGAATTTGAGATATTTGCTGACGTCAGACAATATTTTCCAAATTATATTTTTCTTCTATCTCAGCTTTTTTTTATTTGAGTATTTATTTTTAATTTTTCAATTTATAAAATAAAGAAGTTGTGTAAATACTTTGCTAATATGCGGAACGCACATTTATTGTTGTTTAGTCGACGACAGACACGCTTTATCGCATGGGAGATTCCTTTTGATGTCTCGAAACTATCGCTAAGATAATGTGAATTATTATTTGTAGTAATTATTATTATTATTTTGTGTGCTCGCGTTCTTGCTGTTCACCAACCGAACGAACTAAAATGACTAACAGCCAACGCTCAACTGGCCGACATTTACATCCACATCCACATCCAAGAGCTGACGCTTCGGCGGCGACAGCGGCGTCGACGTCGCGTTGGAGCGTGGAGCTGGGAGCGTGGAACAATTGACGCCAGGCAACGGCGTCGCCTCGCTGCCGCTATTCAATTTTTATTTCACTTTTATTTTGTTGGTTTGTTGTTCTCGCTGCGGGCTATTATCTATCTATCCATTTGCCCATTTCGTCGATCTCCCCTTTGCCCATTTCCATTATTTACTATTCTCTGTTGTGCTCACACATTCCGTAAACATTACAAAATATCGAGAGAGCGTAAGAAACCAGCTTGACGCTGCGCCTAAGAAAATTCTAGTTCAAAGTCAATGTCTGAGCGGTTGCGATTCGCTCTCTCTCTCTCTCTCTCTCTCTCTGATTGAGTAGGCGTCAACGTCGACGTTGACGCTGGCAGAACCATTGTGGGAATCGGGTAAGCAGGCAACCGGTTAGGGGTGAGCAACAGCCGGCATTTCGTCATCGTTCGACTTCAAAGCTCGTAAATATCGGCAAACCGTCGTAGTCGACTGATTAATGAATGTTAACGTTAACCCAGTTTTGTTTTTGGACACGGAGCACGCTTGTTGCTTCCCTATGCCTTCCCTCTCTCCCGCTTCCTCGCTCTCTTTTAATTATTTGTTGTTTGTGTTTGTTTGTTGCTTAGTCAGTGTCATTATCGCTGGCTCGTCTGGCTGTGGCCCGTCTGCTTATGTCTGGGACTTTGGTTTCCCATATCTGAGGGCGGCCACATTGCTTGGAACACTTGCCGAGCGCGTGGTTATCTCTCTTTGGACTCTTTTGCACATACAAATTTAAATTGTACAACGACAACAACAACAATGAAACGGTTATGTTTCCGTTGTGCATTTATCTGGACAAATGCTGATAAGATTTAAATCAAATATTTGTAGAGCAAACTATTTTGTCTGACCGCTGGTTAAACTGTTTCTCCCATCACTGCTCTAATTTTGTATTAAGTATTTTCTTTTTATAAATTAATAATGTGAGAGAGAAAAGCGGTGCCGAGTTTTTTTTCTTTCTTTTTTTGAAAATGCTGCCACATCAACAGCGACCGGTTTGACGGTCTGATGTGACGGGAGATGGGGGCGTGGGCCAACGCGGCGAATGATGATGCAATGGCAACGCGCTGATAAATATAGAAAATACTGAGATACATAATACATATACTACTGGCCAAATTAATAAGTATAGTCTTTCTTTTACTATAACAGCTATTGTAAGTCAAGTCTTCAAATTTAAAAAATATATTTGGAAAGGTCATCTAAATTCCGTTTGAATGATGCAAAACTTTCCATAACTCATTAAAATATTCGAAATTTAAAAAAACTCAACTTTCAAAACTTTTTTCCTCGATTTTAAAAAAAAATGTTGGGATGCAAAAACATTCTTCAAACAATTTTAGGAGTGACTGCAAAAAAAAATGTTTAAAAATCTTTTCGCTGGTATTTTTTACAATTTTTTGAAAATTGCTTAAGAGGCACTAATTAAATGAAAATTACGAATAAATGCCTTTTAAGCAATTTTCAAAAAATTATAAAAAAAATCGAGGAAAAAAGTTTTGAAAGTTGACTTTTTTTAAAATTTGAATATTTCAATGGGTACTTAATGAGTTAAGGAAAGTTTTGCATTCAAACGGAATTTACATGACCTTTCCAAATATATTTTTTTAATAAGAAGACTTGACTTACAATAGTTGTTATAGTAAAAAAAAGAGGGTACTTATTAATTTGGCCAGTAGTGTATGTGCACATATAGATTTTTGTGTATACACACATATGTGTATGATCAATGATTGTTTTGTTGCTCCACGCTTATCGCACATAGGGAATCTGTGGTTTCTGCTTCTGGTTACAGGGGGAAAAACTGGGAGAGGAACAAAAGTATGCGCGACTTCAAATGCTTTTATGATTATGAAAGCAAAAATACTCATAGATATGTATTACTGTATATACCGCCAAAGGCACATACCCCCCATGTGGTGACACTGCCCTGGCCCTTCCCCACCCCCTCCACTGCAGAGTCACCACTGTGGCTGTTGACACAGCTGTGTGGTAAACACGCGATAGGAGTCCACAATTTGAAGGGACCCATTGATAAGATGATAAGCTTTATAAGTATATGGGTGTATGTGCTATTTACTTATAACAAGTGGTTACAGGGTATACTTAGCCAACCAAATTCAAACAATTAACACTAACCATGACTCATGGTTCGATGTGATGACATAATTTGCACACTACTCAATAATTTCCCATCCTCATCCTCATGCCTCAGCCGAGCTAGAGGACAACTTTAACTGGATGTCAGCCATAAACATTTTCCGTCAAATAAAATTTACATACAGAGTGGCTGTAAATTCACACAACAATATGTGTGTATAGAATTTTAATTGGAGCACTGGGACTAGCAAAAATTCAACTAATCCAATTCGTATCCTTAGTAAATTTGCTCGAAATTTCTTCACAAGGTCAACTGATGGAATAGGTTGATCAAATACGCAGACAATTAGGGCACATTAATAATATACAATTCATAGCTCCCGCTGGATCCATTTAGATGGATATCAATCGACCAATTGTAATTGTTGTTTAAGGCACAATAATCGAATCCAACACTCGGTGTTGGAAGGTCTGTCCATCAATCAAAATAAACAACAACAACAACATGAACTTGAACATGAACATCAAATGGCGTGGACATTGGCCTGTCTACGCTTTGAACGAAACATTCTACCATTCTGACCAACCAGTCGACTTTTTAATTGCGAGGGTAAAGCCATGTCCCTAGTCCCTGGGGTAGTTTGGATTATACGACTCTGTTTGCTTTGTTTGAACATTTCTCCTGACATATTCACTATAATACATTTCGAAATTGTTGTATTGCGTGATTTCATTGTTGGCTCAAATCGAACATCAGAATGGCAATCTATGCGATTTGTTGTGGTCTCTGTTTTTTTTTGGTCAGCCAGACTATTGGACATTTTTTGGTCAGCCATTGGACTATTGGACAATAGACAAATCTAGATTAAAATCATGTCGAAAGTAAACGACAGCTGAAAATTCTAAGTAATTATACAGTTGAACTTCCATGACTCGAATTTTGCTTTAAAATAATTTGCTTTTAAAAATAATAAACTTACTCCATAACTCGAACCTTTTCTTTGGATAATGGTGATTCGAGTTAGGGAAGTTCGACTGTATTTAGTAATCCAATATTAAAATTGTTTTTACTTCAAATTGTATTCTCTTCATAGAAATGAACGCTAAAAGCTATGATTGATTCTAAAATATCAGTTTTTCGAAATAAAATTATACAAATTACAATAAATATATTTAACATTATTTTTTTTATTATAGTATTTAAACAAACTTCATGTAAATCATATTAATTTAAAAATCAATGCAATTAATTCGTTTATCATACAGGATATCTACTATTCGAGCATAATCTACTTTGCTCGAAAAGGCTTTGAATGGTTGAAATATCTGCTTAATGGCAAAGTAAAGACACAAACCCAGTGTGTTGAAATTCACGTATGTCGAGTTTCTCCAATATGAATTAGTAGTGACACAAACCAAATCATTTGCTCACCTTTTTAAAGGGTGTTTTTAAAAGTTCAAGATAATATTGTTACGCTTTGGAGAACACATCCTGGCCCCCATATCAACAGTCAGGCGCAGATCATTAATCAAGTCAGCTAACAGTGAAAAGTATTCTCGTAGTATACTTTCACATTAATCCTTTTTGTCTCCTTTCACTTAAATTACACCCCTTCCACAGGGGCACACGTGATTATTCAAAATATTTATTACCGATTCCCACATGTGTTGTAATTACAATCGGCGCATGTAAATGAGCTGAGTCGAGTGGAAAAGTGCACCCGCCAGCCGCAGGATTAACCCCCTTTTACACATGTGGCAAAGATTTCACGCATCGCTACCACAAATGTTTGTTCTACACACAACAAACAGCAGAGGGCGGGAAAGTGGTGAGGGGCAACTTCACACAAAAGTTACAAAGTGAATCCAATAAATATGCGCCACACACTTTTTAATTAAACGCCACATGGAACTTGTCGCCCAGGGACAAAAGGAGGTTCATCCGCACATGATGAGGTGTAAGATACATAATCAGGGTGTTTCCACGGCCCTTTTATGGTTGCACTTAATCAAAAGAAGTCTGCGTACTTCAAAGTTAAGGAATTACAAAATTATCCTTCCATAATGAGGTTGGTGCTGTTTAAGATTAAATTACATTTTTAATGCCTGACGTGAAGTTTGATCCAATTTCAAAGGCGTTCACATATTGAAAACAATTGAATTTAATTTTTAAAAATGTTTACTGTTTTATTTAGCTGACGCTGCGTTCTTCAGTTCATCCAAAAAAAACGCATCTTCTGTACGACAGAATAATTTGTTGTTACTCCCCAAAATGAACTGAACCTGGACAGCGACGCCGACTGCGGAAAACTCTCTAGACATTCAGGTAGTTGTCTGGGAATTCGAAGGTAACATCGCGGCCGGTAAGCTTCTTGTAGACCGATGTGAAGGTGTCAACCTAAGGACGAGAAAACGTATTCAGAAATTAGTTAAACTCATTAAAGTTTTTTATTATGTATTAGTGTCAAACGGTCAAACTATTTGCTGCAACATGATTAGTTGCAGCAAGATTTGGTTCAAGCTGTTTGTTTACTTTTCCGCCGATGTAGGAAGTCCCAAGGCACCAGGCACAAAACGGCCCTTGGGAGGCAAATAGGCGGGGGCAATGAACTGAGTGTCGGGTGGGAAGTTTGAATGTGACCGGCATTTAGTAATGTCAAAGCCATGGACCGAAGTCAGCTCGACATTATGGAGTAGGCGGGTCTGGTGTTTACTGTGCGTTCTGTTTGACAATCACTGAACGAGGAGTCGAATTCAGCGAATAACACAAGAACGGTAAAGGATTCAATATATAGAGTATGGATTACTTAGAGATCTTAACATGTAACCAGCGAATAGTTATGTAGCAGCCTTGGCGTATATTGATAGGCTCAACAATGTGGAGTAAACTGATTTGGAGTTCACTGTGCGTTCTGTTTGACAATCACTGAACGTGGAATCGAATTCAGCGAATAACACAAGAACGGTAAAGGATTCAATATATAGAGTATGGATTACTTAGAGATCTTAACATGTAACCAGCGAATAGTTATGTAGCAGCCTTGGCGTATATTGATAGGCTCAACAATGTGGAGTAAACTGATTTGGAGTTCACTGTGCGTTCTGTTTGACAATCACTGAACGAGGAGTCGAATTCAGCGAATAACACAAGAACGGTAAAGGTTTTAATATATATACAGTTTGTCAAAATTCTTTACACTCCTTAAAAATGTAATATTTTGACTTTAAATAAAAAAATAATATCTTATTATATATATTTGGAAAGGTCATTTAATATTTGTTCGAATGATGCAAAAATTTCCTTAACCCATTGAGTTCCCATGGAATATTTTTGAATATTTTTTTTTTGCAGTTACTCTTAGAATTGTTTCACGAATTATTTTGCATCAAAATATTTTTTGTAAAAATTCGAGGAAAAAAGTTTTGAAAAGTGACTTTTACATAAGCTCGAAACTTTCGAAGAGTACTAAATGGGTTAAGGAAAGTTTGGTGTCATTCAATCGGAATTTAAACGACCTTTCCAAATATATATATAAAAAGCTATTTTTTTCTTGTTTAAAGTCAAAATATTACGTTTTTAAGGGAGTGTAAGAATTTCTTGACAAACTGTATATAGTATGGATTACTTAAATATCTTAACATGTAACCAGCGAATAGTTATGTAGCAGCCTTGGTGTATTTTAATAGGCTCAACAATGTGGAGTAAACTGATTTGGAGTTCACTGTGCGTTCTGTTTGACAATCACTGAACGAGGAGACGAATTCAGCGAATAACACAAGAACGGTAAAGGATATCAAAATGTAGCCAATATATGGAGATGCAGGCCCGCAAGGATGCGTCAGTGGCGTACAATAACGAGTTATTGGCAGTTTTCTGTGTGTCCCCTTTGACAATCACGGCGCTTGATGAACGCGCCGCAAATAACACGGGGACAAAGCACAACAATCCAGACACGACACTCCAGTTCGAATATATGAGGAATAATGATGAGGTTCGACTCCTCAACTCACTTTGTGTTCGATGGTGGTCTGTTGGTTCTTGTCCAAGTGCACCTTGACCAGCTGCGAGCCGTCGAGCTTGACGCGCACGCGCTTGCCCACGATTTCGGCGGGGAAGACGAGATCCTCGAGAATGGCGTCGTACACGGCGGTCAGGGTACGGGAGCGTGGGCGCTTCTGTTTCAGCGGATTGCGTGCCTTGCGCGTCGGCTTGGGCAGAATCTTGCGCTCGCCAATGACGACAACGTGCTTGCCCGAGAACTTCTTCTCCAGCTCACGCACCAGAATGATCTGGATCTTCTGGAACACCTTCTGCTGTGGAATGGGCACGTAGATGATGACGGCCTGGAGAAACATTTAAAATTAGTTTCAGTCAAGCAACATTAATAGTAACAACAACACTCACCTTCTTGCTGCCAAACTCAATCTCGCGTGCACGGGTAATGTGCAAATCACGGAGATAGGGCTTCAGGTCGCTGTTGGCTTCCAGCTCAACGAGCGCCTGGGCAATCGACTTCTCGAACTCATCGGGGTCCGTGCCGCCGGGTTTAATAATCTTGGAGCCGATAGCCATCTGCAAGTGAACGAATGCAACTTTAAAGATGCTTCTAATAACGCCACAAAACCATAAACAACAGCAACGTCAACGCCTCAAATGCCGCAAATGCAAAATTCCCATCAAATGCTAAACATTTTTGTAATCGATTCACATCGGCGTTGTTTGAACGCTTTTCATTCGGCACTTTGTGGCATTTTTATTGGTAGCTATTATTTGCCACCTTTTCTCATTCATTTTCGGCTTTGTGTTGCATGTTGCGGCGATTTTTCGACTTTTTGAAAACTTTCACAGAAAATTTGCACCAACCTTTGTCGACTATTTTGACAGGAAAGGAAGTCGACGCTGTGACACTGAACTGTGCAAACGTCATCGGCACGCAGGGTTGCTCATAACGTGAAGTTGGTCGCGCCAGTTTGGTACGTGCGCAAGCCAATGGATGGCGCCAGTGGGTTATTCTGTGATTTGTTTCTATATTTTAATTTAAATAATTTTAATAATTATAACCAACGTAAAAAACAAAAATTCAGTTGAATTATAAATTCATAATAAAAAATTCGGTACTTATCAATTTACTTTAATCCTGTAACTACATTTACCAAATGGCACTGAATTCAAAAACAACCATTCAAAATGGAAGCCGATGGATGGCGCCAGTATGTTTTTCTGCGATTTGCTTTTGTATTTAAACTTAAATAATTTTAATAAGTATAACCAAAGTAATGAAACAAAGGACGGAAATATATGTGAATTATAAAATAATTATGAACAATTTTTTTATAATCAATTTGGTTTAAGCCTGTAACTAAATTTACAAAATGACACTTAATGAAAAACAAAAAATAAACTTTTTATAATGGAATACAATTTTGATATATTGCAATGACACTCAATGTTAGAGTCATATTGTTAAATTTGTATTTACTCAGCTGAAAATGTTCAAAATAATGTTATACAGGTAAAAATGCAAACGCCTTAAATACATGCATATGCATAATATTCCCCCATTATCAATTTCACTACACTTTTTATATGACAGACTCAAATATTCCGTACTTTATATTGCAAAAATCCCCTTCAAGGGAATGCTAGTCAACGAATCTAAACCTTATCAGCATCGATGGGATGTTGGCCATATAAAAGTGCCGTCGGCAGCCCAGACAAGTCATCAGTCACAGTCAGCTTCAGCAAGAGCAACAACAGCTCCAGTCGCAGATCTCCAATCTTAAAGGAATACTCAACTAACATATAAAATGAACTTCCACAAGATCTTCATCTTCGTCGCCCTCATCCTGGCCATCAGCTTGGGTCAATCTGAGGCAGGTTGGCTAAAGAAAATTGGCAAGAAAATTGTAAGTGCAAAGTAACTTTTAAAATTGCCAGCAATTACTTATGATCCATCTGATCCTTACAGGAACGCGTTGGCCAACACACTCGGGACGCCACCATTCAAGGATTGGGAATTGCCCAACAAGCTGCTAATGTGGCCGCCACCGCCAGGGGTTAACTCTTAAACCAAGAATTTATTTATTAAAATTGTATTATTAAGTCACTTAAGTACATATTGTAAATAGACAACAACAAATTAATTAATATACGTTTCTGAAAAACGGAATTAATACTATATACAATCTATAAAATTATTGATAGCAATCACACATATAATACACAAATAAACATGTATATTTAAATAAAGAAAAATATGTAAAGAGTATAACAAAATTGTTTTAAAATTTCGTGTAATCCGAAAGATTTTGTCAGATGATATGAATCAAAGTTACGTAAAAAATAATTCAAACAGTGAATTGAGTTTAATAATGTACTGAAATAATCGACTAAAACATGATTTACCATCGAAATTTTCATTCTATTATGGCTTGGCCGAATAATACGTTCTGCGCTCAAATTTGATTAATTTTGTTCAACAATTTTTTTTTCAATATTTACCATTCATTCAACTTCTTATGTTATAATTAGTAGAAAAATAGAATTTTAAATTTTGTTAAGATTTAGAAAAATATAAAACAAAAATTTTAACTTGTAAAGTTGCTAGTTCGAAAATCAGACCAATATTATTACCTTGCCAAAAATTATCCGATATCTCCCCTTGTATTTTTCGAAAATTCACAATCTTAATTCCAAAGTTTTAATTTTTATTGAACTCCTTATGTTATAAATAATAGACGACAACATTTTAAATTTGATTCTAAGGCACTTTAGTTCTTTGTAAAATATCATGTAAAATTTAACAAAATTTTTGAACTGAACTTACCTGTATTCAATGACAATAACCAATGTATACAGAACGGGGATTTTGTTTGGCCAAAAAGAACACAAGCAAAGTTTGGAAAAAACGGTTTGACATCAAACATTTTTCTTCGAATCATCAGATAATTAAACAATTTTGATTAAAAATTGTCTTATTCAGATATTTCCCAAATCCAGTTACCATAAACAATTAAAATATTAAATCATTTGCTTAAGCGTCACAAAGTGCAAAAAGAAGTTTTACTATGAAAAATTCTTATATAACATGGAAGTCTCGTTATAGCAATCGAAAGTGGTTTTGACGGGTAACCACCAAACTGGTTTGTCATGCATCATAACAACAACAATGGAAACAACAACAACAACAGATTGAATTACAAACATTTACTACGAAGCAATTTATGAATGAAAACATGACTGGGTTTTTTTTTCTAATTTGCAGAAACAACTTAGACGTGAATATGAACGAATCTGCCAATAATATAAATTTAGTTTTAAAGCATACGATTAAGAATAATACGATAAAAATGTATACCAAAAAAAATAATTTTAATATATGTTTAGAAAAGCTTTACCTTATAGAAAGGGGCTCGGCTCGAATTTAAAGGGTAGAGAACTCAAATATCGGTAAAAATTTACATGTTAGTAATTATTGTACAATAAAATATCGTTTTAATCCCTTATTGTCACAGCTGGAAAAATAGCAGTAAGTGAATTTAACTCATATATACAAATAATATTGCTAACGCTTAAATGGTTAAAAAAAACTCTGACATACAAATGTATGTATATGCAAAATGTTCCCCCACATTATCAATTTCACTTAACTTTTTATGTGACAGACGCAAATATTCCGTACTTTTTATTGCAAAAATCCCCTTCAAGGGAATGCTAGTCAACGAATCCAAATCTTATCAGCATCGATGGGATGTTGGCCGTATAAAAATGCCGTTGGCAGCTCAGACAAGTCATCAGTCAGACAGCTTCAGCAAGAGCAACAACAGCTCCAGTCGCAGTTCTCCAATCTCCAAGGAAAACACAACTACAACATGAACTTCCACAAGATCTTCATCTTCGTCGCCCTCATCCTGGCCATCAGCTTGGGTCAATCAGAGGCAGGTTGGCTAAAGAAAATTGGCAAGAAAATTGTAAGTCCGATGAAACTTTTAAAATTGCCAGCAATTACTTATGATCCATCTGATCCTTACAGGAACGCGTTGGCCAACACACTCGGGACGCCACCATTCAAGGATTGGGAATTGCCCAGCAGGCTGCTAATGTGGCCGCCACCGCCAGGGGTTAACTCTTAAACCAAGAATTTATTATTTATTAAAACATTGTAGTATTAAGTCACTAAAGTACATATTGTAAATAGACAACAACAATTAAATTAATATACATTTCTGAAAAACGGAATTATTATGAACAATATATAAAATTATTAATAGTAATCACGCTTATAATACATACAAAAAAACATACATATATATTTAAATAAAGAAAAAGATGTAAAGAGTATAACAAGATTGTTTTGAAATTTCATTTAATCGAAAAGATTTGACAGATGATATGAATCAAAGTTACGTAAAAATAGCGATGTAAATTCAAACTGTGAATTGAGTTTAATAACGTGATGAATAAATCGCCTAAAGCTTGATTTTCAAGAGAAATTACATTTTAATTATGGTTTGGCCTCTTAACATATTCTGCGCTCAAATTTTATTAATTTTGTTTACTTAAGATATTGATTTTTAGGTAACGATTCACCCCTTGTCGTTTAAGCCTCATTCAGACGAGCACTTTTTCACCGAAACTTTTTGTCATATTTTGTCAAAAAGCAGTCCGTGTCGCGTAACCATACAAAATTTCAAAGCGTCGGTAAAAAACCGACGCTCACCGTTGGAAATAGATCACGTTCTATTCCATCGGTGAGCGATGGTGAGCGACACGGACGATTTTTTGACAAAAAGGGTCGGTGAAAAAGTGCTCGTCTGAATGGGGCTTTACTAATATTCAAAATTTTTAATCTATATATTACCATTCATTCAACTTCTTATATTGTAATTAGTAGAAAAATAACATTTTAAATATGATTGTAAGATGTTTAATTTCTTATTAAGATCTATGCCAAATGAAACTAAAATGTTAACTTGTGAAGTAGATCGAAAATCAGACTAATATCAAAATGTCATAGCTTTGCCAAAACTGATCCGAATTCTCTCCTTGTATTTTTCGAAAATTCACAATTTTAAATCTCAAGTTTGAGTATTTATTCAACTCTTTAAAAATAATAGACAACAACATTTGAAAGTCGATTCTAAGGCGGTTAAGTTTTTTTTGTTAAAAATCATGTCAAAATTAAAAAAAATGTTGAACTGAAATAACCTGTATTAAAAAAAAATATCCAATGTATCTAGGACGGGGATTTTGTTTGGTCAAAAAGAACACAAGCAAAGTTTGGAAAAAACGGTTTGACATCAAACATTTTTCTTCGAATCAATTTATTATTCATTAGATAATTAAACATTTTTAATTATGAATTGTGAGCAATGTCACTGTCTCATTTAGATATTCCCCAAATCCAGTAACCATTAGCAATAATAATGTTTAATCATTTGCTTAAGCGTCACAAGGTGCAAAAAAAGTTTTACTATAAAATAATTCTCATATAGAAGTCTCGTTATATCAATCAAAAGTGGTTTTGTCGGGTAACAACCGAACAGGTTTGTCATGCTTCATTCGAGTATAACAACAGCAATGGAAACAACAACAATACCAGATTGAATTACAAACATTTACTACGAAGCATTTTATGAATGAAAACATGACCGGGTTTTTTTTATAATTTGTAGAAACATCTTTGACGTGAATATGAATCTACCAATAATATAAATACAATTTTAAGACATACGATTAAGAATAATGTAACGAAAATTCATATCAAAAGAGATACAGTGGAACTTCCCTAACTTGAATTTTCTCTAACTCAAACAAATTCGAGCAAATTTCATACAATTCTGCTTCCCTAACTCAAACTTCTCTAACTCGAATTTCTCCTTAACTCGAACAAAAATATTGGCCCGTACTTCTGTAAGTCGAATTTTTCGGAAAAATCCCCAATAAAGTTTGAATTTTTTTTCGTTTCTGTTTTATGCTATTGTTACCGGCTCGTTTTGATACTTAATATTGATGTACATTAACATATGGTGATGGTATATGATAGAATATTGCTTCAAAAATTACTTAAGCTTGTGAAATTGCTTTAGGAAAGATGTTCGTAATGTACTCCTTTGTCAGCGCATCAGCTCAGATTATTTACCATGGCACCAGCACGTGTATTAAAATGTTTATATCTTTAAGAAATCTTTAAACTTATTTGTTAAGAAATTCAAAAGTGAACCAAAAAATTTGAAGTGGCTGAAAAATATGGTATCTCATCGAAAACAGTTTTCATTATATTAAAAAATGGAAATTTAATTATGTCATTTGAATCGGGAACTTCTTCTGGATACAACAAAAGAACGATAAAACCTATTTTTGAGAATATCGACAGGTCTTAAACAAAGTGGATTTTTTTTTGTTGAAAATAACAAGATAAGTTTGCAACTTTAAATATATTTATGAATGAATAAAATTGTAGTTTAATTTAAAAAACTAAAAAAAATTCTCTAGCTCGAACTTTTATTTTCGGATAATGGTGATTTGAGTTAGTGAAGTTTGACTGTAATTTGAATTTATAAAAAAGAAAGGGGCTAGATTCGAACTTTAAGGGTAGAGAATTCAAATATCAGTAAAAGATTAAGTGTTATTAATTATTTTACAATAGAATATTGTTATAATCCCTTATTGTAACAGCTGAAAATAGTCGTAAATGAATCTAACTCAAATACACAAATAATATTGCTAACGCTTAAATGGTTAAAAAACTTTCTGACATACGTACATACACATGTATATGCAAAATATTCCCCCACTTTATCAATGTCACTACACTTTTTATATGAAAGAGTCAAATATTCCGTACTTTTTACTGTAAAAATCCCCTTCAAGGGAATGCTAGTCAACGAATGCTTGGGATGGATGCTTGCTGTATAAAAGTGCCGTTGGCAGCCCAGACAAGGTATCAGTCACACAGCTTAAGTGAGAGGAACAACAGCTTCAGTCTCAGTTCTCCAATCTTCAAGGATTACACAACCACACATACAAAATGAACTTCAACAAGATCTTCATCTTCGTCGCCCTCATCCTGGCCATCAGTTTGGGTCAATCTGAGGCAGGTTGGCTGAAGAAAATTGGCAAGAAACTTGTAAGTTCCATGAAACTTTTAATACCATATGCAATTACTTATGATCTATCTTATCCTTATAGGAACGCGTTGGCCAGCACACTCGAGACGCCACCATTCAAGGATTGGGAATTGCCCAGCAGGCTGCTAATGTGGCCGCCACCGCCAGAGGTTAACTCTTAAACCAAGAATTTATTTATTAAAATTGTATTATTAAGTCACTAAAGTACATAATGTAAATAGACAACAACAAATATTTTAATACACATTTCTGAAAAACATAATTAAAACTATTATTCAATCTAAGAAATTATTGATAGCAATCACACATATAAAACATACAAAGAAACTTATACGTATACAAGTATTTAAATATAGAAAAATATGTAAAGAGAATCGAAAAGATTTTGTCAGCTGATATGAATTTTAATTTTTTTTGTAATAAATCTGAATAATTAACAACATTTTTGAACTGAACTAACCTGTATTCAAAGAAAATAACCAATGAATCTAGGACGGGCCAAAAAGAATTTAAGCTAAGTTTGAAAAAAACGGTTTGACATCAAACATATTCCTCAAAACCATTTACCATAAACAATAAAAATATTAAATCATTTGCTACTACACAAAAAATTCTCATATAGAAATCTCGGTTATCAATCGAAAACTGGTTTGACATGCTTCATTCGAGTATAACAACAGCAATGGAAACAACAACAATACCAGATTGAATTACAAACATTTACTACGAAGCATTTTATGAATGAAAACATGACAGGGTTTTTTTTTATCAAATTGGTAGAAACAACTTTGACGTAAATATGAGTCTGCCAATAATATAAATTAAATTTTAAAGCATACGATTAAGAATAATGTGATAAAAAATCATAGCAAAAGAGATCATTTAAATGTATATAAAAGAAAGGGGGACCTCTTCAAATTTAAAGGGTAGAGAATTCAAATATCAGTAAAAGATTACATGTTGTTAATTATTGTACAAAAGAATATTGTTATAATCTCTTATTGTCACAGCTGAAAATAGTCGCAAATGAATCTAGCTCAAATATAAAAATAATATTGCTAACGCTTAAATGGTTATATAAATTCAGACATACATACATACATATGCAAAACCTTACCTCACTTTATCAATTTCACTACACTTCCCCTTCAAGGGAATGCTATTCAATGAATCTAAACCTTATTGGATCGATGGGCCGTTGGCTGTATAAAAGTGCCGTCGGCAGACCGGACAAGGTATCAGTCACACAGCTTCAGTAAGAGGAACAACAGTTCGAGTCACAGTTCTCTTATCTCGAAGGAATACACAACTACACATATAAAATGAACTTCCACAAGATCTTCATCTTCGTCGCCCTCATCCTGGCCATCAGCTTGGGTCAATCTGAGGCCGGATGGCTAAAGAAATTTGGCAAGAGACTTCTAAGGCAGTTGTCACGTTTGAATCTAACAGTGCGGATACCAGTCGGCACTAGTGCCCTCACTAGTGCTAATGTGGCCGCCACCGCCAGAGGTTAACTCTTAACCCTGAACTTTTTTAATTTAACAACAAAGAATACTAAAAATATTTAAAAACGGAATTATAATATAGAATCAAAGATATTTAAAAAAATATAAGTTTATTAAAAATATGTTTATTAATTAATAGCAAAATTTATTTTTTTATATCATGTATACCGAATGATGTACAAATAGTTATATGCATGTGAGCCTACAAATAAATGATATTTTTATACCCTGTGCCCATTGAAAATGGTCAAAGGGGTTTATAAGATTTGTGTGATGTATGTAACAGGCAGAAGGAAGCATCTCCGACACCATAAAGTATATATATTCTTGATCAGCATCAACAGCCGAGTTGATTGAGCCATGTCCGTCTGTCTGTCCGTCTGTCCTTCCGTCTGTTTGAACGCGTCGATCTCAGAGACTATAATAGCTACAGAATTCAAATTTGGTATGTAGGTTGCTGGATACCGGACGCAGGTCAAGTTTGCTTTTAAATTTGGATCGGACTATCAAGTCTCAGTATGAACAAATTTTTTGTTGTTAGAGATATCTCAACCAAACTGACAGAATATGCATACGGAACATCCTTGACATCCTGACCAAATTCTGTTAAAATCGGACTACTATATCAAAGGCGAGCAAACTCGACTGTAGCCGCACCTCCCAACGAGCGAAGCGAGCAGGGGGCGGAGCCCTCTTGTTTTATATACATAATCATTAGAAGATAACAAAATAATTTTATTTTTTTTTTATTTTTTTTAAATTTTGCTTAAAAGAATGATGTAATAAATTAAAATCAGTTTTTATATATTAATAAAATAATAATGCATGTTCAGGAAGTCTAATCTAACACAGAGTGCATTTTGATTTGGCAGAATCGGATCCCTATCCAGAAAATTCAAGTTATAAAGACCTACAAACTCAGACTAAACTTGATTGTTGTTATAAACGAAATTTTTTAGTATACATTTTGATTATCTTATTGTGACTATAAATTTATATTACAAATAAAACAATACATAAATGAATCAAACCAAAATAACTAAATTAATTTAGACCTTGTCAGATGAAATGTAATTTAATTAATATTTGTTTGGCTAATTATGCAACATTGTATCAAACAATATAAATATCAGGACTCAAAGCGATATATATATAATAATATCAGGAATCCTTTGAGCCTTAGAGCCAATCGTAAAAAACTTCAAGAGTTAAAAGCCCATAGTTTTTCTTTCTTTACAGCTTAAGTTAGACGTTTTTATTTTGATTTACTTAAATTACATAAATAATACATAAAGTAATAAATAATTATGGTATTAAACTTTAATCCTTAGCCTCTGGCTGTGGCTGCCACATTCGCAGCCTGTTGGGCAATTCCCAATCCCTGAATGGTGGCATCCCGAGTGTGTTGGCCAATGCGTTCCTGTGAAAATTCAAAGGATTATAAATAGACAATTTCACAAATTAATCGTACAATTAACTTACAATTCTCTTGCCAAGTTTTTTCAACCAACCAGCTTCAGATTGGCCCAAGCTAATGGCCAGAATGAGGGCAACAAAAATGAAGATCTTGTTGAAGTTCATGTTGAGGTTGAGTAATACTTGAAGTGAATAAAATGAATAAAGACTGGAGCTGTTGTTTTTGCAGCTGCACACAAGTGACTGATGAATTTTTTATCCAGACCATATGGCTTTTATACTCGTATTTACCTTTATTCACAGAAAGAGATCGATGTCTGTAGAGCGGGGATTTTGTTTGACCAGAAAGTACAGAAATGAGATCCAAGTTTGTAAAAACGGTTTGATATCAAATACTGTTCTTAGAATTATTTGAATATTCATCAGCTAATTAGTTTTTTTTTAATTAGAAATTGTGTACATAACCGTCTTCTTTCTTAAAGACAAAGGTATTCCCCCGATACAGTTATCATAAACAAATTATTTAATCATTTGTTTGAACGTCAACTTTATACTCGTAATATGCAAAATAAATGCTCTAACGTTATAAAAAGCTTTGCTAGAATTCTTGGTATTCTGGCCCTCTCTCGATTAGCCAATTCTTTAATCTTGTTTTGTCGGGTAACCACCACAATGAGTACAACAACGACAACATTTGATGATATACAAACATTTACTACGAAGCATTTTATGAATGAAAACTTGCTTGGGTTATTCTCTTATTTGTAAATACAGCTTTGACATGAATATGCCACTGACCTCTCTGATGATAATGGCAGTGACTGATCACAAGTAATAAACAACAATGGCGGGTTTTTTTTGTATGGTTTTTGGTTGTATTTAATTGGATTCTGTTGCCATCGAGCTTTATCAGTGTTTTTTCCTAGTTATCAGCTTAGCTCAGCTTTGCTCTGTTCTGTTTTATTCTGTTCTCTTCTGCTCTGGACCTGCATTCGAATCGAAATGTGAATCCCGGTGGCTTCACTTGGAGGCGAACTGAAGAAAAATTCCCCGCGAAATTGTTGATTGTCTGCGTAGGTATAGGTATTCCAATACATAAAAGGGTGTGTATAGGAAGATTGTGCTCAAATAAAAGTGAATTACATTCATAGTTATAAGCTGACACGAGCATGGATAAACAAAGTTGACATTGAGGAATGCCATGAAGAATACAATAAACCGTATAGGATGCAAACAAGATATAGGGATATTAATACGAGTATCATATAACTACGTCATATATACGTCAGCATTTCAATATACTTTATAGCAGAATAAAATATGAAAAGCACCCAATACAGCCTATATGTTCCCATCACTATCTGTTTCCTGATTACTATTTAATTCTCAACACATCAATAAAATACTTTAAATAGAATCGTTATAATCAGGTCAATAACTTATTAGATTTGTTTAGTCTTTAATTAGTCAGTATATTATATTAAGTTGGCTTAAGTGAGCATATTTAATCATTTATCTAGACATGAGATTATGTTTTCACTATACAAAATTAGTTGCTCAAATTTAAGCGAAAGTTTTTCAAAAGATATCTTCGTGGTATAATCTGTTGTTAAGCTGAAATTGATAATATTATTTCATACCTTGGAATTATAATATCTTTCTCATATTCATATCTTCCTTCATATTCAAAGACTTGACTGCTATGATAACATCCAGTTCTGTTAGGAATGTTTCCTTGTAAATTCCCCTGCTGAGTTATGCAAAATGCTGACAAAAACCAGTTGCATTTATTGTCTTAGTTACGCTTCTCTGGGCGCTCAAAGTCTTTCACCAGAATTTGCCTCATTATGCGAGTGTAGAGAGAAACACAGTCAAAGTTGGAGTTGAAGTCAGAGTTGGAGTCGAAGTTGGTGCCTGGAATGTGGCAGTTATGACATACTTCTTGTAGTCCTGGTAGGCTGCTCTTGGTTGTGCCTGTCACTCAGCGGTTAATTCGAGCGATTTTATTTACATTTTACCAAAAGCATCGCAACAAAAACATCAACAGAACCGGAAAGCAGCGCACAGCAAACTTAGACTCTGCTGTCAACTGGTTCGACGGGGGATGCAGTGGAAGATCTCGAAAAGGATGGGGAAGGGAGTGAAGTAGAGTAAAGGAGAGTAGAGTATGGGAGGCTGAAGTCAAAACCCTGAACCGTAAAGCGTTTTTACTTGTTAAGGAAATTAGTGGCGTATCCTGACAATGCGCATATCCTCCTATTTGAATCCTAGCCTATCCTTGTGCTTGTCTTTTGTTGATTTAATTCATTTGTTGTCTCTGCTCTACTCATATTAAGTCCCTCGATGCTGTTGCTTTTTTTATGGCAGAAATTAAAGTCACATTTTTGGTGGTTGATAGTGTGTCTGTGTGCGTGTGTTTTTTTTTTTTTTTTTTTTTTTTTTTTTTTTGATAGGGGAAAAAAGCATTAAAAGCCGAAAAGTGTGGGACTTGCACCCACTAAAACCACCCCTACTCTCCGTTTCCCTCTCGCGGAACTACCGCATGAGTATGACCTCACGAGGGGGAGATGGCATGAAAGCCTCGTCTAGAGTCTCATCTAGAGTTTGAATTCGAATTGCGCTGTCTTTCAGCGCGACGCAATGATTTCATTATTTCTGCTACCATGTGGGTTACAGCGACCCAATTGTTTTGCGAGCTAAGTAGGATATCTATAAAGTCAGTGACTATAAAGTGCCTCCCAATACTTAGGCTTAGCTCTTCCCGTTCAGCGTGTGTGCGTGTGTGTGTCCTTATGTGTGTGTGCCTCACCCCGAGCGTGTGGCAAGCAAACTTATAGCACGAGCATGAGTACAGTTGTGTTTTTCAGCATTTGATTCGCAAAAACAATGCCAATATTACTTAATAAATGCTAAAATAATATCAACAGCATACTAATAAAAATCTACAGCTGCTCAAACAAGAGTGTCATACAATATTTGCAACTCCCCAGACAAAAAGCCTATCTTATTGGCAAACAAGTTGCAACTCCAAGTTTTTACTTCATAAGTTCAAACAATTAAGGTAGTAATGGACTTAATAGACTAAAAAGATTTTTAATATAGAATTGTAGTTCAAAATCGTATCGAAAATCAGCAACTAAGCTGAAATTGATAGCGGTTAAATTTTGATATATAGAAAATGTATAAATTTAATTTTATATATGTTTATTGTTGTTTTAAAAGTAGCTCATGCTGAGAAACCTTACACAAAAAATAGCGCGGGGATTTTATTTCTTGAATCTGCAATCGCTTAAGATGGAAACCCCAACTCCAAGATCATTTTTAATCGATATAGAACTAATGCAATGCACATTGGGCGATTTGACGATTTTTCTGGCATAAAGTCGAAAAATTGATGGTAGTATTTTCAAAATGTGACTTTATTTATTGAATGTTAACACTTCAGTTAGATTAAAACATATTCTTTTTCGGTCTATGCGACAACTCTTCTCTTGTGGCAACTCTTTAAAGTCAGCTGTTTTGTAAAAGCACATGCTTTTGAAAATTTGCCAGTTAGTTCATTGTGTTTCAAGCGTAATTTAAAAAGCAAAGCTTTAATAAAGAATACAAGTTGAATATGGAATATGATGCTCACGGTATATAAAATGATTATTTGATGTAATATGTATTAAAATTTGTGTCTAGTTATTCTTGTCGACGGTTTTGTTAAATGTATTTTTAGCAAAAAAATATGAAATGCAGTTATTTTCTGTGGAGTCATACTTAAAAAGTGCATGATGGCGCAAGCAACTAAGTATGGCAAGTTATTAATTAAAGCCTCTAGTGCATAGTGTTATTAATTTCTTTTGCGCATTTTTGTGCAACATCGGTTAAAAGTATGCTAAAATATGGTAGAAAAATCAGAATTTTCCGGAATCGGATGGAAATGGAGGTGAACACATGGTCAAACTATGATTCCAAAAAAATTGTTAATTTTATAAAAGTCTAATTAGCAAACATGTGAAGTTTAAAATATCTCACTTAATATCTCAGCGAATAAAAAAAGATTGTACTTTTTTCCTGAGTCAGTTAGAAAAAGAGGGCGAAGAAAAGATCCAATTAAAAAACAAAAATTTGCATAAATTCTACTTTAGCTTATCTAAGATTCGTGCCAAATTTCAGGTCTTTAGCTTTATATTTGGATTTTACATAAATATTTTACATGTTTTTCTCATAGTCGGGTGAGGAGGGGAAAGCTAAGGCGTGGTCCAAATACAAAAAAAAAAAATTAAAAATTGTATTTTAGTTCAACTAAGCTTCATGCCAAATTTGAAAGCTCTAGCTTTAAAATTGTAGTTTATGCCAGAATAATCGACTATTCGCCCATAGTGCAATGTACCCATATTTACCTATTTTTAATCCGCACAGAAAATAACTAACTTAGATTAACTTCATATATGTTAGTCTAACAGAAATCAAACACTTGCCTTCAAAGCCATCAATCCCTTTCGGGAGAAGAAAATATATTCATGAACTAATATTATGATAGAATTACGTAAAAAAGTATATGAATTTATTCCACACTATGTCTTTTACAAGGTGAAAGACATTTCCGGACCATTTTTATGACACAAATCTACCTATCTAATTTGTACTTCACCCATTTCCCAATAGATGTCTGATCAAAATTATAAATTGCCATAAGAAATTTATAAGGAAATTATAAAGAAATTAAAGAGCTATGATTCAAAATATTTTGTGGTGTTGCCTTTCTTTCATTTGTACTTTTTTTGCCAGAGAAAATCCCCGTAGCCCTCAACGCTGCTTTGTCTCAATCGGAGACGGAGGCTTATCAGCATCGGTGAGCTGTAGACTTGGATGACTTATGGTATAAAAAGCGCTGTGTCGGGCCACTCAAATCATCAGTCACACAGTTCCAGCTGCAATAATCACAGCTTCAGTCTCAACTTGTAACATTCCAAGGAATATTTTAGCTCCCAGATCAACATGAACTTCAACAAGATCTTCATCTTCGTCGCCCTCATCCTGGCCATCAGCTTGGGTCAATCTGAGGCCGGTTGGCTGAAGAAAATTGGCAAGAAAATTGTAAGTTTCTTTAAATTTGGTCTAAAATAAACAATTACTTACCATATGTTGCATCTTAACAGGAACGCATTGGCCAACACACTCGGGACGCCACCATTCAGGGATTGGGAATTGCCCAACAGGCAGCGAATGTGGCCGCAACTGCCAGAGGTTGAAAACATGGAAACATTTTAAATTATTTGTATTTAATGTATTTATTTATTTAACTTAAGTCATTTGTTTTAATAAATTCAATACTTAGACAAAAGAAAACTTTTATCTGTATTTCTATATTTGTAATTTATCATGGATTATTTAGAAATTTAAAAATCCAAAAAAAATTTTAATTTTTAGATTGGATTCGTAATCTTAAAAGAATTTAGTTGCCTCACTTTATTAAATAATATAACCTCTGTTTCATTGTGTTTTATTAAAATTAATTTTTAATTAACTTATATGTATTTTCGTTTGCTGTTATGGAAAAATGCTGAAATATAAAAACTTTGGTTCAAAAAATGCTGAGTCATGTCCAATCATGTAATTTAAATGCTGAATGTTGACCACGGAGCGAATCTCTATTACATGACTTTTGTTGTATTAATTAGCTTAATCAAATGCATAGGAAACTCTTCAATACTGAAAAATATTTTTATTTATAAAAAAATTATATAAATTATCCTGAAAATAAACGAATTTATAGTACATATCAGAGCTCGCAAATAACAGTTAACACTTATTTCTTTTTCGATCTGTTCACTGAAAAAACAGAAAAAAACTAAAGCCCAGAAGATTTCTCACTGAGAGAAACACTTACTTCCTTTCGTTTGTGCTCTCTGCTCAGTATTTTCCATTTAGAAAATAAATTCTTTCTGTTTACTAATAACAGTTAAAAAAAGACTTTTTAGCTAGTGCTCCCGGAATATCTGTTAGCAAATGAGCAAAACACAAAAGTGTTAGTAAAAAGTGTATTTTCAAGTTGTTGTTGTTTTAGGTGCGCAAAAAATCGACACAAACTCCCGAAAAAGCAATACATCCACAGAACAAGATAATTTTTTTTGGTAACTATTTTTATTTACATTAAAAATTGTTATTTAGAATTAAGCTTTACAATTAAAAGTGAATTAATATTTTCCGCACTTAGAGACCTACGTTTATCGGTTAGGATAAAATTAAGCGCAGAAAAGGATCTTTCAACCGAGACTTGTGACGTTTTAAATTTTTAATATGAGTTTCAGTTAATATTTTGCCACACACGTTGCATTCCGATTTATTTAATTTGCTATCATAGTTAAAAAAAGAATGAACTATGTTTTTTACACGACCCATTTTCCGCAAAATTGTAGCAAAAAAAAAAACGTTTTAAATTTTCAGAAGGCACTTTCGATTTTTTTTTCCAGACGAAACAGTTTTCGAGTAACACAACCATAAGGAAACCAAATTAAATGTTATTTCTTGACTGATAAGCCTACTGAGAAAAAAACAGAAATTAATGTTTTGTTTTTATCCCTTTTATCATTCTGTCAGATAATAACTGTTATTTTCCGACACACTGAAAGTGTTAACTGTTATTTGCGAGCTCTGGTACATATAGAGTTGTAATTGATTACAAGAAAGAACGGCATAGTCGAGTCCCTGGAAATGAGATACTGATTTTACATAGACACATTTGTATTTTATCACATAAGTTTTAAAATTTAGTTTAAAATTGTTTAAAAAATTGGGAAAAATAGATACAAAATAAATTAAACTGTATTTGATAAGTCAGTACAAAATTAAATTGATCTACTTATTAATATATATTTCAAAAGCTGTTAAAAAAAAAAACAAGTTTTAATCGCAATTTCTAAACGTTTCATGACGTAGAAAAAATATTAAATTCTGTGAATTATATTCAATAATTAATAACTAGTTAGAATTCTTAGTCTGACATGGCAGACCAGTTTTGATGATAGCGAAATTTCAAAATGATGCAAATTAAAGATTTGCAAAACGTGCCAGAATATATAATGTACACTATAAAAGTATCAGAACAGAGAGAGAAAGACATTATTAAGTAATTTACAAATGATTCATAAAAAATACCGTTTCCCCAAACCATGTTTGCGGATCAAGTTTATACCTGTTTGCCAATTAAAATTTATATATTTTTTGTAGAATACTCTTTGGTGATGTTGGATATAAAAGCAGCTTCTTTATGCAGTTTAATCATTAGTCTCCTGTTTTCAACTGCAGCAGTAACAGCTCCCAGTTCTGTTTCAAAGTTTACAATGAATTTCAACAAGATCTTCCTTTTTGTTGCTCTTATACTAGCAATCAGTGTGGTTCATGCCAGGCCTGATTTTTGGAGTGACCTCGGCCACGATCTTGTAAGTTCAATTAGTGAAAAGAGCGTGTCTCTAGATACTATTAATATTCTCTTGCGGTTTTTTAACATATTCCAGGAGCGCGTCGGTCAACACGTACGGGATGCCTCAATCCAGGTTCTCGATATTGCTCAAAAGGGGGCAAATGTGGTGGAAACCTTTAAAAGGATAGAAGGAAATAATGAAGGACAAAAAAATAATTAATGAAGTAAAAAATTAAAAAAAGGTCGTAATACAGCAAATGATTTAAGCAAATATTTTGTATATAATTTCAATAATTCGAATGGATATTATAATAAACGCATAATTGATTTATAACTTTAGTTTTCTTAGCTTACAAAGTGTTTGTATGTTTTTAGCACATTATTACTTTATTGAAAGATTGAAACATTAATCAGCTTTAGAACTGTATAGTGGATATGTCGGATATGTCGCAGTTGATCGTTATAATATTGTCTCTAAAAAAAATTTAGTAGTTGTTATCATATGGCATCGGTGGACGATTGTTGTTTCGGTTGCCTTGATTGCGGTTCAACAGCGAACTTATTATTTCTCCTCCGGTTTGAATTGCTTGGGTGGCAATTTTGGACAAGTTTTTCTAAGGACAAAACTGTTATCTGTATTTGTTCATTAAATAAAAAATATCGAAAATAACTTACATTCCCCTTGTGCTTTCCTCCTTTGTTCTTGGATTTACCAGCCGCAGATAAATCCGTGCCAATGACTAGCATGAAGGCAATATAGAAGAAGATCTTGTAGAAATTCATTATTTAACTCTTAACTTAGCTGTGATTGAAACTTAACAACTGATCATTATGTAGTGAGTGTCCCTTTTATAACTTCAAGAGATTCGATGCAGATGAACGGAAATTATGGCTAAAGTTTCCCATGATAATCATATCAATCATGACGCTATGAGTTTCTTTTAAGTGTTGACAATGCATTGCAATGCAAGTAACAACCGTCGAGCTCGAAAGTGAGATACTCTGTACTCACATCTCAACATATAAAACAAATATAAGAAAATTTTGCAATGATAAAAATATTATTTTAGAGTCAAACAGAGAAACTCTCCCGAATTCATATGCTAGAGAACTGTTCACTAAAATACTTAGCATCTTTTTTAATTAGGTATAACTATTTTCCATATTTGCAATTGCCTTTTCCTGTTTTCCTGTTACATACATTTCCATAAAGAGATTGTACTCTGGAAGAATTAGGTAACGAGTATAAATGGTGATAATGCATGGGCATTTCCCAAACAGTATCTTAGGACAGTGATCACTGTTTAAGAGGATGTACACAATTTAAAGATTATAATTCCCAGAGCAATTTTATAAAGCGGATTTCTAAGTTCGTTATTCGAGTTTTTACTGTACAAATTCCAGTGAACTATTTGCACAAGTAAGAAATATGGGGTCAACATTTGCTCAGATTATGTTACATTCAAGGACTTATACTATTCATCTAACTTATTGCTTTCTCATTCATTATTTCAGTACTTATTAGTATATTGTGTGTGTAATAGCCTTTCCTCACTAATGTACATTTTATAAAAATATCGGAGCTATCGATAAGTATGCAACTGTCTGTCCTCATAGCATAGCATTTGCATTTAGCATTTACAAAACATTTGTGATTTGTTTACAAATTCGTTTGACAACTGAAATTAAAAATTCGAGAAAACAAATGGAAGGATTTTAAGAAAACTTCGCTGCTTAGGACATAATATCTGACGGTCAGGAGATCATCTAACTTTTCCCGATTGGAAAACCATTCGGAAAAACCATTGCAAAGGGAACCCAAAGTGAAAACACCATTTCCACGATCTCTCATTGAACAAGGGGTTGCCGTAGCTCTCTATGGGTTGGGATCGTCTGTGGAATAACGAAAATTGGAGACAACGTACTTATAGTATGGTATCAGCGCAACTAGAGCAAGAGTCAGGGATTCTTAGATTCTGATAATTCATTATTGGTAAAAACAACTCGTAGCGCCCTCATCAGATACGTCTTGTACAAAACAACGGATTCTAATAAATATTAGAATATTTACCAATAAGCACTACTTTTTTATTTATTCTTTTTGAATGAACTATCATGAGAAACTGTAACGATTTAATAATAATTGTTGCGATCGCCAATGTGTAATGTTGACTCATGTAGCCATGTCGGTTTTTGATTTCTTTTGCTGTTAACTGCAGCATTTTATCATAACTACATTTTTCATTAATTTAAAATAAAGTTCAGTTTTTTACAGTTTGAAATTTGGCGCCAAAATTTGAGAAATCTAGTGATAGTACATTCTCAAATTAAAAAAAAAACTTCAAATATCGATTGATTTCCGATGAATATCGCATTCATTTTAAAAAATGTAGTTACATTCCTCAGAAATGTACTATTCTCCCACCACTAGATCCCATATGAAATGTATAGGAAAAAAGTAGCATTTGCTCCAAAAATGCTAAAATGCTGAAATGTAGTTTCAGTGAGGAAAGGCTATAACATATCAGAATTATAGACAAATCATATGAATACTATGAGACTTCATTTCAGTATTTATTATATTCCCATCATATTACTGTTATTGAGAAACCCATTTCAATTTACATACTCATATTTAAGTACAGTTGGTGCTCGAGTTGTTCACAGGGTTGTTGTGCCACAGAATAGTTCTCACAGTAGATGATGTAACCTTCCACCAATTGCACAAGTGTAAGAGCTCCCTTGGCAATAGACCCTTTGCCATTTGGCCCTTGGCCTATAACCAAAAACCCGCCGACTGTTGCCTCTGTTGCTGGTCATTTTGAACACAAAACGCGCTAAAATGTCAAAACACTTGTGAATTCCAGGGGTTGGGTTGAGGGAAATTGCCCCGTGCCTCATGTGTGTTGCTGTAATTTGCTTTGATTTACTTGCACCGAAGGATGTCGACACGTGACCACAAAGTTTACATTAAATTATCACAAAATATATATAGTTTGCATTAAAGTAAGCAAATGAAGTAGCTAAAGAGCAGAGTGAGAAGTAGAGATGAAATATTTGTCGGATTACCTTTTCCATACTGAAAAGTGAGCAATCGAATTGAATTTGAATACGACTACAATTTTCGGAAACGAATTCGAATACAGACGCCTAATTACATGGCATCGCCATCGGATTAGGACAACTCGCCTGGGAAATCGACAGCTTGTCAGACAATCCGCGCATCCTTGCGACACTTTTTAATGTCCTCGCATTTGCCCCCGGCCGAAACCGAGGCGGTTGTAAAGCTCGCAGAACCCGCGGCACATGGTCTGAATTATTGACAGCTTAGGCGGCACAAGTGGCAGTCAATCATTATCATTTGAGCGCCGCAAATGCCCTGATTAGAACGCCACTGTCAATGCATTTGAATAACAATAAAGATCAGGTTCCATCTCTCAGTCTTTTTGTAATTTATGCATTGATTTCTTTATTCTTTCCCCGCGTGCTCTGCGCTTAAGTAATAATCATTTTTAAATTACAAAATATAATGAAAGAAAGATGGAAAAACGCGGCGCACATCAACATAAAAACGTCGTACAAGTAATTTAACAACTTCCTGACGCCCGCCCGTTGCGAGGATTGTAAAATTGTAAAAAATTCATAAAGCCGCCTCGCAAATCCTGGCGAATCATCAATAAGCTGTCCATGGGGCCATCAAACAACAGCAACACTTGAAAATATGTTGGAAATTGTAAAATGCGACGCAGCATCTACTCATAAATAGATACAAGCACACATACGTATATACAATATACTTGCTACAGTGTGTGGCACCCCGCGAGGCAGCCCCAAGCTGCCTCTTCAGCCAGCGTTTACAATTTATTGAGAAGCCGCCGATGTATCAATAATATTTGCTCGAACTCAAACTCGAGTTCAAAAAGGTGGTGAAAGTTATTTCAAAATATTCACAGATGAGGAAGAGGAGAGAGATTGGACGAGTGAGAGGTGGAGGGGTGAGAGAGATACCAGGGTTCAGCTAAAAATAATGTTTGACTTAATTTCTTTTATGGCTCAATATAACCATTATTCGCACTACTTGAGCCCGACCGTCGACATAATCAGCAAATTTAAATTCAATTCGCAGCGATTTTAAAATGCTGCCCCTTCGACGGGGGGCGTGGCGGGTGTCAGAAGCACTTCCAACGAAATCGTGCCGAAAATTTACTGACTTTTTCCCTGGGAAAATCGTGCCACGAACATCGAGCGTAACGTTACGATTTTCCTTCGTGTAAATTTAACTGCATAATTTATCATATTTAAGAATCTATAATCCCTGTACGATTATAATCCGTGATTTCATATTCTAGCAGGACCTTTAATGCCGTCTAGCTTTAATTCTTCGAGTTTCATCAACTGGACTGCAATCAGCGCCGGTTTTGTTCAAGCCAACATTCTAAACGCGATATAAATCATACAAAACAACCTTTTATTTCATTATTTTGAAAAAGATTTTCTATTTTGGCTGAAAATAAGAATAATATTTGCTGGGCAACGACAGGGAAAACAATGCAAAATAATTCAATTTATGAATTTATACCCTACAAAGTGAAGTGACGAGCGTATTACTTTTAGTTGATTGGACTTGAATTAAACCTTTTCTTATAGGTTAAAAAATCTGCTTTAATAATTTTTATACATATCTATGTGCTTTTGTGTTTTCAGCAATTTTAAATATTACGTTTAAATAGGCAAATAATATTGTATTTGTTTGATATTTTATTTATTTTGAAAATTTCTTACTATCACAGAGACCCAAAGAAAATAAGAATAAATAAGTTTTCGGCTGGTTTGGATTTCTGTGAGACTCCTGATTTCAATGATATTTCTTATAAATTGCAAAATTACAGGATATCTCCTAGTGAGTACCATCATAAAAATATTACATGCTCGCTCTTTGGTGATAGTATTGAATGAATGGCTGACTGGGTGAATGAATGCAGGCGAGCATGAAAAATGCGATGACGATGTCCTGCCCGAGGGCAGGGAACAGGACGGAGAATGGGGACTGAGGACATTCTGAGTACGTGTACATTTCGTACGCAATTCAATTGCTTTACTCGAATGGGATGTACGGAATTCGGTTGAGGTGCTCACATGTCGCCTGCTCGTTGCCAGATTTATGGCCAGCTTGATGATGGCGCATTACATTGTCCAAATTAATAAAGGTGGCCCGACCGACCCCTTGGCTCTCCCTCGGATCCGGTCACAACCAGCAGTTGTCTGTGTCCTCTGCCCTTGTCGCGACCTCTCACCCCTTTCGAGCCACGACCTAGCAATTTAATAAACACAACAGCAACAACAGCAACAAGAGCAAGAAGAGAACGAAGAAGAGCAGTAGGACCAACTAGGACAATGACAACAGGCTCACAGTTTTCGAGCTCTTTTGGGTGCATTTCCAGCACAAATGAAATTGTTTTGCCTGTGCGTTGTTTGTATCACAAACACAAAACGTTTTTTATTACAACTATTCAGCCAAGCATTGTGTTTAGGCACTGAACTGCGTTCTTAGCCCCTTTCCCTGCATAACTCTTGTGTAATAAATGGGAATTATTGAAATTCTGTCGATTTCCACACGAATGCTTCACAATGACAAGCTTCTTTTTCACCAAATCAAAGCAGATCAGATCGTGTGAGGATGATAAGTCCAAGTTATAATGTTAAATATGAGCTATAAAAAAAATTTAAATTATACCTTAGAGTATTATTCACATATTCAGGAATTTGTACAATAAAGAATTGCGCAGTTTCTTGAAAAGCTAATACAGTCGAACTTCCCTAACTCGAATCACCATTATCCACGAAAAAAGTTCGAGTTAGGGAAACTTCGAGTTAGGGAAGTAGAATTGTATGAAATTTGCCTAGTATTGCCACTCGATTTTGTTCGAGTTAGAGAAACTTCGAGTTAGGGAAGTTCGAGTTAGGGAAGTTCGACTGTATATTATTATTATAGAAATTCAGAAAATTTGTTTCTATTTTGGAAAAGCAAGTATAAATTATAAATTAAATTAGATCGACAAGATCAAATATTTCTATTTATTTTTATTTAAGTGCTGCTAATGAATGAAATTTGTGAACAAAATATGCAATAACATGATCTTAATAATAATCATACAATCTCTATAATATCAAAGAGTAGAACATTTTAAAAAATTTGAAGCAAACTTGACCTGCGTTGAGTTTGTAGAAGTCTGGGTGCCAAATTCGGCTGCTCTTATAGACACTGAGATCTAGGCCCTCACACAGACGGACGAACATGGCTATATCGACTCAGCTGTTGATGCTGATCAAGAATATATACACTTTATAGGGTCAGAGATGCTTCCCTTTCCCTGCTACACAAATTGCAACGAATACAATATACCCTTGTACTTATTATTTAAATAATGGGTATAACTATTCTTAATAGCTTTGCTATGCTTTATTTCAATAGATTCAACTTATTTATATAAAAAACAATATATATAATTGTTTCAAGATGTACGTTCATCAATGAAAACTTATTAAATAGCTTTAAATTTACTAAAAGCTATTCCTAATTGGTTACAGGAAATAAGCAGAATAACAGATTGTAAGGAATATAGCAACGATAACCTTAGAACACGCTTATTCTTAACTGAACTTCTACGAAAAAGTTAAAATAAGGTCAATCTAATTAAATTGGAAACATATTAAAAGAAAAGTAGACATGACATTTGTTTTACTAAAAATATAGATATTTAAAAATAAATACTTTTTTTTCTTTGTATTTTAATTCCTAAAATTAATCTCAATTTAGCTATACTGGCAATCCAATTAAAACTTACACCACGCACTTTTGACTTTCAATTAATAACAATTTAACGCTCCGTTGCCAGTTTGCCAGTTTACCAGTTTTTCCGATTATGAAGATAAAAGAAAATGCGGCACAACGTTTTCCTATGATAGGCACACGTCACTTTTTGGTCAGGCGCAGATTAATCTCGATCCTTGGCAGCAGCCTCGAAAAAATAATTATTAATGAGGCGCATGTGTGAGTGGGAAAAGTCTTAATCAGAGTAAAATAGAAAAAAAAGAAAAGCAGCTACAGAAAAAGCAAAAGCCGACCCTCATTAAGGGGAAATTAGTTTTGCCAAAGTGTTTGGTCTGATTTCTCGAGCGAGAATTTGGAACTGGTGTCAAAATGAGATGAACAAAGACCCAGAGACGGGGCAGAATTTTTGGGGTGATTAAAAGCGGAAATGAAGCAAACAGCTCAAAGGACCAGTCGACCAGTTTCCTTGTGCCTTTTGTGACGTTGACACTTCTGCGATTAGCGCAAATCAAATTCAGTCAGAGAGGTGTCCAAATTGCAGAGGATTAACTCAAGGTTGAAGAAAACTTGGCCAGTTACGTACTTCTATTGTCAACAGGAGTTTCCCAGGCGTTTAATTCTTGTTCCGTGCGCATTTCATTTGAATTAATTTGTGGCACTCAAGTGGCACACATAAATCCTCTGCCGCGTTGCATTGTCTTGCTGTGTCCTGTCCTGTGTCCTGTCTTGTGTCCCGTGCAGGACTCAAGTGGACGTCGCCTTTGAGTGCACTTAATTATGCGGAAATTGGAGTGCCAATGTATGCGACCTCATTTTGCCTTAATTTCTCACTTATTTAACACCAAATGTGCGGCAATTTTTTTTTCCATTTTCCGCCGTCTGTCGCTGATGAGCGTCAAATGCAGCGCGAGAAACTCGGAAAAATTTGAAAAGCTCAGCATTGAGTACAGTTTCGCACCTGGAACGCGGCTATTTCAGTCTAAAATTTCAATTACCAATCAAACAGTCTGTCTGCCTGTCTGTCAGTTGGTCCAATTTGTATGTTTTTTGTTTGGTTTATTGATATGCTTTGAGATCCCTCGAGAATATTGGGTATACTCCATGCTGCCTGTCATTTTGCGTTTGTTTTGTGCGTTGTTGTTTTTATTATTCTTGTTGCTGACTTTGTTGTTGTTGCTGCTACCATTGAAGCCATGTCAATAATTTGTTTAATGGTAGCGTAAAAAATTAGACCATATTGAATGTCAATTGTTTGATTTTTTGATTAAGGGCCGCAGACCCGAATCTGATGCCGATTCCGGCTGCCTGTTGCCTGCCCCCCTTGAATGATAGTGGATTGTTGGCTCTGGGTTTGAGTCTACCTCTCCACACTGATTAAATATTGGCAGAGTCAAGAGTATAAAGTAATATGAAGCCCATCAGAGTGCGGCTAGTCAGCCAGAACCACAGACGGAAGACCCTTTCCAAATGTAAGTGGAGAGCTTTTCGCTCTTCTTATAAACCTTTTTTATAATCCAACAAAAAAAAAGTAGATTTCAATTTGACTAATAATTTTCTTGGGCCTCGGCCAGCTGTTACTTATATTTTTTTTGTATATTTATGATTTTTACATTTTATACTTTTACGTCATTAATCAAAACTCTTTTTCGGCAACAGGATATTAGCATAACGAGCTGTAGATATCCTTGTATAAAGTTGCCAGCAAAAAGCAAAGCTATGTCAATTTACGCGCCAAAGAGTCGGAAATGAAGGAGGGAAAAGCTTAAGAAAACTCCATTTTTTTCATGGCTTAAAAATTGCAAACGGATATAAAAAGTCAGGCAGTCAGTCATTCAGTCGAGTTAAAGTCGCACATGTGCGTCAGTTCCCAAGTTTTCGCGCTTTTCACAATGGCGACAACTATTTTGAAGGAAAACATCATTAATTTTGCGCAGGAAAAAAAAAGGGAAAACCCAGGGGGTTGGGGGAGTGGCTTGGGAGGGTCGGGGGGTGTGGCGACACGGATGTTGATGATGATGCTGCTGGCATTTCACTTTGGAAAGCGACAACGCCCAAATCGTCAAAACGCTTTCACTTACCACCGTCAACAACGATGTCGTTCTCGTCTTCGTTCTTCTCAGCTGTGCAACATTTGCAATTTTTATATTGTAATTTTTGCAAAGTTAACTGAAACATATGTCGAAATGCTACGCGTTACTTTTGACGTGCAACTGATTGGCGCCAGTCTCGGAGGGCAACAGGGATTGGCAACGATTGTGGGTGACGCCAGCTTCAGATTGCTAAATGAATGCAAATTTTTATTTAAACATTACGGTAATGGCATTGAGCTGTCAATATGTTTGTCTCTTTATTGTTGAACGCAACAGTCCTGATGTGTGAAGGTGGATAGACATAAGGGCATGTCTGTGTGTGTGTGTGTGTGTGTCGGGAGTGTTGCTGACAGCTTGAAAAATGGCAAATAAGATATGAACTTGATGTTGTCGCAAGTGATTCAATTGAATGAGTTGTGAATACATGAACCAAGTGGCAGTGCGGGGGCAATCATTGAAATGTATTCAAATGTAATGATATTAATTAAGTAATCATATTATTAAAAAAAATCAGTTATCAAATGTCACAGTAAACTATTTTTAATCAACTAAAACGATTTTACAAAATTATATTTTAAAGTAAAATTTTACGTAAATTGAATATAAATTAACGTTTAATTTAAAACTCTATCTTAGATAAATATATATTAACTATGCAAAAACAGCTCTAAGGGCCTTTTTTCAATGTTCATATAAACTGTATCTAAAGTATAATTTAAAATTTGACAATAATTTCTATACATTTTACGTCAAAATATATTTTTAATAGTTATCAAACACCTAAGTATTATAAAGTGCTACAAATATAAAAAAAGTTAAATTTTTATATATTTTTTAATTTAATTTTAATTTTTTTAGATAAGATTGAAATGATAATTTTTTCAGACGAGAAGATACATAAGATTAGTCTGTCCGATTCTATGATTAGTTAACCTTTGATAAATTGATCATAACTATTGGATTTTAGACTCTTCAAAGATATTTAAGAGTTCCTAAGAGTCTATAATATAGACTCTATATAAATAAGAATCTACATTTATGGAAAATTCTTAAGTAATGAGTACTCTCTCCTAACATGATGTTTTTTGAAGTTGGCGTAGCATTCGTAGATAATTACATACATACATTGTTGAATGTGACTGTAACGACCATAAAAATTATTAATGATTAAAATACACTTACAAAGAAATGAATAATTCGAGCCAGCAACAAAAAAAAATACAGAGATCCCCGTTTGTGGTAATATCATATTACAGTATTTCGATTAAAAAGGAACTGGAACAGTTGTGGTCGAATCGCGTGTTGGCCAGAATAAAAAACAAATCATTAATCATCGAACTGTTGCAATTTCGATGACTGTGGTTAAAATTAATTTTGTAGAAAAGTACAAAACGCCCCAGGCGACGTGGGGGACAGAGAGTGGCAAAAGCCTCGGGGACCAAAACAACATTAAAAACTACTAAAAAGGCGCCGCAGACGGCAGACTGCAGACATGTGAGGGGCGAAATGGAGTCTGAAATGGGAGAAGAGAGGAGGGAGGCGCTGAGGCCTGTGTCTGGGTCTGTATCTGACACATGCGGCGCTTCATTTTTTACGAGGACCGAAAAAAACTTTCACACATTGTTGTAAGGATGTGTAGCGAAAGCGCCGCGGGATATTTGTGACACTGAAGTTGCCGCCAAAGACATCCCTTCGCCAGGATCAGCACTCGGTTGCGGCGTGAAAACGCACACATTACATTCAAGTTAAAGTTACAAGGGGCAAGGGGCAAAGGGGCAAAGAACAGTAGAATTGTTGTGTATTGTAAATAACGATTTGCGACGATTTGTGTCATGGGTGATGACGTCGACGTCGATGTCGATGTCACGGCATCATGCCATCATCATCGATATCATTGATACTTTGTCAAACGTGTAAATTACATGGCGCATTCCCCACTTGCGATTTATTTTCACATGCAAATTTTCCCAAAAAGAGCCCGTTAGACGACGGCGACATCATCATCATTATTCAAAGAGCTGGCAAATCCCAAAGGGTTCGAGTTTGACGCATGTGCGAATCCGCGAATTCATTCTCGGTTAGCGGCAAAACTACTTTAAAATTTCAACCAATTTCAAATGACTTCTTGTCACACATGTGGCCAGCAGATGAAAGGGAGTGAAGAGCCAGAAGCGCTGACTGAGGCGTTGCATCGTTAGTGCAAATCGCATCAACGGGCTTGCGAGTCTTTTGATTGATGTCAGACGCTTGTAAGTCGCAGAACAATTCACAGCCTCAGTTCAACTCATTCCCCTGCGGTTTGACTGTAAGCCGGAATTACCTTACCCCTTCTGTACTTGCCCAGGCACTTTGACATGGCCTCGTCATCGTCTCCGGGGGGGATTTTTCAACCGTTTTTCACGCGTTCATATTTCGTAATATTTTATATGAATCTTAAACATTTTTTGGTGTGATTTATGAAGAAGGGTCGACATCCTCGACAGCTGTGACTTGTTTATAAGGGTTAAGCTGTTTCAATTTCACTCAGTTATTAGGTTAGATAAGCATGATAATGATAAGGTTGTGACATGTAGGGGCGTTCCCTCCCCCCAAAGTTTTGCATATGAAAGTGTCGACTGTCGACTGTCATTTTCAGCACGTGCAACTGTCGAACTTGTGTGCAGCGACGAGTGAACTCCATCTCCATCTCCATACTCTATCGAATTCAATGTCCACTGAGGCGCAACAATTGCTGTGGCACAACCTGAACTTGACCAGTCACAGTCACCGTCACAGTTACTGCCATTTGTCAATTTTGACAGCTCGCTGACTGTGGCAACTCTGGTCAGTTGAAAATACCGGCAGCTGCTCAACCTGTTTAAAGCTTAACAAATGTTTTGCCAAAAAAACAAATGCAGGTTATTTCCGCTCAATGACTTTCAATTAGAGGAATAACAAACCCTTCTTCCTTCTTCCCATCCCCCTCCGGTTACTTGTCCCCTGGTCAAGTTGCCACGTTGCTGTTGTTGCTATGTTAATTGGCTAACACCCAAGGGTTAAACTTGCCCATTGTCCACCCCAATCAGGAGTTCAGACATCGTTCATCATCCAATTGTCATGATGATGCTGCAAACTTCAAAACACATTTTCTGCTCGTTAAATTTTGTAATTTCGTAAATATCTAATGTTCAGACTGTATTCCAAACTAATGCCAATTATAAGATATTTATTTGCTGGTCATTTCGGGAATTGTCTGCTAATCAAACAACAAAATCATTAAACTGTCAAACTGTTACCTTAGTTCACACTTAAAATTAATAGCACTAGCTTAAACTTGCAGCCATATTTGATTAAATTTCCTTCACTTTCCTTTTATAGATCTTCGATGTATTCAAAATACAGTTTCGTATATGCCTGTGGCCTTCTGTCAAATTTCCAAGTTATAATCATGCCATATTCCCCCGTGGGCATCGGAAGTTTCATCAATTCCGGTGTAAGATACAATTTATCTATTAGTACCGGACCCTATAAATGTATTCGAAGTTTGTATATTAAATCAATTTGTCGATTGTATATAGATTTTAGCTTACCACGTAGGGACATGTGTGATTCAAATTGGACTTGTCCTTGAAGGTGTTGTACACGATCTTAATAAATGGATGGTTGTGCTTTTTCATGAAGTCGCAGACATCGAAAGAAACATCTATTAGCCATGGCTTATAGCCATTTGCTCTTTTGAGTCCTTGAACTCGGGCTTTCAAATCGTATACTGGATGCAGAATCGTTCCATTAAAGTTATAATCGACTCGGTTTCTCTTCACTGCCTTCAATCGGCATTTGTGTATCAAAACCCATGACTTATTAGCCGATTGGCAAATCACATTTGTAAACTTAACACTGGCGGCATTCTAAAAAAATTGTAAATAATTTTTTGAGATACTTTCTAAGATATTTCCACTTACGTTATACAAGTGTTCATTAAATACAATCAAATGGAATACAGAAATTAGAAGCAAAATATTGTACATTTCGATTAGACGCGGTCCAAAGCGGTGTCAGAATAAACTCAGAGAGATTATACAGTCAAAACTAAATACCATAAACATTAAAAAATAAAGTAATTAATCGCAATGCATATCCGGTCTATAATAACTTTATTATAATAATTATTATAGATAAAACTTATATATATTTACCAAAATGATTAAAAATAAATACATTAAAATATAATAAGCAGTCTTCAAATTTGTGGATTGATTCGTTCAGACCACAAACAGAGTTGTAGAGTTGGTATAATACTAATTGTAGCAATAAGTGAAGCATATTCGCAAAGCTAGAAATCTTTAAAATATATAAATATTACTGCATTTTTTTTGTAAGTTTAACTCTACTTTTTATGTATTTTTTTAATTTTTAAATTGCTTACATGCGAATGAAGATGTACTATAGAGCATTATAAAAATCTGTACATTAATTTTTCAACTACAAATGAGATTTTAAATACTTTTATAATAAGCTACATTTATCATAATTAGTTTCTGGTTTAGTTTATTTTTTAGAAATATTAATAATCATTTGATTGTCATTTTCGCAGTTTAAGTTCTGAGTGAAGATGCGATCAAAATTTTGCACATCCTATGCAAAAGTCGAAAATTCTTTGTATATAGAATTGCAAAACTTTTTGCAATCGACCATAGAAAGCAATTGAATCAGAAATGCCTTAAGTCATGTTACATTTTGTTATTTCATTAATACCATTAATATCTTATCTTCAAACGTTACTTCGACCTTATGCTATTTGTATGATTTTTATTTACTGGACATTTCGGGAATTGTTGACTCTTAAAATGAATACCACTAGCTTACGGTTGTAACTAGTTATTTGATCCAATTTCATTTACTTTTACGGATCCTCTATGAATTCAAAATACAATTTCGTATATGCCTGTGGTCTTCTATCAAATTTCCAAGTTATAATCACGCCATATTCCCCCGTTGGCATCGGAAGTTGAATCGATTCTGGTGTTAGATACAGAGATTTTACTATAACAGGACCCTATGAATGTAATAGAAATTTGGATATTAAATCATTTTATCGATTGGATTAATATTTTAGATTACCACGTAGGGACATGTGTGATTCAAATTGGATTTGTCCTTGAATATTTTGTACACGAACTTAATAAACGGATGGTTTTGCTTTTTCATAAACTCACAAACATCGAAAGGAACATCTATTAGCCAAGGCTTATAACCATTAGCCTTTTTAACCACTTGAACTCGACCCTTCAAATCGTATACTGGATGCAGAATCGTTCCGTTAAAGTTGAAATCGGTTCGGTTTCTCGTCACTGCTTTCAATCGGCAATGGTTTATCAAAGCCCATGACTTATTAAGCGATTGACAAATCGCATTCGTCCACTTAACACTGACAGCGTCCTGAAAATTTGTAATATATTTATTTGCACGCATTTTGCATGCTAAAAGATCTCAACTTACGTTATATACATGTTGATTTAAGCCAATCAAAATGATTACAGAAATGGAAAGCAAAATGTTGTACATTTCGATCAGAAGCGGTCCAAAACGGTATCACAATAAACTCAACGACTTCAGTAGTTCATAATAAATACTATTACCATTTAAAAAAATCACTGTAATTGCTCGCCAATCACATCCGGCCCTTAATAGCTTTATTATAATAATTATAAGAGATAAAACTTATTTCCTCTAACCACAAACTGAGCTCATACGAGTATAATTCGAATAGTAGTGAAATTTTGGGAATAAGAAAAGCACGGAGCTAGGTGTTTTTGAAGTAGAGAAATTATATTTATAATACATACATTTACAATACATTCTCAGCTCAATTTTAAATTAAAATTTTTTTTCATTTATTTATTCAATGACATCGAAGTAGAGGGGACCAAATAAACTTATAATATTAAAATAAAATAAAATGTTTGTTTACAACAACAAATAACATTTTAAATACTTTCTGAATAATAAAAAGTATTCATCATAAAAATTTTATGTGAGCTCTTGTTTTAGAAATAATATTTAACATTTGCTTTGGCAGCTTTGCACTTCAAATCTGAGTACAGTTGCGTTCAAATTATAGCACATCATATGCAAAAGTCAAGCATCCTTTCGTTCCATATGTAGATATATCCTATATGCCATCAGAGATTGGCATAGAGCATGCAAATGGCGTACGTTTTTCTTTCATCATATACCATTTTTTGCAGTCGTCCATTGAAAGCAATTGAAGCAGAAATGCCTCAAATCATGTTCCACATGACAAACAGGACTAATGTGGTGGCCACCAGGATGTTCTCGGTTGATGCTGCGTTTACTGGTTGTTGGCAAACTTCACGACGTTTTTTGGCCCAGCAAATAGCCCCCTCTCAATCTCCAAGTTTCAACTCCAACCCTTTAATGAAACGCCGCACGGTTGACACAGCAACCAACAGTGGCTGCAAAAAATCTGCAAACTTTAAAGCAAACAACAACGGGCAGACACAACGTTACCCCCGTGGGCGACAATTCTCTCAAAGTGCGTTTGACAAAATGACATCCGGACCCGGTCACCCCGCTCCGAACTGGGCCCATTGATTGCCCGATAGACAGGCAGAGTTTTTGAGCGAGCCTGCTTCTGGTGAAGGATACTCTTACACTGAAAAAAATTCAGGGTCTTAGAAGTTTGGTAGTCCCGAATTTTCTTAAGCCAAGTGCAAAATACTTGATTCAACAACGATTTTTCAGGGAAATCAAGTATCTTTTAGATATTTTTTACCTTTACTTGTTACTTATTTAAATAAATATAATATATTTTTATTGCATACTTTTGGGCCCTTACTTTGCTTGATACTTAAATCAGCCATTACTACAAAACACATGCTAAATCAAGTAATTTCAGCTGACATTTTAGAATTGATTTTTTTCCCAGTGTACCCTCTGCCTGGTGTTTTTTCCCTGCTGCCCTCTGTCAGGCTTCTGGTGTTTGGCGGCCGTCTGCGTGCTTCACGGTTTATTGGTTCCATTTCGCATGTGAGTTTCTCCCTTCACCATGAGGCTAATTTGCAAATAATATCAATGTGTGTGTGTGAGTGCCTGGCATGTAAATTTTGCCTGAAAAAGGGGTTCTCCATCTCATATTGACAACGACGTCCGCCCTGAAACTCAATGGGCTGTTTGTTCGCTTTGGCGGTTTGCTTTCAAATATTTGAAATTAGATTTTAAAATCCTTTTTGCGTGCAGCTTTGGCTTTTCTTATTTTTTGCCTTTATTTACTTTTGCAAATTAAGGTCACAATTTGTACGTTGGCTTTTGAGGCAATTGTTTGGCCATTGGTTTTACCTTTCTTTGAAGATCTGGCTTTCAACTCACGTGTCCCACTTGAGTCGCAGAGCAAATATGTAGCAAATTGTTGTTGTTTTGTTCGCAAATCTTTTGATTTTTGAAGCGGTTTACACAAGGAATACTTGCTGCTACCACTATCTACCAGTGCTACATGCCACATGCCACATGCCACACCCAGAGACGCTTTATGCAAATGACATGGCGATAAGAAGAGGCGCAGGTAAGCTCAGCTCAGAGCGAGTCGAGAGAACAATTGATTATGATTATGATTGAGCAGCGCGCAAAAGTCAATAGCAATAACAATAACATAATGCAGACACTGATACAGCTGCCAACAAAAGCCAACAGCGGCCAACAATGGACGCCAACTGGCTCAGGGGATGGCCAACACCCCTCCCCGCCTCCTTGCCACAGCCACAAACGCATTCCCAGCTTCAATTCCGTGGCGGAAACTCAGCGCAGCACTTAAAATTAATGGAAATATATATCCAAACAACACACACGCACAACACACACACCACGCACAACAAATGAAATTTAAATAAAAAGCATTGAAGCTCAAGTGAATCTCACAATGCTTCACTTGCTGCCCAGTCAAACTCAGATTCCGACTCAGACTCAGACTCAGAGGCAGCTCCTTCTCCTTCTCCAACTTCAGTTCCTTCTCCGTGTCTCTGTCGAAGCGTAAAATATTATGTCATTATCAAGGCAACGCAATAAATTTCTCTGGACGCGCTTTAGTCAAATTTCAATACAATAAAAATAAGAAAGAATGCTGAAGCTGAGTCCCCGACTATAAGATACCTGTTACTTAATTTATTTATACACTCAGAAAAAAATTAAGCACATCTGTGCACAAATCAAAACAAACTGTGCATGAAAGTAGCGTAAGCACGATTTTTCTTACTTCATGAACGCTTGGTCATAAAATTTATGAACACTTGGGTGTTATTTTTTGAACGAATGGGAACAATTTAATCGCTTTTTGGGCTCATTTTATGAACATTTTAGTTCGTTTCAGGAACATATAGGGATCGGTTTAAGAACATGACCACAACATTTTATGAACAGCATGTGCACAATCCAAGAACATTTAAAGAAAATTAAAAATGTTTGCCTTTTCTCGTTAATTTTTTTCTGTGTGCACGATTGGATACCGGCTCGTTCTCGCTTTAAGCTCGAAAAAATGAGAACGATTCGGTCAGATATCAAGAAAATTGTGCATGATTTTTTTCGTTCATTTTTTTCTGAGTGTATATTTTCGTTGCTTCATTGAATTTTGAACTTCAATGGAGTACAATTTGTTGCATATTTATAGGTGTTTTGATTTAATTATTTTCATTTAAATTAAAAGCTAAAATTAAAAATATATAATTGTAAAATATTAAACAGATTAAGTTAAAAATAATTTTTTACTTATAATTAATTTAATTAGAAATAAATACTAAATAATAATTTTCAGTCAGGCGAACTGACGGATTTGGCTATATCGACCCAATACTTGATGCTGCTTAAGAATATATATAATTTGTGAGACTATCAACTTCTCCTTCTTCCTGTTACATACATTGCAACGAACTCAATACACCCTTGTATTCTACAAGAAACGGGTATAAGAACTGTTTGAATTTACAATTAGCTTGGGCAGGAGGTGGAAATATGGATGGGGCTGAAGTTTGAGTGGTGTTGTTGTCATGGTGTGTGTGTGTGTGTTTGTGTGTGAGTGTGTCAATTGATAAAGTGAATGTTGCAGTGTCCTGTCGCGTTTTATTTCTATTATTTTTTTTCACAGGCCACTGACGAGTGCCACTCAAAGAGGAGAGACCACCGTGGCGTTATTATCTTGGATTTGGCATGCGTTGCGCCTGGCATCTAATTACAGTGACAGGAGCCGCCAGGAGGATATTCAAATGCGGTCCAGGACACGGCAAGAAGACTGTGACTGACACCCGTTGCCTTGGCCGCCGTTCTGTCTGCCCAGTGGCCCAGTGAGAAGATTGCTATTGGCCATGGCAACAGTTGCGTCTCGGCCACTTGTCCACCAACTTCAAGGCGAGTGTTACAAGTCATTAAGCCGCTGTAATTGCCGCGCTGATAACTCGTATCTCCCGAACTGGCCAATAACCATAAATATGAAGTTTCTACTGCCGCACCCCCTGCCGTTTTTATTGCTTGGTGGGCTGTACCGACTTTCACTTGATTTGCCAGTGTCACAACAACTTTTGGACACTCAATTCACATATGAATTGTTTATAGACCTCAAAACAAACCCAGTCTATTCTGTTCTCTCTACTCTCGTCTCATATCCGACTTTCATAAAGGAAATGACATTTCTCTACGGCACTTTTCGCAACATTTCGCCGAGTGACAAACATATATCACCTTCATGTGAATCTCTTCCTTGGCGCTTAACGTTCCACATTTCCGCTTTTGGTTTTTCCCCTTGACTGCTTCATGGAGGAGAATGACGTTGTCGCTCTCCTCTTGTGGTATAAGTCGATTATATGCGGAAATGAAAACCCATAAAAATCCTTTCCTACGGTGATTAGTTAACATATTTCTCGTCGCACATGCCCAAATTGTATGGGCTTCCAATTTTTGGGACTTCTGGGCAAGGGAAACAATTATTTATGTGAAATATTATTTATTATTTATTATTGTTGTTCTTTTGGGTATTCTTTTGTGCATGAACTTGAGACCGAAATTTGCTGTAGTGAGTGGTTGAGGTCCATTAAACTTGCGAGTGGTCGGTCCTTTGTGAGTTATGCATGTTAAAAGAAGGATACGAAATAAACTCGTATGGGAAATGGAAAAAATAAACGTATTTCAACTCTTTAATTGGAGTTGGTATTGACTATTAAAGATCTTCGATATATTCAAACTGGTAATTTGTAATTACTATAGGTTTTTGATTAAAAGTCCAATTGATTGCAATACGATATTCGCCAGTTGGCATTGGCAGCGGAAACAAAACGGTTGTCAGATATAAATCCTTGACTATTACTGGTCCCTTTTGAACGAGAACTTTACTTAATTACTCCGGCATCATTATGGTTTAGCATATACTTACCACATACGGGCAGGTATGGTTGATATTCGAATGATCCTTAAAGGTATGATACAACAATTTTAGAAATGGATGGTTGTTCTTCTTGAGAAACTCACAGACATCAAATGTGATATTAAACATCCATGGCTTGAATCCATTCGCTTTTTTCAGTACTTGGACTTGGGCTTTCATATCGTGGACCGGTTGCAACAGTGTGCCATTGAAGTTCAATACAGTTGTGTATCTTTTAACAGCCTTCAATCGACATACATGCTGCACGTAAAACTTATTGTCCATACTATAACATACTGCATTTGTCCATCGAATAATAACAGCTTCCTAAAACACACACTTTTTAAAAAACAATTCAATAATCAAATCATTATACTTACATTGTGCAAATGTTGATTGAAAACTACCAGAAGTATAAATGTTAGCGAAAAATTCATGTTGCTTAAACTCAGTTAAGTCAAGCTTAACACTAAACTCTGAAAATTCTTGTACTTGGGCATTGTGTTTTTCACGCTTCAAAGATGAATTTAATACTTTGTAATACTTTTACAAAAGCATACCTGTTAAATAATGATTAGTAATCATAATCATTAGTAATTAGATTATTTTTGTTTAAAAGTCGGACCAATGATTAAATTACGATTATTTTGGGTTTTGCCCAATTATTTAATAATTACGATTAGAAAAAATAAAAAAAATAAATCTAAAATTATTACGATTACTCAAAATAATGAGAAAAAATCAAAAATAACTATTTTGTGAGTATTTCGGATTATTTTAGATTTTTTCTGATTATTTCTGATTATTTTAGATTTTTTAGATTATTTATGAATATTTGGTAAAAACCAAATCATTTTAAATTTTCACAATCAAAGTAGCCAAAGCTTTTGATTATAGTTGCTTTTTGTGCTGTCTAATGCAGTTAAATTCAGAAGAAAGAAGTAGGCAGCTAGAATATTTAAGGAGCTCACTAAAAATCTGCTTTGATGAATTTTTTTGTGTAAAAAGAGAATTTATTTTAGCGGATTTTCTGAATAATCGAAATTTTTAATATTTGGTAAGTATTGATGGCTATTTTGACTGTGACCATTTAAAATAATTTGGTTGCTTACCATAAATAATCTAAAAAAATCTAAAATAATCAAAAAAAATAAAAATTAGTCCGGGATACTCACAAAAGATTATTTTGGATTTTTTCTGATTATTTTGAATAATCGTAATAATTTTAGATTTTTTTTTATTTTTTCTAATCGGAATCATTATATAATCACAAATTTTTCAACAGTGAATTATATAATCACTACGATTATTTCTAATAAATGTTCTAATTGATTAGTAATTCTAATCGAAATTTAACAGGTATGTACAAAAGTACCCGAAATTGAAATAGGTTGGGAAATATTTTTAAAATGTTTAACATCAATTATATTTCAATTAAATTCACATACTAAGTTTATGCTTTGCAGTAAATTGGTTTATAATTTATGTCAAATCCGACGAGCTGAAAAATAATTAAAATCAATCAAATTGCTTAAGGACATCCCTTATTTCAACACTTTAAATGGAGTTGGTATTGACTAAAGATCTTCGATAAATTCAAACTGGTAATTATTAATTAATGTACACTTTTGATTAAAGGTCCAATTGAAAATCACATTATATTTTCCAGTTGGCATTGGCAGCGGTACCAAATCGGTTGTCAGGAATAAGTCCTTGATTATTATGGGACCCTTTTTTGAATGAGAACTTTATTAAATTACGTTTGTTTTTATTATAATTTATACTTACCACATACGGGCATGTATGATTCATGTTGGAATGATCCTTAAAGGTATGGTACATCATTTTCAGAAATGGATTGTTGTTCTTCTTGAGAAACTGACAGCAGTCAAATGTGATATCATATAGCCATGGCTTGAATCCATTCGCTCTTTTAAATACTTGGATTCGGGCTCTTACATCGTGGGCCGTTTGCACCAGTGTGCCATTGAAGTTCAATACAGTTGTGTATCTTTTAATAGCCTTCAATCGACATCCATGCAGCAAAAAAATCTTATCGTTCGTACTATAGCATTCAGCATTTGTCCATCGAACAATAACAGCTTCCTAAAGCACACAATTTTTAAAAACAATTTAATTATTAAAGCTTTATACTTACAATGTACAAATGTTGATTGAAAACTATTATAAGTATAAATGTTAGCGAGATATTCATGTTGTTTATCCTCAGTTTAGACAAGTTTTAAACTAAACTCGGGCAAATCTTTCACTTGCTATGTTTATGTTATGTTTTTCACGCTTCAGAAATGAATTTAATGCGAATTTTCGTTGTAATACTTAAATTGAAGTAAATTTGTAATATCAATTATATTTCAATTAAACAGTGATTTACATATAAAGTTTATGCTTTGCAGTAAATTGATTTATAATTTAGGTCCAATTCGTTGAGCTGTGAATACAGCCGGCAATTTATTGTGCTGGCAAAAGACGCCGTTGACAAATAATTGAAATCAATCAAATTGCTTAAGGACATCCCTTAAAAAAGGTAGTTGATGCTGGGAAACGTTGCCAACTAATCAGAATTCAATTTGAGTCGCCGGCGTGGATGACAACTCTGGCGCTAAAATCATTAAAATCAAAATTCGCAAATGATGCGCATAATAGACTCGGCAGCCGTTCGACGGGAGATTCCCAGGTTCAGGATCAGGAACAGGAGCAGAGCGTCACTTTTGGTTGACGGGTTCATTCGGTGACAATTGAAATATAGCTGGGCATTTGTTGCTGCCAATGTTTGCAAACATGTAACCCGCCGTTGGCTTCGTTGTTGGCTGTTGTTATTGCGGCAACGAAGCGTATCAATAAATCCATTTAAAATTGCGTGCAGGCCGCGTGTGTGTGTCGAGTGTTTGTCATTCTTGTTCAGGCCGCAGCACATAATGCAATGGGAATTATGGCTGCTTAGTGCCCCCGAATTCAAGTTCTGCGTACATTCACATATCGAAAATAAATTGGCAGCGACAGCGACAGCAAAACAAAAGCGCCAATTGACATCGATATTTTGAAATACCCGAAATCCTAGACCACGACAGGAACAGGGACAGGGACAAAGCCTCGCTCAACCCTCGCCGGCTCATAGGTAAAACCAACTACTACTCGTAATACCAGAAACAGTCACAATATTTGCCAGCCAATCATCCCGGGCAACCCTCAATTTAAAATGCAAAATCAAAGTAAATCAATTTCATTTGCCAAAACAGAGAAAATTGAGACTGAGTCCTGGGCACGTAGTGCCTGCTAAGATGGCCAATAAATCAAATTGCGAATTTTTACTTTGATTTTTTTTTTTGACTAAAAATTATGCGCATATGCGCCAGGATACTAAGCATAGGCGACAGGACACATTCGCTGTCTCCTTGGATATTGTAATTTGTGCGAAATCCTCAAAAATCCAACGCATTTATCACAAATATGCGCCCATAAATCAGGCCACATCCCAATGGCAAGGATGTCTATGCAGGAAAATGGTTATCTGTGGTGGTAGGGGGTGGGGGAGTGGAAGTTGACACTTAACTTGGCACAGTTTCCATTCGCATCTCGTTGTTCATGGCCATAAAACGCGCATCGTCGCAACGGGCGCGTCTAATTTGCACATTTTCACTATTTTAATGTGCTCGCTACGATTTTTTAATGTCGTTATTTATGCGGCCTGTTTATGATTTTATGCGCTTTCTATGCAAATCACACACAGCCCACAAATGTGGATCGTAAACTAAAGGTTACGTCATTTATCATGCAAGTTTGCGATTGAAGCTGAACTTTAAGTATCTACTGACAATGTATCTAAAAACGAGAGTACGTGAGTTCTATGTGATACGAGTATGATATACGGTTTAGCGCAATTAAAATTGCCAGTTTAATGTCAAAACTGTAATTTATTTATTGCTGGGTCTACAGCAAGTTGTACAACTATTATTTATTCGAACGAAACTAATAAACTTTAAATGCAGAACAAATTAGAAAATAAAACCATGTTCAAAATGACATTCTGCTTGTTGACAATTAAGAAGATTAAAAGCCAAGATATGGAATATATACAAAATAAAAGTAAAATAAATGAACAACGCAATCAATTAATTCTGTAATGAAAATCTTATATTTTATAAGAGGAACTGAATTCTCTTACACTTTATTATCACAATATTATTAGTATTTCTGTTATCTCTACTTTTATCAACTAGCAAAATACAGTTATCTCGAACTATGCGAAATCTGCTTAAAAGTAAGAATTTTCTGTAAGTAACTGTCAACAATTCGCAGGGGATTCAAGCAACAGTTCAATGGCCACTTTTGCATTCAACCCGTTATAGTGTCGTTAAGCAAATGCTTTTAATAATTTAAGCCAAAATGGTAAGAGTCCAACTATCTACTATGCATATGTATATCGATGAGTATTTGTATTTACGACTCCCCCGTCATGTTGTCAATAACAATTTCGCTATGACAACCCCTTCGCTGAGACCAAGACCAGAATCAGGACAGAAACCAGGACGAGGACGAGAAGCTGTAGACGACGCAACAAATCGCTGCAAATTACATTCATAAAATTTTATCACCCAATATCGGAAATGGATTTCTTGTTGCTGCTCGGACCCCAGACTAGGAGTAATGGCCAACGTATGACCCCGCGACCGTCAGCAACAAAGAGCGAGCAATAGAGTTGCCACATCTTGAAGCAGCTGCATGTCATTTGCAGACCATCAAAGTAGTTGCAACAATTGCCAAAAAAAATAAAAAGAAAATGTTACACAAAAATATAAAAAAGATTTAAAAAAAAGGGTTGAAATGGCCATTTGATATTTTTTGAGGGCCATAAGCAGTCATAATTTCATTATTATGAAGTGTCAAACTGATTCCATTATGGAAATGGGCACTTTGTGTGCGCATTTTTGGGGGTCGATTCGGAATTAGGAACCGATGTTACTTTTAAGAAGCCAAGACCACTGCCAAATACCTTCCTACCCAAGTCAAGTCGTCAAGTTCAACGCGTCTAATTACTTTGAATTATTTGCCTAATTTGTTGCAATATTTCGTTGCCAAGGCGATGATTCATTTTGGGCCAGTTGGCTAAATCGAGTGGGGAGTGAGAGGACCAGTCAATCATGCCAACTGTTGCCATCCGTCAAGTTAAAATTCAATCCGTTGTCGCCGTCAAGACAACGGAAGGGTGCCATGGATTACATAATATCAAGAAACGCGCCCTGAGGAAAAAGAAAGCCTTAACTGGAGTAAGAAGACACTTCTTGGTCAGCCCAGGGGCAACTGCGGTCAGTGAAGGGATAACCCGCAATACATGTGAGTGCGAAACTAACCACAAAGGACCAACGGACGACCAGACGACCAGTCAAACCACAAAACGGCTTTTAGTCTTGAGTACAGTTTCTTCCACTCCCCCTTTGAGGGTGAACAGATTAATCCGAGTATTGGAGACTGAATTCAAATAAATGCGATGATATATTTGAGCACCACATGAACTAATGTCGTTGAGTTTCCATTTAATTGCGACACTCGAAGGACTTCAACAAATTACAACTTTCAATCAAAGCAATTTACGACAAAAAAGAAAGTAAACATAAAGCGAATCTATCAAAAGCATAACCAGCAAGCACTTGAAGCATTTTACTGACCCCTCGCTAGGAAAACATATTTTCCTCAACAGCAATAAATTATCAAAATTTGTGGCATAAATCACATACTCGAAGGACTTTTCACTTTTCAATATTTGCTCAGGGGGCAGTAAAACGTGTGTGTGTTTGATTTGTTTGGCATATTGAAGTGGTCAAGCAAAGCGAGAGAGAGAGAGAGAGGGAGATTGTGACAAGCGTGCCATGTAAGTGGGCGTAACCCGGTTTGTGGGCGTAAAGTTAATTGATTAACGACACGACAAGCAGCAATGAAAAGTGTGTCAGCCCTCTCAGGATGAAACCATAGAATTGTCGAGCTCCGATTGTGAGCAAGTAACAAATTTGAAGAGGCACATCTTTAGCCTTGATTTGTGACCATTGTCCAGGCCTAAATGATGCAGCCTTTGTTGCGAATTGATTGGAATTTTATGAGCGTTTACCTGCTGGGCCTTCTCTCTTTCACCCTCTCTCTCAATCACTTTTCCTCTCTGTAAGAAATAGGGCGTGTTTCATTTAACTGGCTTTAACTTTATGAGCAATTCTGCTCATATTCAGTTATATTTATGCGTTTAATAAGCAGCATGACATGTTGGAAATGTCACGAGTCGAATGTCGCATCGACTGTCATTCAAATGAAACAACTGCCAGCCGCAGGATACGGCGATATGGCGAAACGGATCCCCTTGAGTGGACAGCAACGTTGCACAGGATGTGCTTGATTACTTGACATTTTGCATGGTAGATCCCAGTGTATTAATGAATGAAATAAATTTAATTTTGGCAATTAATGGACTCGATGGCAGCCAAAGCAGAAAAGCAGCAAAGACGTCAGCAACTTTTTCCTTCGTCCTCCCCACGCAATCTGCCGCTTTATGTTTATCATTATTGACTCATGAGTACACTCGCACATACATTCACTTGTCGCTCATAATGAGCGACCCCTGTCAGGATGCGGAGGCGGATATGTGGGCGTGGTCCATGTCACTGGTTAAGATTGGTTCACATTTCGTAATCAAATATCGTAGCTTTCGCTTTTAGTCGTACTTTCACCGAAAATGTTCGCAAATTGCAATAAAGCAAGGGGAATGGGAAGGGGACAACAGCCGACTAGGGGGTATCCTTGAAGTATCCTTTTTGGGGTGGAAAGACAGTCGAAAGTGGTCAGAGCGCTTAGTCATCATTGTTTCTGCCTTGAGACGGCTTATTGGATTCTCTTCGAGTTTTATTTATGAGACAGTTTTATAAGTTAACGTTTGCAGCAGCAGCTGGCATTGTTCTGGCCAACTTTCAGCTCACACCTGGCCAACAAAATAAAAGTAGAGCCATTGTCACACTTCAAAGCCACTCGAAACAATTGCAATTAGCTTTAAAAGTGAAATGAAAGCAACACACAAAAAAAAGCTAAAAACGTAGCTAATAACTTGATTAGAGATTAAACAGCACACAAGAGTTAGTTAATTAAATACTTATATATTAAAAGCGTTCATCCTTCAGAAGCCACACAAGAAGTTGCAGTTCATTTTCCGGGCAACGTGTGTCGCGGTTTAGCCGCATTTTCCCCCCTTTCCAGTCAGTTAATCGACGCTTTTCCATACTGAAAAGGATAATATGTCCTGGCATATCGCATGTATCCATTACACTCGACTGCCGCTGACCGGAGGAGGGTTGAATTCGACTTTGGGCGATTTGTTCACTCAGCCGCGACCATCTCCTTGTCCATGTCCATGTCCATGTCCTGTTCATGTCCATGTCCTTGTCCAGTCGTGCATTCGTCCTAGTCCAAGTCCAAGTCCATCAACAGCACATCAAACTGTCCGAGCAATAACAACAATGGAACCATTCAATCAGCGAGCATAAAAACATAAAGAGATTTTAATTTTTTGATTATGTTGCCTTCGATTGTCCTGGCACACACACATGAGGACTGTGATATGGATGTGCGTGTCCTGCTCCCGAGGGAACTTCTCCTTAGCTACAGCTTTAACTACAGTTCCTGCTCCTTTTGTTCAATCGTTAATCAATGAAGTTCTCGTGACTCCCCTTCTTCTGCCTTCAGCGACCCCTGGTCAGCCTGGTCCTGAGCCCTGACCCCTGACCCCTGATTGACGGCGAGGGCAGCTCATTTGTGCGTTTAGCATAATAAAAAAATCAACGAAACATCGATGACTACGAGTAGTTGGCCGGAAAAACCCAAGTTGATTAAATTTCAATGTCGCTGGGGAAACTCAATTCACATATCGTACGAGAAACGAAGTCCAATGCAAACTTTGTGCTAATGCGTCGTAATTTCGATTTAAGTCATTTCCGTAGTCCATTCGGCATAATTGCAGTTGATCAGGCAAACACAACGAGCTGGTCTGTGTAATGAATAGTTGTAACAGCACCTGAGGTTTTTATTTTTTCTATCATTCCCCCTTTGCATTTTTTGGTGCTCTCCTCTTTCCGCTCAATTAAACAATTCAATGCAATTTAAAGCCTACTCCAAGGCACAACAAAAGACAAATCATAGCTATTAATTCCGCACTCGTGGAATGTTTCATTACATGTACCAGAAAACCAACTGGAACTGGAACTGCCTCTTTATCCTTTTGTACTTCTTGGGCGCCTTGAGCCTCATATGTGCCGCAAGGATGCTGTGCAGCTTACTTTTAATTTCCTTACCCAACGCCTTATTACGTTCATTCATATGCAAATCGTTCTTCTGGAACATACACAAAAGCCAGCAGGGGGAAGAAGAAGTCAAGGAAAAGCGGAAAAACTCGTCGTAAAGGTTTTCTTTCCTTTCTTTTCGTTTTTTGGCATTTTGGCTTTGAGCGATTAAAAAATAGCAACTGCCTTCGGTTTGAGAAAGGCATATGCTTAGCATATGAATGCGAGTCCTTTTGCCATCTTAAAGTGCCAGGACCCATTCAAACTCGAGTACTCGAGTACCGGAGTACAGGATTTTCACCTCATAACCCAAAATACGCGTCATGGTGGTGTTTCTGTCTTTTAACTACCCGCGAATGGACCGTCAAATGCTTTATGGGGTTGTTGTTAACATTATCCTACTTGCTATTTGGGACTGTACTTTCATTCACATAGTATTATGATTATTTCGTTTTAAGCATCCCATATCAAATTTAAATGAATCGCTTGCGTTTCTTTTCCCTCTCCTTTGGGACTTCATGTGGCGTTTGCCGTTTATACATAATAGTTCTATAGATTTAGGGTTACACATACCGAGAGGCTTATAATTTACATGAACATGACTACGATTTGTGAATTGTATCACTTTGGAAAACAGTTTCACATTTTCAATTTCCGCTGCGATTTTCCCTTATTATTATTGTTGTTGTTGTTGCTTTCGATCGCCTTTGTTTGCCAAAACAATTAAATGTTATTTGCATAATAGTCGTTGGGTTTGCGCTATCAAACAAAGGACCAAGTGGACCTGGCCATATGTGGTACTATTTACGATATCAAAAAATGGAATTATCAACTGGAAAATACCCTGCAAATTATAACTCCATTTTTTGTTGTATTAAAATTTGTTTATATTATAATTATATCGATATTTTTTATGGATATTCGAATTTAACTAATAGATTGAATCTGAATAAATATGTTAAATTCCATTTTAGTTCCATTTATTTCAGACTTAAAGTTTTTTAAATTAAATCAAATAAAATTAAATCAAACCTTTACTTTATCATTCCCGTTTTACACCAATTACAGGGTATAATGACCCTGTAGTTTGTTCACGCCCGCGGCGAGTCGTTGGCTTTGGCTTTGGCATTGTCAGCGCGTCTCAGCTTGCTATTAAATTGTATTTGACTTTGAAAATATTTTGGCAAATCCGTGTTTTTCATGGGTACAAGTGGCAATAGAGCTGTAGGTGTGGATGTGTGTGTATGTGGGTGTGGTAAGCATGTATCTCACTGACAGCTGGCAGTTTGAAGTGCTCTGGCTCTGGTTTAGTTTGTCGCATTATCAGGCAGCACTTGAAATTGAAGCAACTTCCGCTGCACATGCTCAAGTGCTGTTGTCGCTCTGCTAATGTGCAAAAAATGTTCCCTAACTTCACACTTAGAGAGAGAGACAGAGCTCGACAAATTGCAGATACTTGCCGCGAGTGCCACTTGAGTTTTTGGGAAAATTTGCCAAAAGACGCAAGTGTTGCCTACACACACACACACACACACGACACATATATATGTATGTGTGAGGTGCTTTAAGTTTTCCGACTGCTTATTTATTTATTTGTGCATTCTGTTCAAATGACACGAATTTGTCATCTTGTTGTACAGTTTATCCCACACCCCTAGATCAGCCCAACACATACACACACACACACACACACATGTACGGTTACATATGTCGTTGTTTGCATAGCCACACCCACTGTCCAACGCCCAACGCCCACCCTGTGGCAATCTTTGTGTTTGCACAGCAGTTACAAAATTTCAATTAGTACAAAAGAGAATCAAAAAAAAAAAAAACTGGAGAATTAAAGAAACTGTTACAAAATGTTTATAATTAGTTTTTCATATGCAAATTTAATGTTATTTTGTGGGACGCCAAATTGGAATTAAATATTCTTTTTATGATATTGTGTGTGTGGATTGTTAACAGAAGTCTTTGGCCTGCGGCATTGACCCATTGCCTTAGAAAGCCCATTTACAAGGCCAGGCTGACATTTGGCCTACACTCAAAAGTGGAGGGTCCAAGGAGGACAAGCTGCATAATTATATTAAATAAAAAAAAAGGAAAATTCATAATTTGCACACTTTTCAAGAGAGACACAAATGAGATAAACGGAAGGAAACGACGGCGTCGTGACGTCCATGAATTCATCTGCTCAACTGCCACCCTCTGAATTACATTTTTATTCATTTCAACAGCTTGTTGCTAATTTTTAATAAATATTGAACAACTCAAGTGGATGGTAGTATAGGGGGTCGGGCTGTAAATGCTTCCCTGGCAATATGCAAATTTTTCCTCTCTCTCATAATTTTCGCACAAAACTGAAAGTCATAATTTTTGGCATCACGTGCGCGATTATTGTGATGATTATCGGTTAGGTCTTTGCCGTTTTCCCATTATGCCCATGTTGATTAAAAATCTAATGTCGATTGCTGTTTATATATTTACTGCAACAGATTTTGTTTATTTTGTGTTATTGCCACGTGGCGCGCCATTTCCACTGTGTACAGTTGAGCATACAGATATATTGCAGAGAATGTAAATGGATTATTGTATACAACCTAAATTTTAATTGAGAATAACAATTGGTTTCTTAAAGTAGCCAAAATGCAGCACATTTTAGATTGTTTTCTGTATCCAGTTTCTATAATTTCGATATAAAAATCCATATACAATATTATCAAATAAAAACAATATGTAAATAGTATTTTTTATTCTTAGCTTGAAGTTAATTTATATTTATAAATTTTTAATTTGTAAGAGTACTATTATTTAGAGTATTTATTAGTCGGCAATCGCAAGCAGTTTTCACTTACTTTACATTTATTTTCATTGCATACTTTTGGGCGTCACTTTTAATGTGCCTTTTTAAAAATATCTGCTTTAAATTTTTAGCTGAAGTCGCTTTGTCTGAGTGATTCCTGAAATGCTTATGCTTTCTTCGCCTGGTGCGTGTTTTTGGCTTGTCCTTTTCATCCTTTTTTTCGTCCTTCTTTACATTGTGGACAAACATCTTTCGCCTACCAAATTTGTGACGAGGCGGGTTTCCAAACACTATGGCTGCAGGTTCCTGATACGAAAATGACTCTACGGGCTTCAATAAGACCACATTCTGCTAGCATTAAAATTATGGTATTAATTTTACACATAAGGTAATCGATTTTTGTTACTTACCTCTGAAATCTCTGCGTTTTGCTGCTGGCAATTGATGATCACAACATATAGACTTAATAAAGTCAAGCAGAAGCAACGGCAACCCATTTTATCTTACTACAAGTACTTGTGGATGCGTCCACTTAGTTCAACATTTACTCAGCGAATGATAAGTCAATTATTGTTTTGAGCTTCTCAGTTGTTCGAGTCGCAGTAGAGATAATGAACTTTACATCTTAGCAGTATACTTAGTTATTTATGATGCCCTATACATAAACTTTGAAAGATAGGTTATTGCTTGAATATATTTTTATATACATACTTATGCTCTTAATAGATGAGGAAACTAATGTACCGAGAATTTGTAGAGTGCGAAAGCAGAAGATGATGCTATGGTACATACATAAAGTTCATCCGGATATGTTATATACATATAAATTATATTAAAAGAAATTGTTGACCCTCGGCACATTGCGTTAAATTTTGCACACCTAATAAATATTACTTTTAAGCGCAGTGCCGAGAGACAAAAATATTTTTAAAAATAATTTACATGTAAAACTTAATACTATTCGTCACAAATTGCACATCATAATTTTTTTTTGTAATAATAATATAATTTAAATTAATAATTTTTTAATAAGAAAATAAATTAAAATCAAGTAAGCATTTATACTTAATTGTAAATGTTCTGGAGTATTTAAAATGAAAAATATTATCCCAACATTAAACAAAAAACAAAATAATTATTTAATAAATAAGAAGAAATACAAATCAAAATAAATGGCAATCTACTTGTACTATTATCTATTTTAATTTTGCACTGCAATAGTCCGCATTCAAATTTGTTTCTGTTTAGTTTTTAAGACGCAAAATGCTTTAAGTACGATAAGAAGTCATTGATATCTGTCTCGACATTTTGCTGTTCACTTGGCATTAATTCTGTTTTTATTTCCCATTTCAATTGAGAATCCATTAACTAATGAAACCGATCCGCGCATTTGCCATTTATACATTATGCTCGTTCCTTTTATTTTTTTCGCATTCTAATTTCATTGAATTTTCACAACAATTTGGCCCAAATGTTACCCTTGCCCTAACCCCTGTTGAACAGGGATGCAAAGCATTTGATGATTGTATCCTGTATGCAGTGAATGTCCTGTTTAGTGGCAGGGCATTTAATGGCATGTCAGTGTCATGTCGTCCGTATCGCACGTTGTCACATTTATTGATCTGAGTCGAACAATATTAACAACTCGATAAACTTTTATCGGTTTGCATTTAGGCTCAGCTGCAAATAAATAGCAAAGCAATTGTGAAGGGTATAAAACCAAGCGAATTTGTGAAAAGAAAATAACAAAGTGAACTCAAACCATTTAGGACCAACTGTTCTGCACCTGTAGAACTCTTATGTATGTATATATATGGCATATGGCTAATTTTATAGTCCACCTTCTCAAATTTCTCATTTGGCCAAACGAACTTTGTTTACAATAAGCCCAAAAAGCCGCGGTAACAAAACGTTGCGTAACTCAATTATTTTTTAAAGGAGGGTTGTTTAGTTCCCTAAACTGATTAGTCGACCTTTTGTCGTACAGAAAACTTTACCGACTTTACCAAATTGCCTCTATAATTGCTTTATGGGCGTGGCAGCTGCACTTAAAATTTTTGCAGTAATTCTATTTGCTGTGTGTTTCTCATACAAATACTTACTTTAACTAGCAATCAATAAAAATTGTCAAAAATTAAAGCATAAGAAAGAACGAAAAATCAGCCCGTATATTTAAATGCATGTTTGAAAATATACAAGGCTAAAATCGTTTAATTATTATTTTAAAAAAAAATACTAAATGTGGTTGGTCTAAAAAAAAAATGTATAAAATAAAAAAAATATAAACATTATATAACCTGTGACTTTGTTTGGCATATTTTAAATAAACGAAAACGTTTTCTTACTAAATGTTGATTTTCAGCCATCGTTCCTATGACAGCTATATGATTTTGTGTTCCGATTTAATATCGGGATATTTAACGACAATACCAAATAATGAATTTGTGATTTTGTTTAAGATATCTCAAAAATAAAAAGAGGCCATTTATTTTAGTATCCACTTTAGTTTTATTATAGGGGTATTATCGAATTTTACGTAAAAATATTTCTTAAATAATTATTAAACTAATAAATATTGTGCAAATGACTCCAAATGTTGGTCTTAATTTAAATTCAGTTATCAGCTAAAATGTCTATTAATTTGCAAAGCCCTTTTCAATGTCAAAAATGTTTGCAAATTCGCAGAAAAGAGTCACAAAATATGCGTATATGTTTACATACCTATATGCATATGTAAACATATCTATGTAGTTCAAGGTTAACAAAAATCGCCAAAGCTTCATAATGAGCTGAGCAAACAGGGCGATAATAATACCAACAACAACAATAGTAGTAGAAATGACTGCAGCGACAGAGAGCGCCAAGCTGTCTTCTGATAAACATCATCATGAATATTAATGCGGCAAATATCAGATACACAGACAACACACACACACACAAATATATATCCATAGACATATCATATCAGCAGGTAGCATTAAAATTAACATTAACTTTAACATCAACATGAGAGCGTCAAAGAGTCAAGTTCACTTTCACTAAGCTGACGCACCATCAACATCATGATGACGATAATGATAATGATCATTATAAGCAACAGGCCAATTTTGGTCAGTGGCACAGTGGAGAACAAGTAGGGGAGAGGGAGAGAAGAGCGAAGAGGAAGAAAAGAGGCAGCAGCTGACAACAAAGTGTGCATACAAATGTTGTGCTTTGTTAGCGGCTATTTTTGGCCAACTTGGCTGATGGATGGACGGTTGGTTGGATGAATGACATCGATTTGAATTTGGGCAGCCGTTGGACTTGCGCTTGCATTGCATCATTGTCGCTCAAATTGGCCAAGTCAAGTCGGTCTGAGCCATGTGTCAGGTCTGAGGCTGGAGCTACGTTTTTGAGTGCACGCGAATGGGGAGTGAAAGCAAAGTGTGGCAATCAATGACGACATCAACAAAACTGCAATATCAAGTTTAACCAGCTGCTGGAAAAGTGAAGTGAAACAGCTGATGATTGTCTGTGTTCACCTGTCTGTCTCTCAGTCTCCCAGTCTCCCTGTCTCTCAGTCTGTTAACCATTTTTATTAAAGGGCAAATAGCAGCAACTGCTCTTTTATTTTAGTTCCAACACGAATGATTCATCGTCATTTGGCCAACAAATCTTCAGCTTCATATAATCATTTTAGCCAAGGCCAAGTTGAAAGGGATCTTGAAACATTTCTGGCATTTGATTAATTGAAACCGCAAGTGTGTGTAAATATTTTAATAGATTATTTAAATAGAAACATGTTTTTCAGACTTTTGTTAGCAACACACACACACACACATACATACACAACACACACACTACACTACTTGTAAAGTGAATAAAAGTTAGATAATTAACAAAATATGTACAAATATTTAGAGACTCAAGTAGTACAATGCCCCCCTTTTCAAACCCCCTTTTAACTAGACTCCCATTTTGTTATTCAATCTTTAAATAACAAAAATCTGACGTCAATCAGACGTTCCACATTCCGCTGATTCTTTAGCTTTGCGGCTTAATGATGCTCTCAATCCAGCTAATGTAGCCCAGGACGGACGTATAAACTCCGGGTCCAGAGCCGCACTGTGTGAATCCGTAGCTAACGATGCCATAGGCCACCCAGCGGGAATGCTGGCGATCGAAGTACATGAGAGGACCGCCACTATCGCCAGCACACGTATCCTTGGACTTCTCGCCGCCGGCGCAGAGCTGCTTGGGACCCAAACGCACCCCATAGAGATCGAGAATCTTGCTGCAATTCTCATTGGAAACGTAGGGAATGCGCAGCTTCAGCTTGATGGGACTGTGTGTGTTTATAAAGTACTTGTTGACTGCAAGAAATATTAAGAATTAATAATACTATTTATTGTTTAATCATTTTGGCCATACACTTACAGAGATCGGTGCGTCCCCAGCCGGAGACTGAGAACATTTGGCCCTCGACCAGCGGCGTCTGGGCGCTTTTATTTGGCAGGCAAATGGGCATGATGAAGTGCGTGAATGAAACCGGATACTTCAGTCGAATTATGGCAATATCATTGTACTTATAGTTGGAATACTCCTTGTACTCCGGATGCACATGGATGTTCTCATAGGCAATATCCAGCGCAGCGTCTGCACAGCTCAAATAATTGGGCTCCTCAATGCAGTCCGGTTCCGTCTTCACATTAAACTCGCCCAAACGCACGTGTTTCCTGAGTATTACGAATAAAGAAGTAATTAGAATAATATATTACATTTTATCAGGAATTGATAACTCACAGTCCACGGCGCTCCCTTACTCCTTCGCCCTGGACACAGTGAGCTGCGGTCAGAATGTGACGATCATCAATCAGAGCTCCACTGCAGCCATAGTTGTCTACGGAAAAATTATGAACAATTAATTTGCATTTATTTTTCTTTAAATTTTAATTTGTTAAAGAATATATTCGAATTTTATAATTTTTAATTCTTAATAAGGTTGTGATATAAAAAAAACATTTTTATGAAATTATATGTTTTCTGGCTCGAAACTTTTTTTTGAAATATAGGTCAGTCTCAGTTTATACCCATCTTTTTTCACTCTTAATTATATTTTTATTGAAAATATTAAATTTGTATAAATAAAAACAAAACCGAAAACAGTTTTCTACTCCCAATCTCGTTAGACATCAACTTTAGACATCTTACTTGAATGTAAGACCAACAATTCTAAATAAGGTTAAGGATAAAACAAACATTTTTATGAAATTATATACAAATTTTCTGGCTCGAATCTTTTTTGAAAAATTGGTCAGTCTCAGTTTGTACCCATCTTTTTTCACTCTTATTGGAAATATTAAATTTTTTTAAACAAAAAAAGAGTTTACTACTTCCAATATTTTTAGACATCAACTTTAGAAAACTTACTTGAATGATAGACCAACAGTGCTAGCCAGGGATATTCGTCCAGCTCAGCGATTTCGCCGCCATAGATGCGATTTGTGACCTGCTTGCCGCATTCGTTCAGCAAATTGAATCCCGTGCTCGGCTCAACAGTTTGAATGCGTCGTTTGAGTTTCTTGCGCTTGAATCTCGCGGTTACATCGAGAAAGCGACGATACTCGAACTTGGAGAACTGTATGACCGGATAGAGGTAATCCTGGCCATTGGCCGGACAGCAGACAAGCGGCCTGTAGTCGGCATTGACATTTTCCGCATTTTGAGCTGTCTCCACGTCACACTGAACCTTCTTGAGGAAGTTGACCCGCTCGGAGCTGAGATTGGTCACATTGCGCACCTGGAGATAGGCGGCACATTGGCTCACCTGGACGCAGATGCCGCGTTTGGTCTCGTTGGGTATATCACAGGTCGCTGGACTGGCTGGGCTGGTCTCCCCAGCGAGGGTTGTCTCTGCAGTTGCAGTTGCAGCTAAGGCGATGCCAAGGGCAAACAATGCGCTGGCCGCCCACAATGCGCCGTTGTTGGGATACAGATACAGGTACATCAGCGATCGGCTGAATAAATCGATCGATCGATTAGATGTGACACGAGGCGAAGCAAAGCGACACGAACAACAAACGAACGAACGTAATATGTAAACAACGAATGACAACAAACAGACAACAGATGAGACGAGACGCGGGCAGACGCGGCGTATACGCAATCGGCAATCGGCAATCGCAAACCGTTTAAACAAACGCTAAAATGTCGCTGACAATCCGCTCGCGTGAACGCTCCGCCGTGTATTGAAACTCAATTTGAATGCCGAGCGACGACTCAGCCGCAGATTCAGTCGCTGCCGCTGTCGCAGCCACAACCGAAACTGAAACTGAAACCTCAGTTTCGGAGTCGGAAGAGCCGAAGCTCAAAGTGCCAAAAAAAAAAAATAAAATTAACTAAATAAGCGACAACTCATCGCCCCTTCGACTGCCGCCCCTGTCACCATCAATGTCTCCCCGCCAACGCTTCTGACACCAAAACGAGCTCACAAACTGCAGCAGCTGTCGACGGCGACGTCAGCGTCAACGTCAACGTCGACGGCAACGTATGCGAAACGGGAGCAACGGTCAAGCTTTATCGTTGCCCTCCCTCCAGCTGCCCGTTACCCGCTAACCGGTCCCCGGGTCCGGTTATGCAATCGGACCTGCCAGCCGCTCAGCATTGAAACCTTTTGTTTTTGTTTTTATTTTTATTTTCAGTTTCACTTTCGTTCGCCATTCGAGCTTAATGCATTGCCTACTTCGCGGCTGAGCTTTTAAATCGTACTTCAAAGCTTTGTGAAGCTTTGGCCAAAAGTTTCAGTTTGTGCTGATCGATTAGAGCAGCTTATTGTCAGTGATAAGAGTGTCAATTTATGTAAGTTCATTTATTTAAGTTATCTTTTTTCTATAATTTTGAAACATATGTATATTTTTATTTACCTAAAAATTATTTAATTATAAAGATTTTTTCTCTTCAGTCGTATTTATTCGACTTGTAGCTTAATCATCATTTAACATTTTGTCAGCTGTTTCCCAAACGTGAACCGAAAGGTAAAGATGTTTTTTTAATATTGGCTAACAATTTTATCATAACATCTACATAACTCGTAAACTAAAAGATCCGTTGGCTCTCAGTTGAAGTTATTAAATTTAAGTTCTAGACCTTCGTAATTAAAAACATATTCCTTACAATCTAAACAACTGAATTATTTTGACTGCATTAAATATTTGTCTTTTTTACAATTATACGATTGCTGTTGAGCAGCAATTTTTATTTAATTTCAGAAAAGAATCTAATAAATAGATTCACTGAACAACTCTTAGAAAAAGTCGCTTTTGATCAATCATACTCGTAATAAAAATTCCCAAGCGTAGGTGCCTGAGAGCAATGTGTATCATAAATATGAGTAACTGAAACAGATTCCCTATAAGTATCGTCTCATTCAAAAGCTATGCACTATTTAGGTTAATAAAATTGTTCTCTGCTTAATCAAGTTAATTAACAAAAACTTAACATCAACTGTTTAATTAATGTAACCATGAAATAGTCATAGAAACGTAACAAGCAAAATCAAAGAGAATACGAATTTCAAAGATTAAAACCATCTAGAATCTAGAAGAAGAACTTCAGTTTTCTACCTGCAAATTTCCTTCAGACGACAATTTTTAAGTGGCGCCAGCAGAAATCGTGCTGACAATGAAACGTGACCGCAGAAACATTGGCCAAAGTCCAAGTCGAGTATTTAAAAAACAGGCAGCTGTTGTGACCAGTTGTTACCGGAAGTTTTCTTGTGGTTTATGCTTATTGGCGGTGGCCAATTAATGCGCGGTTGCAATGTCAATGGCTGGCGATTGTTTCTTGGCCCAAAGCCGTTTGGAAAATCCAAGCATTTTTCAAATACACACAGTTCATTCACTTGGTATTGGGTAATTTTGATTTATTCACTAAATACGAGTAGCTAACACTTATGATTAAATATTGTAAATACTTGTTTTCCTAATGATTATGATTATATGCACGATGTACGATTATGAAAGGCAAGATCACAATATGAGCTTAAATATGTTAACCTAGATAGAGGGAACTGATTTTCCTAGACCCTCACATTTTGCTTGATCCAGATGTCGTAGGCGGCGACATTCGTGTAGACACCGGGCCAGTCCTTCAGTCCGCACTTGTAGCCAAAGGACACGATGCCCTCGAGCACCCAGGAGTTGTCACGGAAACGCATCAACGGACCACCCGAGTCGCCATCACAGCTATCCTGGGCATACTTTCCACCGGCACAGAGCTGGGTCGGCACAATGCTAATCTTCCGCTCGGCAAATTTGCGTTTGCACTGCGCCGGCTCCACGTAGCTGACGGCCAGCTTCTGTTTGACAGGACTGCGGGAGGTCTGCAGGGTTCTGCCCCAGCCGACCACCGTGTACTGTTGACCCGCCTGTTTCGTTTCCGGCGCCACCACAGATGGCAAACAAACGGGCTGAATACCCTTCGAATATCGCACGTTGCGCTCCAAGCGAACGAGGCCAATGTCGTGTAGTTGATTCGGAGATGATTCCTTGTACAGCTCATGGACGCGCATCTCCTCGATGCCCAGACGCTGGGCAGCCGTGGCAGTGCTGCGTGTATCGTGCTCCCCAAGTCGCGCTGAGGCACTGCAAAATTGAGTAGAAATTAAAGTTTGAGTTTGAGTTGTTATATTTTTGTTGGCTGCTCATTAAGCAGGAAATCAGATATAGCTAATTGAATTTTAAAAGTGCGAACGTGCCGTACAACCGACAGACAGGCAGACAGACAGACAACAGACACCCAAGCATCAAAACGAACCGGTCAAGTACAACAAATTAAGAGCGTAACGAATTGTTATCCACTTTGAACTCAACCCAACGTCCCAATCATTGAATGAATCACAAAAGCACATTGAATCTGGTTTGGCCGTTAAGTTAACTAATTAATATGCTTGAATTTAGAATAAAAAAACTTATAATAGCAAAACAAAACAAAAAGAATCATAAACAATGCCCGGTTTGCTAATAGGGGAGTGTTACCTTTTTGGACGCGTTGCGGGGATTCCTTTTGGACTTAATTGGTTTGCTGGAAAGCGTTGCTTGGTTCAGGGAATTCGCATAGAAGGTACTCGTAAAAAGTTATGAATAAACAAACTGAATAAACAGACAGACTTTCGTTGTGAATACTAGGAAACCAGTTTACAATGGAAGTTTTTGGAAGGAATAATCTGTTAGATATGAATCTTTTTAATCCAAAACTGTTTCTCTAGCTTAGGTTGTTTTGATAAATATTTAAAAAAAAAAATATAATAATAATTATATTAATTAATTGCAAGTTAAAGATTCTTGATTTTTGCATGATTATTTTAAGTATGTAATTTTTCTATGTACTCACAGTGGTCCGATCTCTCGCAGTATGCGGCCAGTTAGACAATGAGCTGCGGTTAAAATATAGCGCTGATTGATCAACGTGCCCGCACAGCTGGTGGACAGTCCGTTGCCCGAGAGGCGTCTGTACTCCAAGAGCACTGTCCAGGGGAACTCATTGAGATCGGTGTCCTCGCCACCGTAGATTTTGTTGTCGATGGTCACGCCACCACAGCTCGGTGGCTGTGGCAACAAGCTGGAGCCATCGCCCAGCTGACCTTGCTGTGACTGTCCCTGTACCGCGTTTCTATCGATGCTCTCTTCTCCAAAGCTCCATGGCCTAAAGTTCTGGCTGGAAAATAGCATTGTGCGTGGTGCAGCTGTTGTCGGCGCTGAATTCCAGCCATAATCGAAGCTATTGCCATTAAAGTCGTTAAAATCACCATAGTCCGCAAACGAGGGCGTCAGACGGCGACTGCGAGTGTAGCCTGTATCCCTGGTGCAGCAGACAAAGGGTAGATTATCGTTGCCCATGCCACAGCCGGACTCGCGGACGAATTGCTTCTCCGCGGGCGACAGGTTGGCCTGCTGCAACACCGAATACAAGGTCTGACACTCATTTATCTGGACACAGAGACCGGCCCGCTGATTCGGGTTTATGCATCGAGCATCTGCAAAGAGGAGACAGAAGACAGACGATCAAAATCTGGTTCTTTATTTTAAAAAAGGGGAATCACGTGCCGCACACGCGACTTGAATTTTATTGCGACATTCTTGCGGTGCGTACGACACTCAACAAAATTAGGCATAAGGTTGCAAAAAAAAAGACACAACAATTATTTTTTTAATCACTGCAAATTGTCTCACTCTTACAACATTTTAGAAAAAAGTTTTTTAATTTATAATACATTTGCTGAGTGTAAAATGTGTGGTTTCTGTTACTCAAATCAATTGGAAAATTACCAAAATATTGATAAAAATGTAAATTAATCATTGGTAATATCCCAAATGCATTCAGTTTGGCACGCGATTGCACCGGCAGCTTAATCATTTTTGTTCACTTTAAATTTGAGTTTTTCCACGGCTTATGGGTATTTTTTGTTTTGTTTTTGACACATTTGACCATTAAAATCCCGGCGATTTTGTGGTCAACATTTACTGGTGTTTAACTTACATCGACCATTTGCTAAATCCACTCCCAAAATGCACAGCAAAAATATAAATACTTTCATTGTTAGTTTTGTAATAATCGAGTAACACATGCGATATTGTTATAATTAAGTTCGAGACTAGAATTGAGACTGTGAGATGATGCAAGTTGGGGCAGAGCTTTTATAGTCGATCGAGTTAACTGAGAGTCAGAGCAGTTATAAAGAACAAGCCGAGTTTGAGTTCGAGTGTGCGAATGAGCATGAGTATGAGTATGAAAACCGGTACTAAGAAGTCGCTCGCCAGTTAATCAGCAGGTTGATCAACATAAATGAGACGCTTTTGTTAGCTAAAAGGGGCTTAACTTGTGGTCAAGACAATTTCTAGTAGCCTTTATGGATCAAAGTATCTTCTCAGACAAAAAATGCATGTCACTGGGTGACACTAGACAGCATAAAAAACTATGTTTAGTGGGGAAAATATGAACTTAGGGTGCAATGAACTAAGTCAAAGTCAAAATTAATAAAATAAATAAACCTCAAATCAATGACGTCTGACCAGAATCCGCATTCAACGCAACTGATTAGGTATGACGAAGTTTCATTCAAGCGATTCTAAATTGCGTTAACAGGTTACTCATCTGGCTGATAGTTAATTGTGATCTACAACAATTTCACATATTAAGAGAATTCTATCAGCGATTTGCTGAGTTCAAGTGTCAAACGGTATCAATTATTTAATCTCTATAAATAATTCTATAAAACTATAGTTGAGTTTCTATTTCTATAAAACATGCAAATGTGATTTACACGGTGAACAGAGATCTGTCGACTTATTCACTTAGCCGGTTGACGTCTAGACAATCCTCCCACTTTTTGACCGTGTCCGTTAACAAGTTCCTAATGGTGCATATGGACTTATTGGCTTTACATATAATATTGAAAATTTCCATAAACTATCTGGACACAGTTGAGCTGAATCAACTGAATATAATTTGCAAACAAGATACAACACATATGAACCACAAATATTTAATTAATGACTAATAGAATCTCACTGAGCTCGGGATGAATGAGAGCCGTTTACACACTTAATATTTGAAAATTCCAATTCGATAACATATAAATCAATTGCTTCATCAAATGAAGATGCTACCCAGAAGATTATTTATTTGTCTACAATTTTCCCACTTAATTTTTTAATATCGAAGAACGTAAAACCCTCGGAAAGTTAAGACTAAATCTTCTCTAAACGGTATTACCCAGCAATTCTTGAGTTTTATACAAAAGGTTAAATGCTGTCATTATCGTTATCAAAATCATTTAATTTAAGAATAGGTAAAGAATTTTTATTTTGTATTTATTAGAACATTTAAATACATTAAAGCGCCACGAGTTATAAATGGCTACTTAAATTTAATGATACTCTCTGAAGACTAGTTTACGAAACACTTTAAACTTGATTTTAAATAATTTGCATATGAAAGTAAGCATATTATCGTAGCACATTTAACAATAAGAACCAAATCGCTAGATTGCGGACCTAAGAAAACCTTTGCCATTCGCTTACCCAATTAAGCAGAAACACTTTTGATAAACTAAGATATCTTACAGCTGCCACTGAATTTGATTCTTTCATTGAATTTCAAAGTTCGCCCCGCAGCGAGGACAGTTCGCTAGTTGATGGTGGAACCGCAAAATCCTTTAATTTCCTGTCATTTCCCTTTCATTTCGTTCTCAAATTGGACGACCACGGCGGGTTACCAACAAGATCAACATGTTACCGCAGAAAGGGTTCAAATAAACTTAAATAAGCGCACGCGGGAAATGTCAACGCCAGATAAGCGTTTGTGCCGGAAAATGGGCGTGGGGTTGGTCTAATTAAGCGTGGCAAGTGGCAGTATGCAAAAATATACGTGCAACCACCAAAAAAATAAAAAATTAATTTCCTTCTGACAGCGGTGGGATTCGAACCCACGCCCTTTCGGACTGGTGCCTAAAACCAGCGCCTTAGACCGCTCGGCCACGCTGCCGTATGCCGGCGAGCTGATTCTAGACCCACAACTTTCACTGGCAATTTTGTAAGTAGAAGCATTCTATTTAAATAAATCACTATCAGTGTCATATGTTATATTTATGTTTGTAATTTGACTAACATTTGATCAAGATAATCAATTGTCAACAAGCTCAAATCAAACGTCATAAAATTGATGGAAAAGTGAATGTTATTCCCAAACGTTTCAAAGTTTCCAGCGAAGCATTTACTTTTAAAATGCAAATCTAATTAGTTAAAGTCAAATAAATAATAATGCTTAATATTCAAAAAAAAAATTAAAAAGGTGTGACAGCGGTGGGATTCGAACCCACGCCCTTTCGGACTGGTGCCTAAAACCAGCGCCTTAGACCGCTCGGCCACGCTGCCTCGTTCCAACTTGTGTCAAATGTACGTTTTGAAGCAGCAGCACAGCAAACGACACTGAATGAAAATGTTGGTATAATTTTGGGGATGATTTACTAAAGTGTTGCTGAACTGCATTTGCAAAAAGAGTAGCAGACTGAAAATAGTAGTAGACAATTTTACTGAATTCGAACTGAAATCGTAGTAAATGTACGCGGCAGTTACATTTGAAGATAAAGTAAAAATCTTGTACTATGTAAATGGTAAAATAAATGTTGCTGCCTTTTTATTAAGTAGACAGTTTGGAAACTATTTAAAATATTTTAATGAAGTAAATAGATTAATGATTCTTATAAATTTTGTGTATTAAAGTAAACAAAAATATCTTTAACGTAAACTTTTATCACTTGCATTACCCTAAATATTGCTGCGATAGTGATAGTAAAAAAAACCAACAAAAGTAACTTTAGCAACAATAACAACGCCAAAAAACTTTACGAGCCTTTGCCATCTGAGCGATTCTAATTCATTGACAAACGCATTTTGATTTTGCGATAATGGGGCAACAGTGAGCGGAAGTGGGAGGGAGAGAGAAAGAGAAAAAAGATGTAAACGGTTACACCTTTAACCGCCTTTGCCCTTTGAGGTCGCAAGGCTGCACACCCCGTATCGTTTTTCTTCTCTTTTTACGATTTGTGCATTTCGCAAATTCATGGCGACAGCATATTTTATAGCATTTTTATGGCGCTATAGCTTTGTTTTTTGTTCTTTTTTTGCGATTTACGATCGTTTTATAACTTGTTTACATTAGGCAAAAGTGTAACGGTAACCCTGGGAAGCGTTTTATGCAAAAATCTATTAAAACACTGGCGAGCTGCATAAAAATCACAATAAATGCTCAACGATTACAATTGCGATTGCGGCAAACCCGCCACGGGAGCCACGACCCTCACATTGACTGTGCCACAAAACATTTAACACATTTTCGGAGTTTGAAATTGAGTTTGAAGCGACAAAAACCGTTGCCAATGGGCCATGAAAGTCTGTGGCACAAATCCACTTTAACACTTTTGCCCCCAGACAGCGTGTGATTATCCAGATGACAAAATGTCAATATTGACATCGGTAAAAGTTCTGTTAATAATATTTCTAGTATTCATGGATAGAAATGCAGTTCATTCATACAACATAAAACGATTAGAGCACAAAATGCATCAAATGGCTAAGGATATAAAAAATCAGAGATATAGCATCACTTTCAGCGATGGCAAGCACTTATTAAACGAATGGGTAAGTGCACAAGATTATGCTAATAATTTAAGCTTAATTAAGTACTTAATTACAGATAAAATTTGGCGAATATGTTGTTAGAAAAACCAAAGGCAACCCGGAAAACACCAAAGTTATTAACGGAGAATCTGGAGAATCCTATTCTATATTCTTTGATTTCACTCCACAAAAGCAAAACAAGGCATCCGAAAAATACAAATATTCATATCAGTTCAATAATAAGTAATAAGGAACATATTTGCCCTGAAAAACCGTACGAAATTTAATTAAACCAAAACAAACTCAAATTAACTGTCACAAATTGATTTTCCAAACTAATTTTTGAGATTTCGAGATATATGGAATGCATATACCACAAATGGCAGTAGAATGTTTCCAAATTTGATACTAAGTTTATTAATACTGGCTGTAATCTGTAATCTTCCTACAGTCGCTGCGAACTCAATGGACCGCAGAATGAAAAGACAATTTGTAAGTCCGCACTTTGAATTTGAAATTGAAGTATTCATTGCCAGTAATTACATTTTTAACAGGACAACTTTGAAGAGCTTTTTACAAGAATCCAAAATAAAAATGCATTCAAAATAGAACCAGCTGACAATGCCATTGTTCGATTGTCCTACTCAAAGCCTGGTACTGATGGAAAAAATAACAATTTACATAATAACAAGAAGCATCCTCAATATTATTTAAACTTTGAATTTAATAACTATCGCAACCCCAAGAATGAGAAAAAAGATAATCCCAGAAAGAATCCCTATAAAAGTTTTCCCCTAAAGGGGGAAGATCTTTTTAATTAAATAAATTAAAAATAATTTGGTTGAACATCTATATTTGTATTAGTTCATTTATTAATATAGTTATTTACTTTATTTCGGCATTGAAATAACATTTAAAAAAATATACGTTAAGAAGAAAGAAGAACGGTATACATTTTTTTATTTTTTTCTCTTGATGTGTGTATGAACGCATATGAACGCTCTTAAAATCATAGTTTTATTAATTATTATTAACAACTTCGAGCACGGCAACTAACAACTAAGAACATGTTTCAAACTATAATTATACTTATTATAAAAAGAATAAACAAAGTAATTTATGGCATACATTTGATATCCAAGTACATGAAGCAAATCGGTCATTCACTTTCGTTCATTCTCAGACTTTATTTCATAATTGCATCGATTGCAACCCATAGATACATAAATACACGAACTAGTGGGTGAGCAAAACATAAAAATTAAATAAAGAAAATTTAATTCAATATATAAATTTAAATATAAATGGTCCATCAATTTAAACAATTCATTTAAAAAAAAGTCCCCGAAGTATTTATTGGGATTCAATTCTCTATAAACCATAAAATATTATTCCAAATAAAATTTTGTATTGTTAATTTAATAGAATTTATTTTCTAAAATTTAGGCGCATTTTCGATAAAACTAAAACCTGGGAAACCCCCAACAATAAAAGTGCCCTTTTGGTAAACAATATTGTGAAACATAATTACTGAATGGCTAATTTTGGAAACAGGAAACAATTGCGATTGCAAGTTGTAATTGGTTTATTTTTTGCATAATTTGGTATATCATTCGTCTTGCTATAGATAAACAGTAGACTCCACTAAGTACTACCCGAAAATTCCCTAGATAACTTTCGCTAGACAATGGTAAATGATAACAATATCGCAGTTTATCGAATGTCACTGCACTATAAATACAGGTTGACAGGGCAGAAAGCTTTAGTATAAAAAATAATTTAAATAAAAAATAACATATCTAACTGAAAGTTTTGGCATGAAATTCATTGTTATTCTTGTGGTGGCGGTGGCAATTGTAGGTCAGCAGAAAGCCAGTGCTAGGAACTTGCTAGGCGACCTCGGACAAGCCTTTGTATGTTATTGTACTATACCGTAAATACTCTCTGACAACAGTGAACATGTTGTGAATTCATATTTAGGGCAATTTCGGCAATCAGATTGGACAGGAAGCCTCGAACTTTGGCAACGCAGTGGGTCATGAGGCATCAAAATTTGGCAATGATGTCGGACAAGCTGCGAATAATCTCGGAAATCAAATTTCCAGTGGCGAAGTAATTTTAAATTGTAAATAATCTTTATGGAACATAGTTTATTGACTATCTCTTTTCTATTTATACTAGTCAAATGATCCGACAATCGTAAATGTTGGTAAAAATATTGCCTCTGCTGCTTCCAATGTTGGCCAAAATGTTGCATCAGATGCATCCAATGTTGCCCATAATGTGGCTTCCGCTGCTTCCAATATTGGCCAAACTGTAGGATCAGATGCATCCAATGTTGCCCATAATGTGGCTTCCGCTGCTTCTAATGTTGGCCAAAATGTAGGATCAGAAGCTTCCAATGTTGGCCAAATCGTCGCATCAGATGCTGCCAATGTTGGCCAAAATGTGGCATCAGATGCATCCAATGCTGCCCATAATGTGGCTTCTGCTGCTGCCAATGTTGCCCATAATGTAGCTTCCGCTGCTTCGAATGTTGACCAAAATGTTGCTTCTGATGCTTCGGATGTTGGCCAAAATGTAGGATCAGATGCATCCAATGTTGCCCATAACGTTGCTTCTGCTGCTTCCAATATTGGCCAAACTGTAGGATCAGATGCATCCAATGTTGCCCATAATGTGGCTTCCGCTGCTTCTAATGTTGGCCAAAATGTAGGATCAGATGCTTCCAATGTTGGCCAAATCGTCGCATCAGATGCTGCCAATGTTGGCCAAAATGTGGCATCAGATGCATCCAATGCTGCCCATAATGTGGCTTCTGCTGCTGCCAATGTTGCCCATAATGTAGCTTCCGCTGCTTCGAATGTTGACCAAAATGTTGCTTCTGATGCTTCGAATGTTAGCCAAAATGTAGGATCAGATGCATCCAATGTTGCCCATAACGTTGCTTCTGCTGCTTCCAATGTTGGTCAAACTGTGGCATCAGATGCAACCAATGTTGCTCATGTTGTGGATTCTACTGCTTCAAATGTTGGCAAAACTGTATCATCCGATGCTTCAAACGTGGCCAACAATGTTGCCAAGGACGCTTCCGTTATTGCCGGCAATGTTGCCTCCGATGCTGGTCACATTGCCACTGATGCAGTTGGTGCTGCTGTCGGCGTTGCTGGTGCTGCAACACACGTTGCTGCCGGTGTGGTAGATGGAGCACTCAATGTTACCAGCAATCTACTCAATGGTCTTGCTAACTTGTTTTAAAGGTAATACCTTAATATCGAAATGAAATAAAAATTATAATATTTGTAAACATTAAATAAATATTCTAAGTGATTATTGCAATGAAATTCGTTGGTTTTATTTAAGAATTTGCTAAATGTGTTTTCTCTAAACAAAGTGGACTTTTTCAGCCTGAATTAAGATTCCAAACATACGCAGTTTACCATATCTTACAAAATATTTTGAATCTTAGATTAGGTAAAAATTGATAAATGCCTGACTCAACCCAAGTATTAAAACTCGTCGCCTTCAGATAAGAAATTTGTACATCACTCAATTCATACCGCCGATTTTATATGAATTATAGACCACTTGAGAATAAGAAATGTGATTGAGGGGTTTAAGATAACTAATATACATAACATATATTGATTTTATTACGTTCTAATTGTTATTGAACTTACCTGAAGTATATAAATCAAGTTGTTCGCTGAGAAACTCAAACAGTACCAAGTAAAGTTTAGCAACATGCAAGTCAAAATTTTTGCCCTATTGGCCATCAGTTTGGTGGCACAAAAAGTCGAAGCTGGCACTATAACATTCGGTGGCTTAATGGGCGACATCTCCAAGGTGGCAGTGTCCGGTGAGAAGTTAATACACCAACTGGAGAACCAGCTGGAAGCCTCTCAGCCTGAAACTAGCTACATGGAACCTGATACTCAAAACCTGTTAAGTGACATGGCTAATGCATTGGGTCAACTAGCTGTAAGTTTAAATATTACTATATCTATAGACCAATTATATAATTAATAACATGACTTTAGAACACTATAACTCATTTGAGAATTCAGTACAATTATGTGGAGCCTCAGCCTAGAAATCTGATTGGGGATGCCTTGGGTGATATGGGAAATGCTCTCGGAGATTTGGCTGTAAGTTTAGTAAGACAAGTTTAGCTCTAGCTTAATTTTATTGTATGCCATAGAACACCATTACCAAACTAAGTGTGGAGATTAAGTCTGAGCCCCAAACTCGCAGTCTTTCGGTAAGTTACATTTTAATTGAACAAAAGTTTATAAATACATTGTATTTCCCCTTAGACTTCGGGAGCTGCAATCATTGGTGAGCTGGGTGTAAGTATCAAACATACATACACTTTTCAATCAAAATTTCCAATTATCATCTAATGTATTTGTAATTTACAGTCGATAAGCGCCAAAACTATAGCAACTGCTGCCAATGATGCTGCTCCCTACATAAAAAAGCTGAATGCTGCTCTGGGCGATCTGGCTGTAGGTTGAAACTACAGAATATTTCATTAAAAAAACTCTACTAATTATGTGATTCCATTACAGAATGGGCTCACCCATCTTTAGATGAACTATGAATAGTTTTCGTAAATAAATGCGGTAATTTTATCAATCAGCTTATGAGCTAAGCACTTGGTCTTCTTTGTTCGTTTTGTTCGTTTCAATTAAGTGAGTTTATCAACAAGTTTAACATCAATTAGTGGAACGGACCTTGGGTCTGCTCTTGTTTTGAAACCTAAGAACTGTAAACAAGGTCACTTGAGGGAGATTCGCTCAAGTTCCAAGTTAAAATTTCATACAGATGCCAGATTCTCTCGGTTCCTGTTGCTGTTGTTGATCTACAAGCTGGCAACGAAATGGGGTCAAATGATACGTGAATCAAAATCAAAACACGTGATTCCCTACAATATTAGGGGATCAAATTACCCGAAAAACAACCAGCAGCACCACCAGCATCAGCAATCTTTGAACTTTGCTGCACAATTTTAATTGTATACCCTAACAATGGATGGTAAAACTATGTGATATAAATGTAAAAAATTGTTGAAATTAATTACATTGAAAATTTTTTAAGAAAGTTTTCAAAAATATGAGTAGCTCAGGAAATTTAGTATTCATTTCCTTTTTGTAGCTATAAATAGAAATTTTAACAAAATTTAAACTTATTTGTTAAAACTGCTTAACTTAGATTGTATACCTAATTGTATATTAATTGTATACCCTAACAATGGATAAATGTATAAAATTGTTTAGATTAATAATATTGAATACTTTGTGATAAAGTTTTCAAAAATATGAATAGCTTAGAAAATTTAGAATTTATTATTCTTTTTTTAGCTTTCAGGGGTGCCACAGAAATCGCTTTCGCTTGGATTTTATACAAATTTAAGTGAAATTCAAGCGAAAGCGATTTCTGTGGCACCCCTGATAAATATAAATTTGAATAACATTTAAACTTATCTGTAAAAAATGCTAAACTTAAAGTATTTAATTTAAAATAATAATATTTTTTTTACTATTTCAAAATCTTTTTATTGTAGGGTATTTATTAGTCGCCTTTTTGCTTCAAAGACAGCTGTTCTTCTCTTTTTAATAATTTTCTTACTACAAGTTTATAGTTGCTGGGCCATTGCTTTTGACAGTTGCTCAGTTCTCAGTTCTCTGTTCTTTCAGATGTTCTTGTGCATCTGAAACTGGGTCATTTCAAGGGGTGAGTTGCCATAAGAATCTAGACGACAAGCGGAAGACATGCATACATATAAGTTCTTGTGAATACATATACAAATACACATGCATAATCCCGTTGTCGTTGATGTTTTTGTTGTTGTTGCTGCTGCTATTAAGTCGCTTTATTGAGCGGCAAATTTCGATTGTTTGGCAACAGGAAAAGTCCACAACTTATACGCACGACTTTCCACAAATCGTGCATATTATAACAAACTGTAATTATGAACAATTTACAAGCATTTTGTTAATTAATTTCGGCACCCAAAAAAAAAAAAACTAAATATGAACCCTTTCTGTGCAAGACGCCCCCAACAACTTCAAGTTGAATATTTATGTATTCATAGTCGTATTATTTTATATCAATTAAAATTCAAAAGCCATGGGCAAACGAACACCTAAGCACGACTTGAAGTGCGTGTGACTGAGAAATAATGACGAGTTTTTAGTTGAAATCATAGTAGATTAAAGGTGGAAAGATACCCTGTACCCAAGAAATAATAAGATACTTTCAAGAATGTAAATAAACTTGGGAGTTTTAAAGTTATTACAGTTTTTTTAATTGTTATAGCCGTATACTTATACCTTTTTTACCTTCTTTCTACAGGGTATTAAGTGCGGTATTCTGGCAGCAACAAGTCATCTAGTTAGTCGGCATGTTAAAGTCCCATTTATTAGTTCGGTTGACAGTTGAAGACCTCAAAACGAAATTAGCTTTAAATACAACGAAAGAAAGAAGGAAACAAAAGCCAAACCCGTTTGTGGGTGTCATTTAATAATTAAATTACCTGCTGACTCTCGACTCGGTCAACTATTCGACAGTGTAACAAAAAACAAATGTTGAAAGTCTGAATCGGAATTGAAATTGGAATTGGGATTGAGAACCGGTTCGCAGACGTTTCTATGTTAGTGGTCAAGGTCTAAGGAGCAGGATACAAATGGAAAGCAGACAGCCGGACAACAGAATGCAGTCAAAGCGGAATAAACAATAACATTGCACGGAGCAGCTGAAGCAATTCAGAAAAAAAAACTCGTAAATGCAAAAAAGTAGAATAAAAAAAAAGAAGCGACGAGAATTGCATAAACACTAAAGTCGTATTGTATATATAAAATACATGCGTACGCGCATATGTATGTGAGTACATAAGAATATACATACATAAGTAAAATGTGTATACAAAGTGTGAGTGTATGTGAGCTTGCGAATGTTCAGCTAAAAATAGAGCTTCAGCAACATTAGGGTGATTCATTGCTGCAATTGCAATAAGTTGAAGCCCAATTTGAGTGTCATAATGTAAATTGATATTATTGCTGATTTTCAAATAAAATTAATGTGAATTGTTTATAGCTAGTCGATTATTAAAAATTTAATTCGCATGGCACTAAAAAATTTCCTTATTATATTAAAGCCTCTCTTTACTACAGTATGTAAAGAGAGGCTTAACTAAATATAATACTTTAATACTTAATATAAAGAATTGCTTGCTTTTCGTCTTTATCAATCTTAAAAACAATTTAAAAAAGGCATAGAAGTTCGACTGCAATATTATTAAAAATATAAATAAAATAAGTATCAAAAATATATATAAATACTCTTAATATGTTACGGCAATAATGAGTAACATCATTATCATTATAGAGAGTTTCATGGCAATTCAGATTGGAGTTTTTGATAAATAACTATTGAATAATAAGTCAGCTAATAATTAGAACTATTAAATTATTAAAATTTATTTTCATAAAATATTAACACATGCTTAATTCACTTCTTTTTGCAATTTTAATTGTTAAAAATTCAAAATTAAATTAACTTAAAATTTAGAAGTGCAACTTTTATTTTCATTTGATCAGACAATGACTATTTTTACTTAGCTGAGACACCCTACTTGCAACATGCATCATGCAACATCAACGTGATTGCACTGCAGCCGAAAGTTGCATGCAATGGTGAGTGTGTAAGTGTGTTATGTGTGCGTGTGTGTGTAAGTGTGTTTGAGGGACAATTTGTCTGTGTTTGTGTGCCAAAAGGGTTGCCAAACCACTTGCCTTATATACAAAGTGAAATACATGCAATGCCAGCCAAAAATACAAAAAAAAGTAAATAAAACTTAAAAAATAAAGCGGGCTAAAAAATCCCTATAATGAAATTTTTAGCAATGCGAATACATTGCTGCTGGTCGCATGTTGTTGGAACTGGCAAACTGGTTTTTATTGATTACGTCGCACACCCCTTGGAAGCCCCGAAAGCAGATGCCAAAGGTTGCCTTATCTTATCGACCACGACCACGACGTGGCCAACTTCTTGGAACAGACACTTGACCAAAAAAACAACAGGCGAATCTTGTATTCAAATCGAAAAGAAACCGTGACTGCAGTGCGAGTGAGTATTAATCGTCACAATTTTCAGCTGTCAACTGTCACTTCAAAATGAGCCTGCAATAAAACTTTGTCTAAGCGACACTTCACACGCACGCACAACAACAACAACAACAACAGCTTCATTAAAATTAAAATTAATTAATGCCTGAGCACACACACACACTCACTTCGAGGACCATGGACCCGACAGCGGCAATAGGTGTCAAAGGGGGTCTCCATCATTAGGCGCATATCAGTTTTTCGGTGTTCTCTCTTTATTCTTTTTTTTTTTTTTGGGCAACCGAAAAAGTATTCACAAATTAAATTAAATGAAGTGAGTGTGAAAATGTGGGGTGTGAGTAAAGCAACTGAACAACTGAAAAGCCACAAACAACAACAAACATTAAAGCATTTGTGAAACGGGCTGGGCCAAAAAGGAAATACGCTCAAGTGATTTTCGTACCAAGCCGCCTGTCAACTTGTTGTTGTTGTTGTTTTTGTTGTTGTTGTTCGCCTGTTGATGTAAAAATCAAGATAAGCAAATTGTTGCCGAAAAATGTTGGTATAAAGGAAGCGATTTGGACGTTTTAATGATGATAGAGCATGACACTGAATAAATGAAAAATAAAAATCCATTTAAATTGTATATCAAAGTATATTGTAAAAAGGTGCAAGAATGAAAGAATGAAAACGCGTATTTCTCTCAGCGCAATAAATATACAACATTTTGTGTAAGAAGCTGAAGTGTCAATTGCATTATTATTTTGATAATTCTAATGAAAAAGTTATAAGAAAAGATTTTTTGGGTTGAAAATAAACAAGACAGATATGGAATTTGATTTAAAATAGAAGGGGTCATTTTTTTATGTCCAAATAAATTTAATGTAAAATATAAGTAGTTTTTTATAATTGATAATTGTTTTCGAATGTTGGTTCTTGTGAAATGTTAGCAAAAACAAATTTTAAAACTTTTTTCAAAGTTTTAAAAATATTTCAATTGAATTACTTATAATTATTATATCCAATGCCTTTTTATTAAGCTAAAAAATAAAGTTAAAAATAAGATTTAAATTCTATAAATTAACTAAAATTAAAATTACATCAAAACTCTTAACAAACATTTGGCAAAAAATAGTTTTAAATAAAGTTTCCCTTTTCATTAAAAGTTTGTCCTTGAAAAACTCTCCCATATGTATATACTTACTATACATACATACATATATGTGGATATGCATATATAAATAAACATATGCCGAATTTGAAGTTGAATGCAGCACATGCCACTGATGATTGCCTGACTTGAACAAAAGTTTCGATAATTATAATAATACATTTTTCATGCGCGGTTTGTCAGTCGCCGTTGCCTGTCAAATTGTCGTTGTCATAAAAATGAAATGCCCAAAAAAAAATACAATAAAATGTTAAAAAAAAAAAGCGTCAAGTGTGTGCAAATGGTTTTATGTGTTTGTATCTGTATCTGTATTTGTATCTATAGCACTTAGCGCAACCTGTTTCACATGTGCAACAGAAACTACCAAAAAAAAAAACATAATAATAACTGAAGGCGACAGCGAGTGCTGCCAGTTGATTATAATAATTTGGTAGCTGTTAGCGTTTTGTGCTCCTTTTGGGCTTTTGTATGATATGTGTGTGTTTGTCCTTTTTGCGCAACAAGTGCAGACGAAAAGATCTGTTTTGATTTCATTTGGATGGCAAATGGAAACCGGTCCTCGAAACTGGTTATATCGACACACACAACAAAATTTCAAGTTCAAAAGTGAAATAAGTAAGTGAAACAAGTTGCTCCATTTAAATGGGATTTTGGGGGAGCATCCATTTACTTAATATTGGACACCCCTATGAAGGTCTTTGCTGTCAACTGATAAACAGATAATGCGAGTGCAAAAAAAAATTAAAAAAATAACTTAAAAAACTCAGACTTTGTCTGTCTGTTTGTCTGACTAGCTGCGCAGTCAGCCCGCACATATAAGGCAATGGCAATGATATCATCACCACAGACAAACTCACAGATACACACACACACACACAGCAAGAGAGACTGTAGAAACCGCAGATACTTAAGTATTTCAACTGGCAAGGCACAGGCATTATTTTTGTATTTCACTCTTTCCACTGCAAATGTTGATAATTTGAAGCATGAAATGCAGAAATACCGCGCACATACAAACACACACACACTACACACACCAAACAGACACACACACAAGTTCAAGTTTGACATACAGGATCCCATTCAAGGCCCCAACAACAAAAGCAATAAAAATACAAAACGAGAGAGGCAAAAATCGCAAACAAGTTTCGCTTTTATTTAATGCCTCGAGCAGCGCCAAGTTGCAGATTCCACATGCAATTGTATGTGTGTGTAGGTATATATCCATGCCCATATATATATAAGAAGCTATATACAGCGTCCCGTCGTTACGTGCCGCAGCATAAAAATGGAACAACTTATGTACTTGGATAGTGAACGGGCCACAGTCCCGGGTCTCGTCTCTGTCTCTGGGTCTGGGTCTGGAACTCCGACTGGGACTGGGCTTAATGCTCCACTGATTGCACAACGATCGTCGCTGCTGCGCAAACGCAAACAGCAAACAGCGGCGGCGACAGAGGGCACCATAAAAGGGCGCTGAAGCATACGCAGCCAACAGAATTGCAGCACTGCAGATACAATTGTATCTGCACGTCATAGGACGGACTGGGGAACGTCCCAGTGCCAGTCTCAGTCGCAGTTGCAGTCGGTGTCAGTAGGTAGACTCATGTTATATCTATCTATGTGTGTCAGGCCAAGGAGTTGGAAATTAAAGTAAGGCAGGAGGTTTCTTGGGCCAACCATATGTTTAGGTCGCATGTATCTGCTAGATACTTGTACTCATACTGATACTCGTGCTTTTGTCGCTCACAATGGCCATTTAATTATTTGCACTGTCCAGACTCTGTCGCTGTCGCTGTTTCCATTTCTGTTTCTGTTGCTGTTGCTGCTTCTGGCCCTTGCAAGGCCTTGTCTTGTATTGCAACTGGGCAACTTTGTTGCACTGGGCCAAGCAGGGGGGCACGTTGATTAAAGCCGATTTCGCAGCAAGGATGTATCGTTGCTCTCGCTTGATTAATCGCAAATCGTGCGCACACTATCGTCCAGCGATCACGTTTCCTCGTCAAGCCCAGCACTGCCCAGTTTTACTTTGAGTCTTTAAAAATAGTCGGCACGCTCGATTGCTGTGGCTCAGATACATTCAGATAGGAGGGAACTACTCACTGCAACTGTGGATGTAGTCGTCATCTGGGAAATATCTTGTTAACTCAAACCAATCACAAGTCTTCAGTTAATGCTGAGAGAACTCATATCTCAGCTTATTGGCAATATAAATTTCAGTATAGAACAATTGTAGACTCTGGATATAAGTTATATCTTATAATCTGTCTGTTTAATAAACAAATATGTACACTTAATGTAATTCACTGTCTCCCAAAAACTCACAGTTTATCATTAGATTTGTACCAATTTTGTATTTTAAAAACATACAATAATTGAAAGATATTCAAGTCAAAATTTTAATGTACTTTGTCTCCAAGAATTCTATCTTTATTTGTCTCTCAGTTTGTTAATAAATTAAAAAGATCAGCTCAAATCCATTACTCACAACTCTGCACTTTAGAACTCTGAGATATTACAAGATAGAAACACGCACTTAAGGGCTACAGTGTTCTGTGCTATGTCTGAATAAAAATACTCTGTATATTCGATCTAGTTGCAGACGCATGATTTATTAAAGAGACACAATATCAACCCCATCCCCACTCCAATAAGATTCTGTGTGGCATTGCGATATTTGGACTCCAAAATACAAAATATTTATTCTAAGCAGCAGCATGTGTTTTTTATTTCAACAATATTGGAATTGCTAGAAGATGGAGTCCAATTTCGAATGTCATGTTATTGCGGTTCATTTGGCAAGAGCCATAAATTACAGAATAATTTCAGAAACAGCCAAAGAATACACATATTTAAACGCGTAATTGTAAGCAAATAAACAAGACAGTTTCTGAATGAAACGAAGTGTTTGTTTAGCTTTTGTGAATACAAAAAGAAAAGATGAATCATATGTGAATGTGCACATGAACATAAAAGGCTCAATTTCTGAATGCTAATTGCGTCTCAGGGATTGATAACGAATATGAAAAAAGCCCAAAAGCCAGGCAGAAGTCAAGTTCGAAGTCAAGGTTCGTTCCAATCATAAATCAAAACATACACATAAGTAATTATAAATCCAAACTAATGGCCTCGCCCGCTGACAGGGTCGACCTTTTAACCCTTTTGCGACAACACTGCAACATTTTGTTACTTTACTCCTTTCGTTTGACTTTCTAATTATTCGACAAAGAAAACTCGACGCCGGAAAAAATACAAATAAATTTTCCAAAAATATATATAAAAAACAGAAGCCCAAGAATAGAATGCGAATGCGGCGTGATGTACGACGCCCTGGGGAACGTTTTGTTGCCCCCGAACGGTCGACAAATTGCTTACAGCATAAAATGCAAATCAAAATGACAAAAGCAATTAGATTTAACCCATTTCCAATACGAAAAAAAATGTATTTGTATATTTCGTGTAAAAAATTTCACTTTTTTGTGGTTATTTCATGTGGAAAATGTACTGCATCATGGCCAAAGGGTCAAAACGGTTGCCAACAGTTGCAGCCCGAAATCAGGAAGAAGTATGCGTAAGCATACGAGTGTGATCGACTTGCAAATACTCTGTAATCGATAAATAATGTGAAGCGTTTGTAAGAGATAAAAGTAATTCAGATTGTGAAGCAAAAACTGAAATAAAATATTTTAATATTTATTTATAACAACTTGACAGTCCATAAATAATTTAAAATTCATTAAAAACTTACTGGATTCTTAAGCAAATAAAAGTGATGCATAAAATTTTATAAAGAAGGAAAATATCAAAAACTTTATTAAATCAGATTTAAATTCCCTTTTCAAACCCTTTACAGGGTATGCCAAAAGGATAAGGGGCGCTTTTAATTATTGGCGCCTGTGCGTGTGTCTCAATTTAAATTAGCTCTCTTCTCGGCCCTGAGCCCAACACAAAATTAAAATTCAATTTAAAAATGCCACGAAAAATAGCAAAAAATAATATGGAATACAAAGCCAGAAAAAATAAAAAATCTTACAACAAAAGTCGACTAATTTACTGTTGGGCCCCGGGGGTGGCGTTGCCTGGGCACTTCAAAGGGTTGCCATTGCTTCTGCAGTTACGGAAATTAGTTTTAGAATTTATTATACTCAACAAAAAAAAAGAAGAAGGAATAGAAAAATAAAGAAGCGACGGCGCATTTAACGCGCTTTTCAATTGCCATAAAGATGATTTATGATCATCGCATTTAATAAGCATAATTATTTCATTTCTTTTAACAATTTGCTACTAGACAGCATCTGGAGTTGCATCTGTCGCGCCACAATTAACACATGAACGCCATGGTGCATTCAACACTGCCAAAACAGCAGTTGGAGTCGCCTTCACATCCATCTAGAAAACTGCAACTGCAACTGCAACTGCCGCGATCCTCAGTGACATTGAAATGTGCAATTGGCATGCCGAGAACGAGAATGAGAACGCGAATGAGAATGAGAACGAGAACGAGATGTGTCGTGTCTTCCCCCGCTGCAGAAACCTTGAAACTGACTGACTGACTGAATGACAGACTGACTGGGAAGAGCTGAGAAGGGCGCAGGAATGGGGAGGATTGGTGGGCTGTCCCGGTCGCGGGATCAACATAAAAGCGGCGTGCAAAAGTAAACAGCAGAACGAGGCTGCAGCCAAAGTTGAAGATGGAGATGGAGAAGGAGTTGGAGTTGGAGTTAGGGATGGGCTTCGATATTTATTTTATTTAATTTATTTAAAACAGTCAACAAAAAAACACTTTAAACTTAAAACAGAATTTTTAAACTGATTTGAGTTATCTATATTTAAATAATTTTTACTTAACAAAAATATTTTTTTTAGTGATTTAAAAATCTATAGAAAAATCGACAACTTAATATGCGATTTTCGAGCTCTTTAACTCGATAAATTTCTGACGATACATCCAACTCGATTTATGACATCAACTCGATCTTAATATTTTGATTTATAGCTCGAACCATAATTTGGATTTACATCACTAATATATTCTGCACATTTTTTCACTTAAATATCGATAATATCGATATCGTCTGGTTTTAATTTTATATAAATACAACTTTTATATAATTTTCAATGGCTTATTCCAAATCCAATTTTCTAGCCCGACAAAAAACCTTAAATACATTTTTGTCTACGCCAAACAAGCAAATGAAAATTGCAAATACATAAATATCGATAGCCATCCCTAGTTGGAGTTGGAGTTGGGGGCCAGAGATGGATGTTGCTAGCCAGAACAAACATTGTTAGTGCTAAATGCGCCTCAACAACGTTTTCGTTTTCCCTCTCACCCCATCACTCTCTCTCTCTCTCTCTCTCTCTCTCTCTCTCTGGACAACTGCAAAGCCTGAAACAATATTTACACGTCGTGCACGAAGTTGCAACTTGAATGTGGCAATGCCTCTTGGCTTTCGCTGTTATTGTTGCCGTTGTTGCTGTTGCTGTTGTTGCCGTGTTGCCTCTTGGTGTCGACAGATATGCGAAGGCATTAAAGTATAAAAATAAGAAGCATGCCCCATCCGTGAGACCTGCAACCGCACTCTTTGTTGCACTTGCCTGGCCTTGAAACTCCCTCATATAAAATACAAGTATTATAAACTGAACGCTGTGGGAATGAGCCAAGTTGCCATGAACTGGCCAAATATTTTTTTGGCAACAAAATTTGCTCATATAGAAATAAAAAAAACTCTTCAACTCAAGTGTTTATCTTTCTTTTTTATTGTATTTTAAATATTTTTATAATTATTAAATTTGTATCTTTAGTGTAATTATATTTTATTTTGATGTGAATATTTTTATTTTTTTTTTTTATTATTAAACACAAATATATATTTCATTTTTGTTGTCCATTATGGCCAAAACGAGTCTCAGTCTGTGTTGCATTTCCTTCATCTTGCTAACTTGCAACCTTTTGGTCATGGCCTTTTGCCACTCGAGCTGACATTGGCGCACATTTATTATTGTTTATGCCCCAGACAGGCAGACAGAGACAGAAACAGAGACAGAGACAATGCAGCATCATTTAGACTTGTTGCCGTGTCAAGTTCAAGGGTTCATTTTGAGGAACAGACAATGCCGAGGGCTGTACAAAGAGAGACCTGCCAAAGATCGTTGCAACATTCGTTGTTCATTCTAACATTATGCCGGCATTCATGAAACGTAGGCGAAACTGTCGAGAGTTTCAACTTTGGGCTCAGTTGGTGTTTTCGTAATCTCCATTGTCAGCTTTACATTGCTCGCTGATACGTGTGACCTTAATCTGTATTGACATGTTTCAGAAATTAGATAATAAAGTTGTCGTCAGCATATGTGCAAGTAACCAAACCAAACCCAAACTCAAACTCAAACCAATTCAATCCAAAAACCCGCGCAATTGATGGGCTTGCCTTACATTTGTATCGGGGATTCCGACGAGGCGGCTGCTGCTCCTATGACAACAATAACAAGCACATCTCATAGATAACTCGTTTACATTGAAATTGAAACAAACCAGCCAAGCATAATTTAATCCAATTAAACTATAGATTTATGTACCAGTACTCAACTCAACTTAACTCAACTCAACTCATCTCTCGGCCCATCCTCGTTCCGTCTAGAGTAATAAACCCTTTTTATGGCCAATGCGTGCAGCGACTGTAATATGGGAAACTGAGAGATACTACGACTACAGTTTAGACTGCTGTTTCAGCCACAATATATATACAATATTTCTTCATTCTACGCCTCTTCTTTAATGACAAAATTTACTGCAAATAATCAACAGCTTTAATCTGACAGCAACTGCAACTTGCAACTTGCAGAAAATGCATTTCAAGTGCACTTCAGTTGATGACAAATGTCATGAAGGTAAAAAGAAACGAAATGAAATGAAAAGAAAAGAAAATAAAGATAAACCACAAACGACATAAGTTATTACATATGAAGTGTATGTATGTAGTATATGTGCATAAGTATTATTCAGATCTACATACAAATAGGCGAAGCCAGAGGCAACAAAGGAGAAACAGCGATATGTGAATGGATTGCCTAGGTTTATGCGTGCACACATATCATGATAAAGTCAATTTAAGCTTGATTTATTTATTTATTTATGTCAGCAATCGACTCAAAATCTTATTTGAGCAACAAGCTAGATTCAAATTAAATTAATCTATTTATAAATAAAACATATAAAACAAAGATAGTTCACTTTTTTAAAAATCAAATAAATACCAGCTAAAATAGTTAATTAAAAAAAAATAGAAGAAACAAATAAAATAAAATACAAAATAAAAAAAATCCACATATTTATTTAAATTCACACCAAAATTTTTTGAAAGCATACGATGCAACTTTAAATTTAAAACTTAAATAAAAGTTAAAGAGCTATAAGGTTTATGCATTGATAGAAAAAACTTTCAAAAACTTTCAAAGACACAATAAAATAAATAAATTAAAAAAAGGAAATAAATGATGATGAATTTTATGCAATTGGCAAATATAAACAAATATCTTAATAGTAATAATGTACAATACAATAAAAAAATAAAAATTAAAGTTATATGAACGACTGAGATATCATCATAGTTTCTGAAATTATACATTTGAAGAAGGTATAAATTCAATACAGAAATAATACAATATAAATGTAATCGAATATTTTACAGAATTAATGCTTACAATTGCATATATTTATTTTTATAATAAAAATGTGCGACAATTATGTAAAAATTTATGAAATCTATTGAGCTAAAATATCTTTTTTTTATAGAGCAGCTCGCAAAAACATGTTTTATGACATTACGATCCTATTCTTCGCATATATTTCTCCTATTCGTCTAACAACATCAACATTTGCTTAAATCCTTTGATACGTGAACTCGTTATCGTGTTAAGTGTCGGCATAAACGCTTACACATACATGCAAGAATGTTGCACATGTATGCATAATTAGCAAGAACGGCACAGAATTGATAGCGTTACGGGGTTGGGAGTTGGGGCGGACTGTGTGGCAACTGCACGATTTAACGAGCTGCGACTGCAGCGGCGACGTTCACGTCAAAGGCTTTCAACGCAACATGCCCCCATGCAGCCAAAGACGCAAGAGCGGGCCACAGAGCGGGGGGTCAAGAGGGGAGTCGAGAGGGGGGCGGCAAAGCAGCCAACAGCCCAGAAACCCCACACACGCATTTGAGGAATTATGAGGCGTTGGCAACGCACATTTCACTGAAGGAGCTGTTTGGCAGCGACGACGGCGACGACGACGACGGCGGCGGCACCTCAACGGCCTCTTCGACCCCCTCGACACCCCCTGGCGGAGGGACTTGGCCCCCGCTTGGACTCTTAAGCAGACGCAGTGCATGCAACGTAGCGTTTCAATTTATGCGAAGTGATTCGTCATGCGGTTAACTTTAGAATCTGCACACACACACACACACATACACACATGGGATGTATTAGTATTAGTATGTATTGGTGTGCCACGTTTCAGTCTGTTGCAGCTGTGTGGCAGCATTTGCATTTGCATTTGCAGAAGGGGCATTGAAACCTAGACGACGACAACTTCACAGTCAAGTCCAAGGCGAGGTTGCCATTGAATTGACAGCAAGAAAGAGACAGCAAGAGAAAGACAGAGAGAGAGACATAGGCAACGCCAGCTCAATTGACATTTTCTTGCAACTTTGTTTGACTCTGCTTTTTGTGTTGCAACAATTGCAGCAATTACAAAAGCTTTGGCCATGAAAAAGTTTAAACACCTTAATGCCTAATGAAATGGCCAAGACAACGACAACGAAGCGTCGTCTGTCCGTCTGTCTGTTGTCTTGTTACGAAGCATGTTAGCAAAAAGCCGGACGAGGCTGGGCAACGTGTGACTGATTGATTAGGCCAGGCCTAGACAGACGTCCCTAGTCTCGTTCTGTTTCAGGCCATATCGCTGGCGTTGACACTGCATAATTTGTCAAAATGCATTTGTCCAGATAAATTGTTGTTGCCGCTTGCATTGCAGTCGGCTTTTGTTTGTTTCTGGGCTGGGCCTCAACTGATAACCAATAGCCAATAGACCTGCTAATGAAGTGGTTAAGAGTAAACTCATACGGTGCCAATGCATTGTTTGTCCCATTCAATTGGAGATTATGGGGCATTCAACCTCGACTCGGAGCTGTTCAAACAGTTTTACGAATTCCATAGCAGCATTTTAGGAGGATGTTGATTATTAAGCGACTATTCGGAGAATTATGAGCTAACGATTTCCAACGAAGTTGATTTAAGATGACAAGAATAAACTACAAAATTTATTAGCTGATGCAATATAAAATTTTATAACAATTGAATTGTTTAATAAATCAATCAATGTCTTAAAAGAACGTTTCGATTTAACAAGGAATTCTAATTGCTAATAGAAAATATTTTGCAGAAGTCTTGAGGGTGAAATATCAAAAAAAAATCTACATTTGATTCAATATCTTTCAGGGAAACTTAAAAAGGTGTAAAGTGACAAATGTCAATAAACCTTTTATAAAAAGTCGCAATAATTTTGTTCTAAATGAAAAACTGAATTGATTACATTTTCCACCTTCATGATGGAAGTTTTAGAAACTCGTAAGAAAAACGATATTGAATAATTTTAAGCAAATATTTTTAATTTAAAGATGTTTTGTAGTGTAGACAGTTTCAATAAACCAAAAAAAAATTCCCTCCTCACTTTTCTTTTAAAGTTTACTTCCGTAAAAAATTCACTTTTATGAGTAGGGTTCAATGTCTGTCTCAATATGTTCCACATTTTATCATACCTTTCGAAAGATACAAAATGTCGAACGTTGAAAATTGAAAAGGTCATAAGCCGAGGATTACTTTGGATTCAAAATGTAAAAAGTTGTTGCATAGATTTATTACTTAATAATTCGTTATAATTTTACTTTTCTATTAATAGCTAAAGCAGACTTTAAAAAGAAGAAGAAACGCAACAAACAGTTCACAAAAAGATCAAATTCTTTATGTTTTTTCTTGAGCACGCAAAAAATGATCAAGCTACGCACAAATTGATATTTTGAGGCGGCACTTTGATTCTTTTTTTTCTACACAAAATCTACTGCTATAAAAAATTAATAAATTCACATAAAATGACCACAAAAATAGGCTCAGCATATAAGATTTCCGATATGGAGATGGAGAAAGAGACCTTTGGTGTGGGCCAGAGCTGATCTCAGTCAGAGACCGATTCGAAGACGGAGGCGAGGCTCCTAAAGCGAACGATTTTAATTTGTTAATTTACCACAATGTATGCCCCGTTGGTTTGCCTAGCTTTTTAATAGGCAGCTGTGGACCTCTTCAGCTTCAATAAAAAAGCAGAATTTTTCTCATGCTCTCGATTGCCAGAGCAAAATGTTTATACGACGATTGTGATGCTTTCTTCGGCAGATTTTTGATTTGGATCGCGTTATTTCGCTGCTGTTTTTAAGCACTCTATTGGAAGAGGGTATATTCGTTTACTTAAATGAAATAAATTGAATCTTAAAAGGTCATAAAATATGTTAAATTTCTTAAAAAAAAATGTTTCGATATAATGTTTGTTTAACTTCTCTATATACAGTCGAACTTCCCTAACTCGAATCACCATTATCCAAGAAAAAAGTTCGAGTTAGGGAGACTTCGAGTTAGGGATTTTTTTTTTTACTTTTTTAAATGAAACTACAATTTCATTCGTTCATAAATACATTTAAAATAGAAAACTTTTCTTGTAATTTTCAACAAAACAAAATTCCAGTTTGTTCAAGACCTGTCAATATTCTCAAAAATAGGTTTTATCGTTCTTTTCAGTTCACGATTCAAGTGACATAATTTATTTTCCATTTGTTAATATTATAATAAAAACTGCTTTCGATGAGGCACTATATTTTTCAGCCACTTTAATTTTTTTGGTTAACTTATAAATTTCTTAACAAATAAGTTTATGGATTTCTGAAAAAGATAAACATTTTAATACACGTGCTGGTGCCATGGTAAATAATCTTGAGCTGATGCGCTGACAAAGAAGTACATTACGAACATTTTTCCTATACCAATTTCACAAGCCTAAGTAATTGTCGATGCAATATTCTATCATATTCCATCAAAATATGTTAACGTACATCAATATTAAGTATAAAAACGAGCCGGCAACAAAAGCATAAAATAGAAACGAAAAAAAATTCAAACTTTATTGGGAATTTTCCCGAAAAATTCGACTTACAGAAGTACGGGCCAATATTTTTGTTCGAGTTAGGGAGAAATTCGAGTTAGGGAAGTTCGAGTTAGGGAAGTAGAATTGTATGAAATTAGCTTAGTAAACGCTATTGCCACTCGGTTTTGTTCGAGTTAGAGAAACTTCGAGTTAGGGAAGTTCGAGTTAGGGAAATCGAAATCGACTGTATATTATTTGGTTAACAAATTTAAATATTGCCTTTTTTTTAATTGCAAACAATTTAGTTTCTATTTTGTTCCAAAACTTCTTGATTAAGTTCGAGAATGTAGTACATAAAAATAAATTCTAAATGCTTCACAGTTAAAATAAAATATTATACAACCGATTGAAGGGTATTCCCTCTTAAATGTGATATTCTAAATATTTTCCCATCACACAATCATGTGCCATTTGGCATGTGAATGATTTATGCCCAAAAATTCGTTTCGTTTCGTTTGGTTGTGTTTTTTTGTTTTGTTTCTCGTACTTCAAAATGAATGCCAAATGCGTAGTTACGCATGATCCACACACACTCCACACACATCGTACACACACACACACACATATCACTCGCCTATATACCCTGTAATGCCTGTCAATACAAAGATTCAATCGTAGCTTGGCTCCCATTGGCTGTAGGGGAACTTTTAGAGATCCCCAAAAGGCCAACGACAACAGCTTTTTATTTATTTTTAATGAATAACAATTTTGTTTCGACTTTACTATAATGAAATAGACAGAGAGATTTTGTTGTTGTTGTTGTTGTTGGTGCTGCTGCTGTTGGCTACTGGGCGGTTCCTGGAATTTGAGCGGATGTGTTGATTTATGTTTTTTATGGGTCACAAAGGGGGAATGACAAAGATCTAGGCATTGCGTAAGAAACAGCATTCACATTGTATTGTGATTGTTATGAAATTCAGAATTAAGGCAAATTAATCTAATTGCTTCGCCAAAATGACCAAAAAAAAAATAAGAAGAAGGGTTACTAAATAGGAGCACAAGTGCTCAATCCTGTGGGAAACTTTCATTCATTGTCTCATGACCAGTTTCACTTTGTATACCCGGTACAGGAGTACTATAACTATGTGGCAATTTATGTAACAGGCAGAGCGAGGAATGTCAAATTACACTAGTTTACAGCCAAAATGCAAAGTGAATGAAAGTATTTTTTTCTTATGGACTTTGGCCGGCTAAACACGAAAATGGCAATTAAAAATTTTTTTATGGAAGCTTTTTCGAAATATTCGAATTTTTTCGAATTTTTCAGGTTACTCCAACACTTTTGAGTATACTTCCAAATCTACTTATCCAAATTTGCCAACCAAGCACTTAAATTAAAGGTAAGTTAATTCTCTTCAACTTTCTTCCATAGAGTATTAAGATCGGTACAGCAGTTCAGGTGCTAGCGATTTTATAAAGTTCGAAAATGGGCGTTTTTTGTGATTTTTTGAGCTTGAAAGCTAACATATCGTCCTGGAAAAAACAGAAATCAATGAGATAAAATTTTTTTTACTCATTTATTGTAAAGCCGATACTGTTTCAAAGAAAATAAGGTATAGCTTATGCAAATTCATTGACATATGGCGAACTAATGCAGCTTTAACTGGGCCAAAAGTTGTGGAAAATGCTCGCCTTTGCCCTTGCACACATACAAGTGCGTTTGGTCGCTGCATGTGAGTACCGCTACAATCGGTGTTTTACTGGTGCTAGGTGTTTCACGTAAATATGCCTTACTTCGCCATCTGTCGATGGATTTGCAAAAACTATACCTTATTTTCTTTGAAACAGTATCGGCTTTACAATAAATGAGTAAAAAAAATTTTATCTCATTGATTTCTATTTTTTCCAGGACGATATGTTAGCTTTCAAGCTCAAAAAATCACAAAAAACGCCCATTTTCGAACTTTATAAAATCGCTAGCACCTGAACTGCTGTACCGATCTTAATACTCTATGGAAGAAAGTTGAAGAGAATTAACTTACCTTTAATTTAAGTGCTTGGTTGGCAAATTTGGATAAGTAGATTTGGAAGTATACTCAAAAGTGTTGGAGTAACCTGAAAAATTCGAAAAAATTCGAATATTTCGAAAACGCTTCCATAAAAAATTTTTAATTGCCATTTTCGTGTTTAGCCGGCCAAAGTCCATAAGAAAAAATACTTTTATTCACTTTGCAAAAAAAAAATTTATTTTGTAAACTAGTGTTAGTGATGTAAAAGTTTTCTAGTTAAAACTCGATAAATTCGTTGACAATCTTTTCAGTTAATTAAATATTTTTTCATGAAAAATCGACAACAAGAGAATTTTGTTCATCATTTTTAATTTGCAAAATAAGGAGTTGATTAAAAGTTAAGACTTGGAGCTTATAATACAATACAATATTAAACTAAATTAATCAAATCTTTATGCAGAATAAATAAAGAGTTGAAACCATATTTAAAATAAAATTCCGGAAAATTCGGACATTCTTGGAAATCGAATAAGTTTTGGCGAAGTTATGAAATTTTGAAGCTGGTCTGATTTTTGACATAAGAACTTTACAACTCAAAATTTAAGTAAAGTACTTTCAATTATGTTCATTTTTTAAATTTTCTTCGTTACGAGAATCTCACTGTCGATCACACTCGATTATAACTTTCTTATTTGAGTTTTTTTATTGATGTAGAAAACTTTGCACAGTGGCACCTAGCAGTCACGGTCTAATTGCATTTGGCCCTGCACTGGCACATGCAACAAGGGTTAAATGCACATGGAAATTTTGCGATCAACAGTCTTCTGTTCTGCAAAACTCGGCCAATGGGGAATGTGTGTAGTCCGGAGTTGGCGTTGGAGTTGGCGCTGAAGCTGAAGCTGAAACTTCGATGGTGAATGGCCAACGAGGCGCATTAATCCAATTCCAGCGGATGTAACGGTCCATGGTTGACAAACAATTGCAATGTTGCATGTACACAGCACAAAGTTGCAGTTGTGGCAACTCGCAAAAATTGCATGACAATGTGAAAAGTATTTTTGTTTTTTTATTTATTTTTGCATGCCAATTGGCAGATCGGGAATTGGGAACAACGCACATATTAATCAGGGAGAGAGAGAGAGAAAGAGTTAAATTCGCGTTGGAATTGTGGTTGAGAGGCATGCAATTAATCTGTTAAGCCGCTGTGACGCCAAACACACACATTCAGATACATGCTCTCAGATACATTAATATCTACATAATAATATTGCCGTTCAGAATTTTCAATTGTAATGAAAATGGCAAAATATGAAAGGCAAAAGATGCGTTGGCATTCAATGGGTGGAGCTCCAAAAATGTATGTGTATATAGACGCTATATATATGTATGTTCATATCATTCATATCCATATGAGGGTTGGCACAATACATATGTAACTATGTACACGTATCTGTGTGTGGGGCACTTTCCTTTTCAAATGCCGCAAAAACAAAGGAAAATCCAGTCAAAGTAAATGCCTGACATGGCACAAAGTAGATTAGATAAAAGTAGAAAGAGAGAGAGAGAGACGACAAAACACAAAGAAGCAAAGAGACAAAGCAAAGTTACTTATTTACAGTTATTCTAGATAGCTATAGCTTTTACAATAAGGTATAAACTTACTTTAATGGGCGAAAAAAAGCTGTGCAAATTTTGTGACTAATCAACACTTTAAAAATGTATATATTTTAAGTAAATAAAAATTAAGAGTGAGCTTGTGCAAAGTAATATGCCAGTAAATACCCTGTATTCAGTTACTTTCTTTTAATAATTGGTATTAAATAAATAGGTTCTTGATGAGTTTATTATGTGATTTTTTTTAAAGCTTTAAAATATAACCATAGTATCTAAATAAAAAAAGGATATAAAAAAAATATCAGATATTTACTAAAACTAATATTTATTTAATTGACTATTTTTAATTCCTTTAGCATTATTTTTTGAAATAAAATAGAAAATATGATAATTTGAGAACTCAAAAATGATGTTTCCATGAATTAAAATCTGTAATAATATAGATTTAAATCCGAAACAATCTGATATTTTGAATACATCGATATATCAAAACAACAAATGAAAAGTATATTCAAAGTAAAGATTCTCCATAAAAAACAACTTTGAGTTTTATGAAAAGAAATTCACATAATAAATCGCTATAAAAAATGACTAAATAAAAACAATAATATTTAAAAAAAATATCAGATATTTACTAAAACTAATATTTATTTAATTGACTATTTTTAATTCATTTAGCATAATTTTTTTTAAATTAAATAGAAAATATGATTCGAAAATTGGGTTGTACTTGAATTAAAATCTGTAATAAAATATATTTTAATCCGAAACGATCTGTTATTTTAAATACATCGATATGTACAACAAATGGAAAGTATTTCCATAGTTAAGATTCTCTATAAAAAGCAACTTTGAGTTTTTTGAAAAGTACTTACTTCACATAAGCAACTTAATCAAAAATATAATAAAAGTAATTTTATACGTTGTAATATTTGTCTACCCTTTACACTCACGCCTATCCCAACTTGTCTATCGTATAAATTGTATTATTTGCATTATATTGATTTTATGCTGTGGCACATTATTGTGTCCTATGCCCTAACTAGATTAAGCTGCCCCAGCGAACGACCACAAAATAAGCAATTTGATTTCTATTGGCCAGGCTCAAGCCAACGACAGTGATGACTCAACTAAGGCGACCACAAAAATACACATACACATATTCGAAACTAGATGTAGATAGATATGTATCTGTAACTACGCATACAACTGGCAAACAGAACGAATCTATGTATCTGCGCAGCAAAAAACAAATAAGATACACAGCCCGACTGTAATTTCGTTTTTCTTTTGGCAGCAACGCAAATTGGCAAAAGGAGTTGGCCAAAAGGAGAGAAAAAGAAAAACCAATATGGGATGTGAAAAATTCAAACCGCACAGGGCCATTAACAACATGAAACACCTTGTCCCACACACAAGCACACACACACACACACGCACACAAACTCCAACGCGACCTCGGCCAAAGCCACAAGCAAAGACTTGGTCTTGGCCAGAATCGAGGGGGAGGCAACACAAAAACAGCCTGCAAACTTCGCGACGAAGCCAAATAACTGGCAGGAAATCCAAAGCAGCGGAAAATAACAAGAGAGAGACGCGGCAAAGAGGGCCAAAAAGAACTGCCAAAGAAAAACGACAGCAAAATGTTTTCCATGCCAACACACACATTGAAGTATCTGTATCTTTGTATCTGTATCTATAGGCAGGCAGTCGAAAGCAAAGTGACATTAAAACTCCGCAGTGGAGACGAGTTTCCCTTTTACTTTGACTTTGTTGGCACTGACGTAATGCGGCAACTCCAACTTCCAGTGTTGCCGCTTCTACCCTACCTCCCCCCTCCCCCCTTTCCGCCTCCCTACCTCCCTCCCTGCCTTCCACAACCCCCTTTGTTGTGGTGTGTGTTTTTTTTGCGTTTCTTTTTCATTTTTTTTGTCAAGGTTTCAAGGCCCAGTAGCATAGAAAATTCACGATCAAGAACGTGGAAAGTTTGTTGTTGCAGCATGTGGCATGAACGACTGAACGACTGCAACCCGCCCCCGGGGCATGGTCGAGAGAGCGACACGCGTATTGCGAATTTCATGTATGTATTGTCGCTGGGCGGTTGGAGCCAGAGGGGGGCATGGTCGAGGCGGAGTTGTCGTTTGTTTGGTGGTGGATGCCACTGCGTCGGCGCTGTGAGAGAGTCAAGAGTCGAGCACCTCCCGCTTGCCACATTCTGGGGGGGATGGGGGGCTGCCCTTTGTTGAGTATGCTTTATGTTTTATGTTTTATGCGCACATCGTTGTCGATTGTCGGTTGGCTTTTGGTTTTGGTTTGAGCTTAAGCCCAACATGGTAGGAGTTTGGGTTTGGCATTGGCATTGGCATTGGCTTTGGGTTCTGTTCTATCTATCCAGCAGAAGAAGAAGTTGTGTGTTGTGTGTGGGCTGAGGTAGGTGTAGACCGAACCGGGTGTTGTTGCCTGGACTGTTGCGACCGTTGCGATTGAGGTTTATTTATGGCCCACGGGCTTTTTGGGGTACAATTTTCGATACCACGTGTTTGCTGCCAAGTTTCTGGCGAGTTTGGAGTTTGGGCAGCAGCGGAAAGCATTGGCATAGATAATGCCATAAAACAGCGTCGAGCGGGAGGCGGGCCAACACAAAAGAGTCAACAACAAAATGATGTTTCGAGTCTGTTCTAATATCAGTCAATTTAAATTAACAATTTAACAATTGTTAATCTTTAAAAATGAAATAATTATTTGTTATTCTCACTTCGAGAACTAAGAGATTAAACATATATTTAAAAAAAATAATATTTTGATATGCTAAATAAATCTGGAGATTAAATTGTATCTTCTTGGAAACTTCTTCTTGACACTTTTTCTACAACTTTCAACTTCAACAACTTTGCCAAAACTGATCCGATTTCCAAGGGGAGTGCTATTTTGATTATGGTAGGGCTTTTAAATTTGTTCTGACTTCAAATTTAATCAAACTCCATTTGACACAAAAATTGATTTTATTAACCCGATTGATAATAAACAAAATGATAGATTTTATATATTTGAAGAATCACTTCCGCGTGAATGGAGTTGTCGATTTTTCGATGTAAAATTATTATCCTGATACAAATTTAAATATTTATTTAATTTAAATTTAAATATAAAAATTATTCGACTTAAGTTTTAATCTTCGTTTCAAAAATATAAATATTATAACAAAATTAATTAGTGAATCAAATTTAATCGTAATTGGAATGTGAAAAATACAACATGTCATACTCAAACCTTTAGGATTGTGAACCATATCCAAATGTATCTTGAAGATACATTTATTTTTACTGTTTTATTTATTACATTTGTAAGAAATATGATTTATTTTTTATTTAATTATGGTTTATAGAAGATATTCCTTAAATACATCTAAATGTATCTTGAAGATACATTTACGTTTTACTGCTTTATTTTTGACATTTGTATTAAATATGTTTTATTTTTAATTTTATTTATCAGTATAGGTACAATAATTTATTGTATATAGAAGATATTCCTTATATACATCCAAATGTATCTTGAAGATACATTTACTTATTACTTTGTTTTATTTTTTACATTTGTATTAAATATGTTTTATTTTTCTTTTTATTTGCCAACTGTACCTATATATATATGTATATATATATTTTATATATGTATGTTAGTACGTATGTAAATAATGAAATGAAATTTCATTCAATTTTTGCATCCATCGTACATAGAAATGTTGTCACAAAGCCCGAAGCTGAGAACACGTTTTTGGCATTACATAAGCAGAAGAGAAGGCAGCGCCAGCGACGACGACGACGACGACGGCGTCGGCACGGGACAGGATTATGGGTCGAAAACAGGAAAGCACACACAAAACAAAAACCGGAAGAACAGGAAAAAGTGGGCGAAATGTCAAAAAAGTGGACAGAAGAGCGAAGAGTGACTGCAAAAGCAGTAGAAGAAGCAACAAAAGCAGCGATAGCAGCAGTATCAGCAGCGGCAGCAGAGCCAGTTCTACGACGTCGCTGCCCACTCAAAAAAAGGAGAGAAGAAGAAGAAGGCGAAAAAACACCATCATTATTCGTTTACCTCCTTTATACTTCACACTCTCTGCAACGCTCCCTCCTCTCACTCACTCTTACGTTAACTGCACGCCACCAACTCCTGCAAAAAAAAAAATGAAAAGAGATAAAGAAAAAGAGCCATAGAAATGGTGATAAAACAGAAAATGTGCAAACTAATACAAATGCAGCTACGTAATAGAGAGTGCAAGTATGCAAGTGCCTGTGTGTGTGTGAGTATATACAGTGGTGGTAGTGAGAGTATATACAATATGCGAACAGAACACGAAGTTGCTTTCAAGGTCTGGAGAGCGGACAGCAGGTTCTGGAAGGCAGCAGCGTCAACGTCAGCGTCGCCGTCGCCGTCGACGCCAGCGTCAACGTCAGTTTGAGCGTCAAACGCCAACGCAGCGCGTCGCGACGTCGCATTCCATTCTTGTTGCAGTTGCCCTTGGACTTGCACTTGAAAATGTCTGACGACGGCAGCGACAGCGACGGCGGCAGCGCTGCTTAGTTGTTGTTGTTGTTGTTGTTGGAGTTGGAATTATGTTGCATGCCAGCTAAGTCCTAAGCATTTGCAATGCGCGCGCATGCCTCAAACCCAACTGCAACAGCAGCGCAGCAGCGTCGCAGCGCGCAGACTTCGTTGCCTTTCGTTCAATTTGCAGCATGCTGCAAATTTCGTTTTCATGCAGCAAATTTCAATTTCATGTTATAAAATCGCACGCACACACATACAATGTCTGTGTGTGTGTGTGTGTAGCCCGTATATGGATTATGCAGCAGACATGTTTAATGTATGTATGTATGTACATATGTATGCATGTGCGCTTATGTACTTTTAGCTTTTGCCACACTTCTTTTTCGGCGTTTGCCTCTTTTACGCTTTGCTTCGTTTTTTGGCTCTAACCCTGACAGCAAAATTATGTTGAAGGTCAGCGTGTTAGTGAAAATTACATTATTATTGTATTACATGCACATACATATGCATGTATTTACAAACATACATAAGTATGTATGTATGTACATCCTTAAATATTTTATATCTTCACACTCTCTACTTTTCCCTGTCCTTTTAGCCCTGTTGTGACACGATAACAGCGTTTAGACTTAGCCCTTTTCATCTAGCTGACAATTTTGTGTCCCTTTCATTTCCATTTCCAGATCTCTAAACAAATCCTTGTCATGCTCAAAAAAGCTGAAAGTCATTAAGTTTTATGATGACAGTTTATTTTTAGTCCCAATTTGACTCTAAAATTTCTCCAACAGCAGTTTGGGATTCCTCATAAATTCCTTCAATAGCATACATATTTTATCCTAAGTCTAAAAAGTATTTTTTGATAATTCGATTTAAGATTTTTAAATTTAAAAATATTTCTAATTTTTTTTCCATCTTGCATTGTTTATAAAATTTTTTTTTATTTGGAAAATATACAAAAAAAAAAACGAAAACTTTTATAAAACCAAATGACAATCAATAAAGCTATTAAGTCGCACACTTGGAAATAAACTAAGTAAACTTGTAGCCTACAAGTTGTAGGGTACAAGCCAAAATCAAATTGAACAGAAAAAGTCTATAATTATATAATAAACTATTCAATCAATGACTCTGACAAAATATGACTGCCGTCAAAAGTCTATAATTAAGTTTATAATTAATGCACACAAGGACTCATTGAAAAATAATAATAGTCATTCGGATCGATTAGCATGCTCTCCAAATAAGCAGTTGGATCAAGAACAATAATATTTACTTAAAGTACGATTTATAGAACAATATTGTTCACTTAAAATTTAATTTAAAGATGCCAAGATCGTAAAGAAATTGTAATTTAACGTGTTTTTGAAAAGTCATTGACGTATTATTTCTGTACTTGAGTATTTTAAATCTTATACGTGTATAATATTGCTAAAAATTACTATTTTAGCCCCTTTTTCCCTCTTTTTCACACAAAAAGTTTCTTTTTATCACTGTTCAAAATATCATAAAAAATACTAGCGAAAAGATTTTTGAAAATTTCTTTTTGTAGGTACTATTAGTTTTGTTTGGAAAAACTTTATGCATCAAAACATTTTTTTTTTAAACCTGAGGAAAAAAGTTTTGAAAGTAGACTTTTACAAAAATTTGAAATATTTAATGGGTATTTAATGGGTTAAGGAAAGTTTTGTATCATTCAAACGGAATTTAAATGACCTTTCCAAATATATATAAAAAGGTATTATTTTCTCATGTAAATTAAAAAATTAAGTATTTTTCAGTGTGTAAATTGTTTCTTGATATTATGTATAACTTGCCTTTTTTAATCTTTAGTTGGAAAATGTCAGAATTGCTGTACCTTTACTGCAGGCTTCTTATAACGACGTCTCTCATTCTATTCCAGGATTTCACCAGTTGTTTACCTGAGTCCATGTAAGGTCCTGCATGTAAGACCTGCAAGAAATGTGTGGGCGGAGTTAATGGACGGTTGTCATGGATATAAACACGTATGTTTCTTCATATAGGCATTTAGAACCATTTTATTAGCCTACTGTGACACCCTGTATATGTATTACACTGCTTAGCACATACTTCAGTTATTTATGTATTCGTAGTCATAAAAAAAATACCCCCGAAAAAAGTGCGTGCGCCTCGAAATCTTTGTTCGCCTTCGTCTGCATCTCCTCCTTTCCTCGTCCTTTTTCCTGCTAAACACACTCTCTCTCTATATCTCTCTCTCTCTCTTTCTCTTTCAACGAAAGTGCGATGGAGGCGCAAAGGACAAATGAAATTTCAGCTCAAAATGTTCCATCTCTTTCACTTTCACTTTAGTAGATTTGTGTGCTCAGCGTATTTACTCAGTTACACACTTATGTACTCGAAGTTGTAAAGAAAATTCACAGTGATTAACATGATTTGACATATAGATGCAAAAGTATCTAGAACGAGAAATGAATCAGCTTATGAGTGACTGAAAAATACGATTAATTGATAAAAAAAATAGATATTTTTACATAATGTATATTCAAAAATATACAAAAATCAAGTAAAGTGGTCAGATAAGGTATTTTGACAAGTAAATCTACTCATAATTTGATAAGAAGTGAAGAGCGAAGAGATTTTTTTTTTGCAGTCACTATTAGAATTGTTTAAAAAAAACTTTAAGCATCTTAAGCAAAAAATATTTTTGTTTGAGACCAAGGAAAAAATCTCAAAAAAGTAGACTTTTAAAAAATTTTCAATGGGTACTTAATGGGTTAATGAATGTTTTGCATCATTCAAAGGGAATTTTAATGTCCTTCCCATTACTGCCAAACTTTGTCATTATACTTTATCCGACGACTTTTAATTTTATATTTGATAAACAATTCCTTTCCTCTGACTGATTTTAATCTTTATATAAACTATTTTTTGTCGATTTCTAAGTCTCCATAAATTAAGGTTACCTTGTGTATCTTGTGAAAACTTATAAGTAAGTTATTAGACCGACCTTAAATTGTCTGATATAGTTAAAAATGTAGCAAAAGAAAAGTTGATATTTTCTTAAAAAAAAATGCAAATCATTCCACAAATCCATTTGCAATTTTTTTTCCCCAATCAAATATTCAACATAACGTCGCATATGGTATAAATCTCAAGTCCTTCATATAAAATAAAAAAATAGATCTGCAAAATGGCTCCAAAGCAAACCCTATAAATAAAAGCATTTGGAATTAGATTTTTAGTCTAGTTTTTGCCATCAAACGAGTCAAACTTAAGCTAAAAACAAGAAAAAAAGAACAAACAAATAAGGAAAAGTTTCTAAAATGGTCTCTAATGATCGAAAGAAGCTAAAAGCTGAACGATTTTTGGAATCTCAGTACGCTTACAAGTATGTGGAATACGGTTTGGTAATAATGGGCTTAAAATGGATGCCTGAACAAAATGAGAAATACCGAAAGATATTTGATCTATGGAGTTTCACGGTCTTGACAATTCTCGAAGTATATTTACCCATCGCAATGGTGGTGGCTTTTCTGAAGCACATCGATATTATAACACCCGATGAACTATTGGGATCTTTGGCAATGTTCTTTAATGTGCCCGCTTGCGGAATAAAAGTTATTATATTGTTATTAAATCGTTGGCGTATCGATAAAGCAAAGGAAATGCTAAAAATAATGTACAAGCGTTGTATTAAATATGACGAACGTTTGGAGATTAATAAATTGGTTAAGCGCTGCGATACTTTTACCATATTATATGTTGTGGCATATCTCATGACTCCGATATTAATGTTGATTTGTTCGGTATTATCGGGACATGCTCCATTCAACATATACATTCCCCTATTGGACTGGCGCAAGAATAAACACCATTTATGGATTGCTTCGGTCATTGAGTTCCTCATTATGTCAACTGGCATCTCGACCTGTATTCTCGTGGATTGTATGCCCTTTATTTTTGGCCTCACTGTGCGAGGACACATGAAGTTGCTCATTCAACGAGTGGAAATATTGAGGAATGATCCCGAAAGCAACGAGGATGATAATTACGAGGAGCTTGTGTTGTGCATTATGGATCATAAATTGATTATGGAGTAATCTGAAATTAAATTATGGTAAAGTTATATTATTGACACACTTGTATAATTATAGATACTGCGCCAATATGCGACCTGTCATCTCAAGTTCGTTGTTTGTTCAATTTACTGCAATGGGATTTGTTCTCGCCTGTACTCTGATTCATCTGATGTTCTTTGCAAACTTCCTGACGGCTCTCTCTTCGATATGGTATATGGCCACCTGTGTCCTACAATCATTTCCCATCTGCCTTACCTGCGATCAGATTCTTGAGGACTGCAATAAACTCTCCCTGACCATATTTCATTCGAATTGGATTGGTGCCGATCGTCGTTACACTTCGGCCTTGAAACACTTTATTCATAATGCCCAACAACCGATTAGATTTTTGGGCGGAGGAGTTTTACCCATCTGTCTGGCCACCTACAGTCAAGTAAGATCACTGATATTTATTTTGTTATGTATTTTTTAATGATGTTACTTCTTTTTAAGATGGTCAAGATGGCGTTCTCGTTAATAACGTTCGTCAGACAAATGAATATATTCGAAGAAGTTAAATGAATACATTTCTTGAATTTACATAATTAGTAGAATTATATGCAATTTGTAATATCAATAAATTTTTTTCTTAGATATGCACATTGCACACTTAAAAAACTGACAATTTCTTATTGAATTGGAACCATTATAATAGGAAATTCAAATTTTTTGTTCAAATGCTTTTGAATATTTTTTTTAAATGGGATCTACGGTGTTCGAATAAAGTCTTCATCTTTGTCAAATTTTTGTATGATAAAAAAGTTTTGATGAATTTTTCTTAACTTAATCTTATACTCACTCAAATTCCGTTTAAATGATACAAAAATTTCTTTAGCCCATGGAAAAATTTGAGTTTTTGCAAAAGTCCACTATTTCAACTTTTTTCCTCGCTCTCAAACAAAAAATTTTTTGATGCAAACAAATTTTTCAAACAATTCTAAGAGTAACTGCCAAAGTTTTCCAAAATCACTTCGCTAGTATTTTTAATGATTTTTTGAAAATTGCTAAAAAGCCAGTTTTTGTATGAAAAGAAGGAAAATGTGTTAAAATAGTAGTTATTAAATTTAATGAAAATCAATGTTTTTATTGATCAAACGATCTATTTCAAAATCTAAATAGCCATATCATTAATGTTATATTCACTTTTTAACATAAGTCAACAGAATAAATTATTTTTTTTATGTATAAAATTATATTTTTAAATATTAACTATTCTTTTCCAAATTTAGAGTTGATTTAACTAATTTTAAATATATTTTTCTGATAGATTTTCATATTTTAAAGTCAATTCTTAAACAGATTTTATTTCTTAAGAGTGACACATGCAGATAGGAATTCGATTATACGAGTAGATACGCTGTGTGGATCTACTCCATATGTTGATATATAGGCCATATACTCATTGCGAGTGCTGACTTCATTTCCCTTATGTATGTAAATACGACCAGACTGACATTGGGAGGCTGCAAAGGAGACGTCAATGCCGCCATTGTTGCCACGAAATCCTCTAACCTGGGGCAGGACAAAAGTCCCCAAACCAAAGCCAAAACCAAACTCCAACTCATCCAATTTCAAGTGGAACAAAATGGAGTTTGAGTTCGAGTTATATTTGGCAACGAAATTACGACACCCTTCGGTCTCAGCTGTGCCATAAAGACCCGCATGCATGTCTGTATACAAGTATATAAGAGTATTCACATAAACTGTATACATATATATCTTTGTATTGTATATATTATGTGGTAGACTGGGCACCGTTATGTGGCAGTGGTTGTCATGCCAGCATGAAAATTTCAAACCCTATTTTGGGTTTCAAAGTTGCTTCCGATTGGATAAATGTGGGAGTATGGGTAATTACAAATAATACCGGGATGTATTTTTGCTGCTCAACACAGAGAAGGGGGTGGGCGGAGGGGTTTTGGGTAGGGTATGAGCGAGGTGGCTTTCGCATCTGTTGTGTACCACTGACACACCCTCAGGATCTGAAGCTACAGCATTTTCTATGCCTCGGGAGGTGAGCTTAGAGGGGGGGCGGAGGACGTTGGTTTGTGGCTACTACCACCGAATAACGGTGACTTGATTTCTCTGGCGTAAATTTTCAAATTTGGGTATGATTTTTGTACCCGTTGATAAAAAAATATAAATAAGAGGGTATATTGTAACGTTGGAATGTAAGTAACTGGAAAAAGAAATCAATTTCGATCCTATAAAGAAGCGGTGGGCACGCAGTGGCTCCGGGAGCAGCGGCTGCTTCCAACTTAGGTAGACTCAAATAGGGTTGTTATTGTTGATGTTGTTGTAGTGCTCCCGTATTCAGATTTCGTGCACCAAATTTGGCATTAAGGTGCTTAAAACTTCAAATTTGTAGCAATTTTTAGCCGGTTTTTAAGATAAACCTCTCTTTTAAGAGTTAAACCTTAACTTTTATTATTATTATACATTTAAATTCTTAATCGCATAAAAATCTAACAAATATTTACGGCTGTTTTTAGCTTTTAAGCAACTCCATCGCCTAAAAGTATACTGTACATTTTTAAATCTTTAAATAAAATAAAAGTAAAACATATCTAAACTGTGTAATGGGTATTTCTTAGTCGATATCTCGTCTATGGCCTGCCCAGTTTTTTTTTAAATTTGATTGGTATAGTTAGAGTAACTGTGAAGATCTTAGGAACCGCAGAGTTCCTTCTTCTTAGGATAAAGTTACATTCGATGTGTGTTTAACTTGGCCACGCTTTCACACGCAAAAAACAGGAAGTCTTGGGCATTATTATGATTACTTGTGGTGTGGTTGGTGCTGCCCCATGACGTAGTGTCAAAAACTGTGGCACATGTTTAGTCCAAAATCTCGACGTTTATTTATGGCAAAACTCTCCCCGTTTACCCTCGGGCTCCGTGTACAGCCTTTATACTTGCCATTAATTATGAAAATTAAAGTTGATGCGTGTCGCCGTCGTCGTCGTCGTCGTCGTCGTCGTCGTCGTCGTCGCGCAGCTAAAGCTAAAATATGGCCCCAGCCCCAGGGCTGCACAACTCTTCCTCCATCTTCATCAACATCTTTTTATTTTCATTTTATTTTCTGCTTCTTCTTCTTATTACATTTCTCTGTCGGCAAGTCTGGTCATTAAAATTAGGTCAGTGCAAAGCAAAAGCACACAATAAAAATATTCCCTCTTTTCTGCAAACTAGTCTCAATTCCAACTTCCTCCTTCTCCTGCTTCTCTGACGCCTCTGTTCTTTGTTCTCTTCTTTTGTCTCTCCCTCCTTTGCCATTTTCGATCCTTTCAACTAGAATAACAACACACACACACACACACACGATCGCGCGCACACATACACACACTGAGACACAGTCTTACACTGTCGAACTTATTACGCAATGGCTGAACGATCTGCCTACCTGACTTAATTATTATATCAGAGCTGTTCCCCCTCCCCTCGCGTACCCTGCTGCTGATCGCAGGTAGAACAACAAAAGGTGGCCACAAACTACGCAGTTTTGACTTTGCCAGTTGGACCTTGACTTTCTGCCGAGTCCTTCGCCTTCGAATCCTATAAGAGAAATCCACACACTCACACACATGCAGGCACATACACACATACATGTGCCTGGAATAAGAATTCAGCAAAAGAAATCGCAACAACAAGTCTTTACACTGCGTACTACATTTTTACTATCGGTTTCACTTTTGCATACGCGATTTTTGCATACACATTTATTAAAAAAATCTCAGGTTTATATTTTAACATTTTTTATCTTATTCTAATAAAAAAAATAGGTTTATTTCAAATTTTTTAATGTAAGAGTAGTGGATCAAATAGGCTGAGAGTCACTGTATGTTTGCATATTTGAATTTATCGCATTTATTGGTGTTATCGATAGTTCGATAAGTTGCTGCTGCCAAATTCACAACCTGCGCCTTTATAAATTTGATATCTTCTACTGCATTTCGCTTTGAAATTTGAATTTCTTGTTTTTCTTTTAGTTGCTTATGATCCTTGAAAACACACACATGTTTATGTATTTATGTACATAAGTAAATACATTTAATACATACATTCAAACATTTAAACGCCATCCTACACGTGCCCTTATTTTATTTTTTTTTCTCTCTTCTTTTTGCAACACGCGCAGCTTTGGGTTTTAATGCAGGACTTTCCACAAGGGAAACAGCACTCAAACTAACGTACATACATAAGTATGTATGTACGTATAAACATACATACATATGTACATACATACAAAACACATAAGAGCAGTCGATGATGTGAAGAGCACAACAGAGGTAAGAACAGCGATATCAACACCAAGAGCAGCAAAAGCAACGAACAAAAGCTAAAAGTCGACTAAACACATCAATGAACACCCTTTCAATGAAGACGAATGAAAGCTTTTAGAATGCACAATAAAAATTAACATAAAACAAAATGAATATAGTTTTTATAGTTAAGATTTAATCCACAAGATCATTTGTTTTTACATAATTTGCATGCAAATATTATACATATAATATTTGTATTGCATTACTTTGGCAGTGTATCAACGAATTCGACTTGATCCGCATTTTTCAATTCGTTTCTGATGTTTTATGCCTCTTCGCCTTGTTTTTTTATGCCTCTTTAATTTTTGCTGTTCGTGTGCCATTGTGTTCATGTGCATATGTATTGCATATGTATGTACATGAATGCGTGTATGTACACCTATCGATGTATTCATAAATGCAGAAGTATTTGTGTGTTTTGGGATTATGTAGAAAATTGTCAGTAGACAGACGGGATGTCGGTTCTAGTCAGAAAATGAAAAGAAAAACAGAAAATGAGAATTTATGTGAATGTTACCTATTTAGATAACAGGTTGCTAAAAAAATAAAATGTACACAATATTAAATAAATAGTTCATCATTATGTACAATTTGGCAGTTTTTATTTTATACGACTCGACAACCCTGTTTAGCGCGCTCTGTTGATTGTTTTGCCGGCTTTTTTGCCACACACAAAACACACACACACACATGCGAGCAGCTCATACTCTTATCATACAAGTTGGCAGTCCATCGCTGTCGAGCCTCGTCGCGCGCAACTCAATGCAACACGTTGGAGGGGAAACGATTTGCGATGCGTTTTGTTTGAACCGCATTGAAAGTGAATTTGCTTGAACATTATTGCTGCTTCTATCTCCCTCTCTCGCATCTTCTATGCCGCTTTGCGCTCCACCAACCAACCCCCAAGAAAAAGTAATGTACGCCATTTCACCCTTCCCGACTTGGGAGTTTTAAGCGCCAAAACCTCAGCGAATTTTCCTCAAATGAAAAACAAGCATTTTCCTTGGCTATGCGGCGACGACGTTTTTCGGTGGTGGTGGAAAGTGAAAACCAACCAACCAAACCACCCCAGCACCCACCCACCCTTGACAACAACAAAAAAAGACAGGGAAAAACCTTACAACTTCGCTGCCAGCGTCAAGCAAACGTTTCGGCTGCGCTGTCGAGCCAAGCACAACGCCGAGGCTCGAATCGAACCTCTGGCGACGTCGGCAACAGCAGCGATATCCCATCCACCCACCAACAACAATAGTACGTACGCTTGCCTGTGTGCTCGCATGTTCGCTCTGCCGGCAGCGTTTGCGTTTGTGTGTGTGCGTGTGTGTTTGAATTTCAGTTTCAGTTTGTTGTTCCTCGTTTTGGTGCTCGTGCCTTCGTGTGTACCGTTCGTTTCGTTAGTTGGAATTTCGCTTTTGATCTGGTTGGTTGTGTTTTTTGCATCGCTCTTCGAATGCCGTACGCCGACAGAAACTGAATTGGAGAAGTGGGCACAAGGCAAAGCGAAAAAATGCAAAAGAAGCGAAGAACATAGAAACGGAAACGACATACGTTTTTTATATATACATATAAATTACATTTATTCCTGCTCACCATTATATCATTAAATAAAATACGCATCGAAAAGCAATCAAAAAGTGCAGTGCAAAGTTACGAAAAAATAAAAACAAAAACCGGCGCCGCGTCGCTGTTTAGACATTAGTAAGAAAATAATAAAAACAAAACAATTTTTCTTCTTTCGCTGTGTGCGCGTTTTCTTGTCGCAAATCAAAAACCAAACATGTAAAAAATAACGTAAGACTTGATAAATTTTTTGATACTAGAAACGTGCGTTGTAAACTCAGCTCAGGTATAAATTTAGTAATATCAAATAAATAGACTGCAATTTTGTGTACATTTACAAAAACAAAGAAAAATAAAACTTTTTATACAGTTAAAATTTATACAACAAAAACAAAAAGTAAAGATGGCTAGACAAGTAGGCGACGCTTAAACGCGATTCATTGACAAATCAAAAAGCAGCAAATAGAAGAAGAGAAGAAAAGCATAAAACATAATTGAGAAATCTGTAAGAAAATAAAAAGCACGTGCAAATCACAAATTTATGGCGCCGCGTCGCAACAGCAGCGGCAACTCTCAGCAGCAGCAGCAGCAGCAACAACAACACCAGCAGCAGCAGCAGCAGCAACAACAACTAATAAGAGAGGAGCGAGAACAATTGTTTAATTTCAATATGGCGCCGATGCAGCAAACGGTAAACGGTGTTGTTGGCGTCCAATTGACGCGCTGCTGTTATCCCAACGGTGAATGCGCCAAAATGGACGCCTTGATCGCCCTGGACGAACCAGGACTCTCTGAGTGTGTGCGTGTGCTGTGCAACAACGAGAACTGCAATGTCGGCCAGTTTATGCATCGCGACTGCTTCGACCAGTGGGAGGCGGGCGTGCTGCAGCAGCTGAAGGGCAGCGCCCGAGCGCGCAGCTGGTCGGAGCGTCAACGCGTGCAGCAGCTGTGGACGAAAAAGGGCTACGATCTGGTGGCCAAGAGTTGCAACTGCAAATGCGGACGGGGACAATTGCGCAAGGATCTCGATTGGTTGCCAACTGCGGGCAACAGTTTTTTGAATACAACAACAACAGCAACAACACGGCCGTTGAATGGCGGCAACATCAGCGAGGATGATGACAAGAAGAAGGCCAAAAAGAAGCGTAATCGCAACTCCAGCAGCAACAACAACAACAACAATAATTCGAAACAAGCTTTGAATTCCAATGTTGGCAACTTGACGCCCAATCCCAATGTGGGCGTCATTGGCTCCGGTTTGCCACACAACAACAGCAACAACGGCAACAACAACAACAATTCTGTGAGCAACATATTGCAGCCAAGTGCTGTTGCCACCTTGAGCAACATACTCATGAGCAACAACAACAGCAACAACATTTTGGGCCTCGATTTGCGCGCTCGCGCCGGCAGCCTCTCCTCCAGCGGCTCCTCCTCCCCCTCGGCGTCGCAGTCCAGCGCGGACATTTCACTCTCCCCAGTGCAGCAGCAGCAGCAGCAACAGTTGCACATGCAGCAGCAGCAACAGCAACAATTGCAGCTGCCAGCAACAATCAACTGCAATAACAACAACAACAGCAACAACAACGGCTATCCAAGCAGCCTGCTGCTGCAGCACAACGGTTTGGGCCTGGCCAAAAGCCTCTTGCCACCACAACAACAACAGCAGCAACAACAACAGCAGCAGCCGCCGCAGTTGCCAGCTTTGGCCAACATCAGCAACTTTAAGCCTTTGGCCAGCTACGATCAGCAACAACTCGTGCAGCAGCAGAAGAACAAAGAAGTCGAATTATATTCAGAGCGTGTGCGGTAAGTTCTCTTCTTATCTCTCTCTTACACACACTTTCCCTCTCTTTCTATCTATGTGTGTCGCCTTTAGATTTGTCAGTCGCCAAATTTCCCAACATGTGGCCAATGTCAATAATTCAATATTTGTACATTTATTAAGAAAAAAAATATAAGAGAAAGACACTTTCAATTACACTAAGCAACAAAATTTGAAATTTAATTTAATTTAAGCAGTTAGTTGACAAACAAATTTTAATAAAATAAATTAAAATTTCCGTAATTATTTAATATGTATTAAAAAGAGGAAGAAAATAGTTTAAATTCAAAAAATGTTTAAAATTTTTTATTATTATTCATTTTGTTGCTGAGTTGAAATAAAATAGTTTTTAATCTTTGAATTTCACAAATTATTAAAAATAATAATAAACTTGTATAAAATTATTATTTTAATATGTTTCTTTTTATTATTTTTTTTGATAACTCGTCGTGAGTTATTTTAAAAAAGTTGTTCTTCAATTTCTTTAAATATTCCAATATAATTTTAGATTTTTGAATATTCCATTTTATTTTACTGAAAAGATGCCAAATTCTAAAAGGTTAAAAAAGTCGAAAATAAGGGATTTATATTAAAAAGGAGCTAACGAAAATTAAAAAAATTTATATTTAACGTTTTAAAAAAAAAAAATCAAAAAATTATGTTTTAAAAAAAACTTCTTTAAATGATTTAAATTTATTAAACTCTGTTTAAAATTCCTACATAATTATACATTTTTTAATATTAAATTTTATTTTTCTCAGAAAATGACAAATTTTAAAAAAATAAAATCCAAAATGCAAGATTCTAATTTTAAAACTAAGTTAACGAGTTAAAATCATTTTTTTACTTGACTTTTTGTAAGCTTTCCAAAAAATTGAATTTTTCAAGTCTTAAAATAAATTCAAATAAATTTTAATCAAAATATTTATAGTTTTTTAAAATTTGTTTCTTAGTGTTTTTTAAACAATTGTTTGTTGTTGACTTTACGCCTTCGCATCGCTTATATAACCTTGATATTTCCTTATGCCTAAAACCCGACAGCGATTCTTCTCTCTCTTTCTCCGGCTGAACAGCTGCAAAAACTGCAAAAAAAACTGATAAATTTGTTCAATATTTGCAAGGCTGCATATAAATAAATTAATAACGCTTTGCAGTATTTTATTAATATAATTTAAGATTTGTTTTTTGTTGGTTTAATTTATTTAAGGAAGTTCAATTGCATTATGCAAATTAACCAGACAAACTGACTCCATACAATCTTCACTCTCTCGCTCTCTCTCTGTCTCTCGTATCTTTTTGCTGATCTTTCGCTGCAGCGACGACGCTGCCGCATTCATTCTGCTCGCGTTTTTTTGTTGTTGTTGTTGCTTTTGCTTTTGCACATTCTGCTTGTTATTTCCTTTTTGGTCGCACATTTATTATTTAGTATACAGATGTACATACACATGCACATGTCTGTGTGTATGTTTACTTGTATTACGAGTTTCACTTTTATCGAATTCAGTTTTATATGTGTGTTTATTTTTTTTGCTCTCTTTCGTTTGCCATTGCTTTATCTGTTGTGTGTTTTTATCCACGACTTTGGGTCAAGGTTTGGTTTTTTGCTCCTTGCCTCATCCTCCTCCTTCTCCATCTCCTTCTGCTTTCCACTGGCGCAATTGCAGGCGAAGATTGAAGATTTGCTCTGACACATGTGAGATGTGGACAGCTTTCCAGTCCGCTGACGCATGCAGCACATAAGGAATGATCAACACATGTACATAACTTGAGTAAATACATCCATACATACATATGGTATAAATATTCTTTTATTTTCGTTATGCCCAATTTTAATATTTCCGTTTTCAAAGCAAAACGCGTCGTCGAGCACATTAAAATTTATTCCAGCTCGATAAAAAACACAAACACACACACACACTTACAATCTGTGTATTTGTGTGCGTTCGGCAAAAGCACAAACAAAAACAAGCAACGAGAAGAAGCAGAGGCAAAAGCAATAACAACGCAAAGAGAATAAAAAAAAATTAGATCGTGTGTTTGTGTTTTTGGTTGTGGCCCTCTTTGCTTTTATTTCTTGTTGATTTCTATTGCTTCTTCCATTTGGTTTTGTACTTCACAACAAGATCTGTCGATTTCCCCCTCCCTCCCTTCGTTGAGAAATACTTTTCGTTCTGAACTTGAGCCTGTGCCGAATATTTAGCCGAGATTACGTTTTCCTTTCTTCGTTGCTCTTTCAAGTGGTTTTTGCAATGCGCGCAACCCTCGACGAATATCAAAAACAACAACAATAAGAATAAGAAGAACAACAACAGTAGAAACTTCTAATTCCTTCTAAGGCGCATGCATGTGTATGTGTTAGAGTGAGTGAGTGAATGAGTAATTTGTGCTTTGCTTTTTGTCCAGTTTTTCAAGGCCGTGATATTTGTTTTTATTTGTTGTGCTCGCATTTGTTGTTGTGCTTCAGCTTTGGTGCGTTTCTTTCATTCTTTGCTGTGATCTGCTCTTCTCTTCTGATTTGATTTTTGTGAGCACCAAAATTGATGCGTCTATTTCTGCTCTCTTTCAGTTGCTCATTGTGCGGCGTTTCTCTTCTTCGCCATGCATATTTGTTTGTTTGTTATGCATTGCTCTTATCATAAAAAATAAACCGGCTGATTTGTGTGCGTTTTTAATTCATAAAAAAATACTTTTATCTCGCTTTTTTGTGTTCTTTTTTTTTCGAATTTATTTTGGTTTTCTATTTTTAGCGACACACGCGGCAAAAATTCTTGTTTCTTGTTTTATTTTGTTTTGATGATAAACACATTTTATTTTTAAAGCATTTCTCCAGCTTACTTTCAATTTCTGTCTTTAGTATTCATTAAATTCTCTTTCAAAGCTGCTGCGTTTGTCTAAGCGCCTCATTCCACACACAAACACACACACACACGCTTGCAGACATTTAGTCTCCCTTTCTCTCTCTCGCATACGCATGTAACATGTTTGCCGGCATTTTCTTTATGTATTCATCGTTCAATGTCAAGGTTAAGATTCATTTTATGTGAATACATTTATGTGTGTGTGTGTGTATGTATTTATTTTTGTTGGGCACTGTTTGGGCGTTTGTTTTTATGATTTTTATTTTACGCTGCTCTTTCGCTGCCTAAAGCAAACTTTTTGCAGAAAGCTCTTCCTGTTTGGAGTTCAACAAAGAGCGTTTAGATTTCTCTCTCGCTCTCTCTTGCTTTTTGTCTGCAAATGATTTATGCCCCCCACTGTCGTGATTAGTCATGGTCCAAGTTTTCCAACCCCCCCACCCCACCATATAATATTATTCCCCACATCAAATGCAAATGACAGGCCATCTTTTTCACACCCACATGTTTAGTCTATGTCGTGTGCTTTAAATCTATTTTCGCTATGTTTCTTCTTCTCGCCGTCTTTCCATGCTTCCTCAAATAGTATTCGATTGCGCATTTCGTATCCAAACTTTTTGCAAACGCTAATGGGGAACAATAACAAAAGTAAAAACTAAAAAAGTAAGCGCACAATTGCAAATAAATTGTGTAAGGCACGCCAATCGCGAATAGTTGCATTTTAGAACCAACAACAAAATAATAAATAATACAAAGTAATAATGCAAAAAAAAGGCCAACAACAAAATAATAAATAATACATAGTAATAATACGAAAACAAAAAAACTCAAAATTACAAAGTGTCTACGTTTTTGTTTTTATAGTCGCGACTGACGCCTTTTGGTGTGAAACGATTTGTACGCTTCAATCGACTCGACTGCGATATACCACGTGCTATCGAACAAATACCAAATATCGATAATTCTAAGTGGTGCGAGACAGCCTAATTAATCGTTATTTGCTTTGACAATTTAAATGTTGTTACATATCAAGTAAGCAATCAAGTATACCCTTTGTTTATTGGGTATTATGCAGTGTTTACAGCTTTCGCACGACATTTGTTGTTGTCGTTGGTTATGGCCTGAGACTGAGGCGTGCTCTCGACATATTAGACTCGCCAAATCCATCGAAAACCATAACTTATTACATATATTGTGTATACGTATTTATTAATAATACTTTGTAGTAAAAATTAAAATTATGAATTGTTGCCGCGCCAGATGTCATTTGAAAATTTTTAGCTAACAATCATTGAAAATCTTGTTGGGGGTGTTATTCAAATACAAATACAAATACAAATATATGAATGTATGAGTGTATTCATATACATATAGCACTAATTGAGCACGTACCAAAACTGTCGTCTAGACTTGAAGCATAAAATCTATAATGTAATATGTATAATTTTTAATACTGCGGAAGCAAATTGCCATTACATCAATTGTTGTTATTGTGAATTTTTGTCTGAGTGTGGAGAATTAGAATATGTTTTTTTTATTACGACGCCTCCACCAGCATTATGTGTATATATTTTATGTTAGGTAAAGTTAAAAAATAGAAAAAACTACGAAAAAAGCAAGTTTAAAGGGGCCGAAGGCAACGAAGCATGAAATGAAATGGTCTAAACACATCTATAACATCTAGGGGAGGTCAAAAGTTATAGGGGATCGAGGTGCAAGTAGAGTTTTTTTGATTAACAAACCTTGAGAAAACATTTAACAGAAATATGTTAATATGAATAATGGTAGAAACTCGAATCCTTTGAAAAGTGTTCGCATTTCATTTGCATATTAAGGCCTTAAGTGGGAATCAAAAAAATAAGAGAGAAATCTTGGCTATCATGGTGTGTGGGAGACTTTTGTTTGAAATCAAATCAAGTATGCATTACAACGGGACGCCCTTCCACCTCCGCCCACACCTGACCGCAAAAGCTATTAATGAAATCTTTGCCAAAAACACACGCACAACACACACACATACATTATCATAGGTGCTCACATTTATGCACAAAAAACACCCAGTCGGTTAGCAGACAAAAGAAGTTGATCCTCACAATACTTTGAATTTACAGCTATGGACATATTAATAGCACCACTAATATTACTAATATTTTTGTGATTTTTATGAAATCGGGAGCTGAAAACAGTAAAAATTATGTTGCTCACATTTAAAAAAAAAATATAGACACTAAATATTTCATATTCGACTCAATCATCTAGAAAAATATAATTTTCTTCCCAAAAAATTTGATTACTTCTGCATTTTAAAGATTTTTTTTTTTGGTTTTATGCTGAATAAACCATAAAATATATGGTAATATATATTTAATTGAAAGCACATGCAAAAATCACTGCTTAGCGAAACGAGCATTTCATGTGCTTTTCATTTTTTAGCACTAAAGGCACTAAAACACCTATTGGGTCCACACTTGAACTTATCTATATGCATATATCTGTATGTATTGTCTGCCTGCGCCTACGCCAAACACACACACTCACACCCACAAACTAATACACACATGTGCATCTAGTGCAGCGCCTATCGAAAGGCGCATGTCTGACGAAGCGTCGTCAGTTGCCTTTTTTCCCTGCATATTCCTCAGTTGTTGCCTCCTCAGTCGCATTTTCATTGCCAACATACAATGCCAGGGCAAACTTCATCACACACACATACACTCACCCATAACAATATCTACACCCACCAGCAGCTGCATCAACACCACACACACACATACTTATGTGTGTGTATATATTTGTATGCATGTGTGTGTTGCGGGCTTTGGCAACTTGAAAGGCTTCAGTTGGCTCAGCATTTTGCAGTACACACACTCCGTTTGTTTCCTGCCAGCCCCATCATGTTGTTGGCCATAAGCCAGCGTGTCTCCTGTTCAGTGTGTGTGTTGTGTTTATCTGTCTGCTCATTGTGTGTGTGTGTGTGTGTGCTTTTAGGCTTTTGTGCGAGCCAAACGAGGCGAGGCTCAGACCCAGACCCAGACCCAGTCCCTGTCCCAGTCTCGGTCTCAGTTGCAGATCCAGGGACAGAATCTGGCTCGGAGTCGACCTCTGTCGTCAGTTGACGCAGTTGCCTCGCTGCAAGCTGAAATTGCAATCAATATTGTGGCCCCATTGTTGTTGTTGTTGTCCGTCGAGCAGCTGCCAGACACAAAAACGCAACGTGAAATAAAAAAAAAACAAAAAAATAAAAATAAAATAAAAGCTGGCAACAGTAAAAACCAGGCTCGTAAATGAAAGCAGCGACTCTGAGAAAGAATCAAAAAAAAAGAAAAGAAAGAAAAGAAAATAAAAGCCATATACTCGTATTGGCACTCATATACTCATGCTCGCATTCACACACGACGGACGACGTATTCATGGCATTCGTTTTTTGCAAAATACATGCAACAAAAATTGTTTGGCTGCAACTGCCCCTTTGGGCCACCCAACATCACAATGCAACTGCCTGAATACATCATGCCAAAATCCTGAAACACACACACTCACATATTCACAAACACTCACACACACTCAGAGTGAAGCACTCAGTTTAGTTGCGTTGTTTGTTTGTGCCCTATTTGATATCCATTAAAACGATTCAGTTTGCCACTTTTCCATGCTCCCAATGCTGCAATGCAATCTCAATGCAAATGCCATGGGTATATGTGTGTGTGTGAGTGTGTGTATCTATGTGCCTGTCTATTGCTGTGCATTTGATTTGCAATTTGTGTCGCTTTTCGTCCTCTATTTTTTTTTCTGTGTCCATTGCAATTTGTTTATTAGTTTGGCCACAGTTGCAATTTTCATTTACCAAATGCCAAAAATGGAGGAAGCTGAGGAAATTGGCAGAGTAATATATGGTAGGAGAATTAGGAGAACATAACTTCCACTCATAAATCAGTTTGTAGTAGAGTACATTCAATGGGTATTTGGGTACTCATACCATAAACTGCATGTTGGCTAATTAAGATCAACAAACTTAAAGTGTTCAACACTCTACAAGGACAGTCTGAATTTTTGATTGACTAGAATAGTTTTTGAATGGCATAAATATTGTTTTTTAAAAATTTATAAATATTACAAAAATATACAGTCGAACTTCTCTAACTCGAATCACCATTATCCACGAAAAAAGTTCGAGTTAGGGAGACTTCGAGTTAGGAAATTAGAATTGTATGAAATTTGCCTAGTATTGCCACTCGATTTTGTTCGAGTTAGAGAAACTTCGAGTAACTGAAGTTCGAGTTAGGGAAGTTCGACTGTATTTTAATTTTCATTTTATGTCTTCTTTCGCAAAAGTGCTAAAATATATTGGGAAATAAAGGAGTTTTATTATATTCAAAAGGATTAATTATAGTTTCAATTAAAAATGTGGAGAATTTATTAAAAAATTTTAATTTTCACAAGAATATTTTTAAAGAACATTTATACTATCAAAGCAATCATCAATAAATTTGTGAAACAAATTTTAGAATTAAATTTATTAAACAATTTTAATAAAAATACTGATACAATATTTTCTTAAATTTTTTACTTTTATAGGCAATAGTTCTTTTGCTTAACTGTTCATTTAGATTTTTCTTCGCTGTAATATCAACAGCAAAATCTGCGAAATGATCGCGTGTTTTGGAATCGTAATTCCCGATTCTCGATTTCTCATTTCTCGCTTTTCACTCTATACATTTGGTTAATAATACAGCAATTTATGTACAACTGTGTGTTGTAATTTTTGTTGCAATTCTGGGATAAACTCGTAAAACATAAATATGTTTTGTGTGCCTTTCGGGGCGATTAAGAAATTTGGTAGCCTGTTCCCCTTGCAGTGGATCATCATCATTTGGTGGAGGATCAACAGCTGCCACGCCCTTGCCGCCGTTTTGGGGGCAGACATTAAAATGCGTTTGGCGTTGCAACAACGGCAACAACAACGGAAACATGAATGTATTTATTCTGCTGCTTCATCGTAAAAATAATTTGCTTTTATTGCCATAAAACGCAACTCTCTTCACATCGCACAACTTGCAGTCATTGTTATGCTTGCTAATGTTGCATGCAACCAAAAAGTACAACAAAAAAAAACCAGAAAAAAAAATTAATCGTAACGCATTTTATGTCCTCGTCATGCTGTTTTGGGGCTGACTTTAATTTTTTGGGGTCCGCAGCAAATTCGCAAATCAACGCCACATGCTCGATGCATTGCGATTCCAAGTCGATTTCGAAAATAACGAAAATAAAACAACTTCGGAAATTGTGTTGCACTTAAGGAGAAGAGCAGAAGAAGAACAACATGCAACAGATTGTTTCAATGCCATTGACATTTGCTGGTCAATTTCCCTTGCCTTTTGGCACTTATTCAATTAAACAAAAGTCGCTGCAGTATAAAAGTCAAGATGGTCCAAGCATATGTCCCTTATTTTCCCCTCTTTCACTTTTTGTGGACCGATCAAAATCATGAGGCGTCAAATTGTTATGAGCAAAAGATGGAAAGATACAAATGGCAACGGTTATCGCACAAGAAGCGCAATCAGTCGTGACAACAACAGACAGACAACGCATAACAAACAACAAACAAGAGACAAACAAGCAGCAAAGAGCAATCTAAGCACTTGCTGACTGCAACTAAATAGATATTATATAAGCATAAAGAATATGTTTGCCGCCAGCTAAACAGCTACAGAATGAAAGAGGAATTGAAGAGTGCTTGCCACTTGCCACAACTACTACTTGCCCCCTTGCCTTGCCACACAGTTACATGGCTACATCTACTTGAGAGTGAACTAAACAAGCTAATAATCATAAAACCAAATGACTTTGAACGCGTCGAAACGAGTGTCTGTCCAACTGACTCGCTGTCTGTCTGTCTGTCTATCTTCTGTTCGTCTCTGTGCCACAAGCAACAGGACGCACAATGTGGCATCCTTCAGCTACAGCATCAGCTTCTTCAAGCGTTTGGGCGACAAAAAAATCATCAACATTATCATCATCATCTTGGTGTTAGAGTGTCGATTAAAATTTAAGCTTCATTTGCTCTTTGTTGTTGTTGTTGCTGTTGTTGTGGGTGTTATGGGCGTGGCAACATGCTTCATTGACTGAACGAATGAATGAAGCGCAGCTCTGATTGAGTAGGTGTCAATAATCGTAGGGGTTTGACTGCATATGTAAATATGACTGCCGCAAAAAATAATAAAAATGAGATAAAAATAGGATCTTAAAGTACATTTATTAAGTTGTCTATGAGATTAATGGAGAATTTTAGATGTTTTTTTTTAATTAAAGAATACAAATAAATTAAAAAAGAAAAGCAAAGTTATTAAATGTCAAATAAATGAGTAATAAATTTGTTTAGATATTGTAAAAGATTGATTTATCGTTCGACTAGGATGGACTTTGAAAATTTCAAATAAAATTCTAATAGAGATTTCTTTTTATGGCTCTTTTTTTAAACTTAATAACACTTGTCTTTAAACGTTTCGATCAGCGAAGTTCAAGTATCATTTATAAAAATTGCCATTCATTTAGCCAGATGGGAAGACAACTCTATCAATATAAAACTCGTACTCCTACAAAAAGAGACTTTCTCACGCCATAATTTGCTGCAATGTTCGCAACCCAATCACCGATATAATTAATAATAATAACAACTACTCTAACAACAACAACAACAACAACTGCAACAACAATAATAAAAGTCAGGCCAATGAGCTCTGGCAATGATCGTTGCTGGTCCGTTGACTACGAAGTTGGATCGCCGATGGCTTTAAAATGCCTGGCGGCTTGTTGAAAGGCGGCATTGCAATAAAATTGCAACGTATCTATTGCAACTGCAACAACAGCAACAACAACAGTTGCAATATAGCTGTTACAAATACAAAAACCGCTGCCAGTTTATTGAACTTTTTGTGTGAGGCGCCAGCAATAATTAAAAATAAATGTAAAATGTTTTTCAAAAAAGAAAGAAAATAAGTGAAGCAACTGCTGCCCCCCTCACTAAATTGTCAGTTGATTCAATTAAAAAAATACAAAAAATTACAAAAACTATCGCACAGCCCAGCGACAAAGTTAATGAAAGATATGAGGAGCAGATCTTTAACACAGACTGTCGATCGGACAATCCCCATTCCCATTCCCATCTCCAACTCCATCTCGATCCCCTTCCATATGCGAGACATACTCGTACATATGTTTTCGGTTCGTTTTTTAAATGGCAACTTTCACTTTCGGGCCTGGAACTCGTCCCGCTGCCAGCTTGACAACAGGCACCTCGAAAAACTAAAAAAAAAACATTATTAAAAAAAAAGATACTGATAATAAAAATGCAACATTTATTGCGTCCGTTCGACTTTGACTTCAGCTACACTTTCGTTTTTTGGGACGTCGATAAAGTTTTATTTTATTAAACAGTTGAGAAAAAACAGCGCATAAAAATTGCATTTGCCTTCGATTTAAATCAATGGAACATAAATTGAGAAACGATTAAAGTGAAAGAAAGTCCCAATAAAATAAACTACACAGCAATTCAGAATGCTCTAGGCAAGTTTGAACGACTAATAAATACTCTCTAGTCAGTTGTTAAGTAATTTTTTCAAGAAAATTTCAAATCAATATACAGGAAAATTATAAATAATAATTTCTTTTATTTGCATACAAATTCCGTAAAATATTTACTTTATTGCATCGAAAGAGAAAGAAAAATAAACTACAAATTAGTAAACGACTACAGGATACCGTTTCCCAAGTTTGTTAAAATTCAATTTCTTCCAAAAAACTCAATTGAGTAATAAGATACATAAACTAAGCCATTGATATTGTGATATTGTGATATTGTGACTAGCACATTAAATAATAAGTGTAAACTTGTAGTGCTGGGAAATCCAATAAAGAAAGAATAAGATACTGATCAGTTATTATTTATAGAGAATATATGTATAACTTTTATATCATAAAACATTTTTTCGACAGTGTCATACCCTTTTTAACTTAATTGCTTAGGCATAGGGTATAACACAAAAATATAATAAATATGCGTATGCCTATAAATAAAATATTTATAACATTTTTCAGGGTTTCGCTGACCTGGAAATTATCCAGTGTGTGTGTGTGTGTACGTGTGTGTGTGTTGCCTATAATAATTATTATAATTGTTGTGCCAAAAAACAACAACAACTACAACAGAAATTGCTTTGCATAAATGTTGAAAAAAGCGGCCGCGTAAATAAATAAAAAGTTTTGCCTTTTGGCCATTTTGGCAAATGTCCTGCAATAACTTTTACAGCCGCTGACAGCAGCAACAACAACAGCAACAACAACAATGACAATCAACGAGTTAACAAAAAAACGAAAATGAAACGAAATGATGTTGCACATGGCCATGTTGCATGACTTTGTAAACTTGAAAGTCAGTTCGAAGTTCGGTACAAGTCGCCGTTGAAGTTGAAGTCGTTTTTTCTGTCCGCTCGTCCGCATCTTGTTTATGCACGCGATAAAATTGCTGTTAACAAAAACAAAAAAAAAAGTTTACAATAAAAAAAAGTCTGAAAAAAATGCGCTCTGTAAAAATAACAACAAAAGCCTTGAAAAGCCGTTGCCACGATGCGGTTGCTGCTGCTGCTGTTGGCATTGTAACTGGGCCTTAATCTTAAGGTAGCATCTGCTGACGGCTGACGCTATTTATCCCCCCCTTCCTTTTTTTTTTGTGACGTTGTTGTTGCTGTCCAGCTTCTTCAATGGCATTTCATTGTGCATTGCATCTTTGCGAAGCTTTGGCCCTGCCCAGAGTCTTATCAGCTTATAAGTAGCAGAGGCCTAGGCCATAAATATTGCAGGCATAAGAATAAGTACAAGTATTATGAATGATACAGGGACAACATTTATAAAAATTACTCTCCCCTGCGGGATTACATTGTGTGCTGTATTATATGCATGTGTCTGGCTCTGGATTCAAAGGGAATTAAAACACAAAAGTTAAATGAAAATAAAAGTTGTAAAATTTATGCTCTATATGTGAAATGGACTGACTTTAAGAGTGTTTAACTGACGATCAGACTTATGGGAGGGAGGCAATGCAATACATTAGTTTTCATTGGAGAATAAGGATGGACAAATATTTCAAAGACGGAAAGTAATTAAAAAAATTATTTTATTCAAAACAGTTGTCGAAATGTTGGTAGTATTTATGTTTTTGAATTGTGATGGTGAAAACTTTTATGGAGTAAGTTTTAATTCAGGTTGCTTTACAACTTTATTGAGAACAATTGTCTTAAAGTCTTTAAAAAATTAACCTGAGTTGTGACTAAATTTGTTTAATTAAATACAAAAGCTGTTGGCATAATTTTAAAGAACTTTAAACCAAACTAAAATGTGAATTACTGATTCCCACACATATTCTATTTAAATACTATAACTGATTAATCATTTTATTTATTTGTAGTATTTATCATACCATAATGTAGTTATTTATCTTAAAAACAGAAGCTTCTTTATAAATCCTTCTAAATAAATTTTCTTACCTTATTTCATTGCAGGTAAGTCAAGTGGCTGTTAAAGCGTCTCGAGTGCGAGGGGAAGGCAATAAATCGCAGCAAATGGCGTTGGCAACTTTTGCTTTATGTGTGAGTTGGGGCATGTTTGGGGGTGGTTGGGAAAGGGAGAGTAAAGGGGAGGGGGTGTTGCAGCCAAGATGAAGATGATCTCCGTACGATTTGTTGACGCTTTAAGTTAAACGCTCCCCGCGGCATCATAAAGCATCATCACAACTAGCGGCAGTCAAGGAGCAGTGAACATTTAAGCGCAATTTAATGGTTCAATGACATAATGAATATGCAACATGCTGCAACATGCGCAGACAAAGGCGGCGGGCCAGGCCAAGAGACAGAGAAAGAGAGAGAGAGTGAGAGGGAGGGAGGTAGAGCGAGCTGCTCTGCTGCTAATTAGCTGCATTCATAATTTTTGTGCACATTATTTACATGCTAAGTAGAGGCAGCTGTAGGGACAGCACAGGACACGATGGGACAGTACACAGTACAGTACAGACTCGCAGCAGCAGACGGCTGGAGCTGGAATGGAGTAACCACAAAAAAAAGAGGATGACAACGTTGCTCTCGCTCTCTTGTCGTTGTCGTTGTCATGGTTGTTCCTGGCATTGGCTCCTTTTGCACAAAAGGCTCAGCCGGCAACCTTATTTACAGTTATGCGCCGCATTTGCAAGCTGTAAGTTGCAACTCTTACAAGTTGCCACCAAAAATGAAAAAAAGAAAAAGAAAAGTAAAGGGCAACACAAAAGAAATAAGAAACAATAGTATATTGCTGAAAGTCGAAACTTGAATGCTCTTAAAATTATTTGCATTCTCTCTAGTCTCTAAAAATGCTAGATATGATAATTTTCGAATTAATTTAAAATATTGGTATCAATTAGTTAATAATATACAATCCTAAACAATCTACGAAATCTAATAATTTATATTAGATATAATTTCATTGTCAACAATTTACTAAATTCATTGTTTTGATATATTAAATAATATTAAAAATAATTATATTTTTACATAAATTTTAAATACATTTTATACAAATTTAAGTCAAATTCAAGCGAAAGCGATTTCTGTGGCACCCCTGATAATGTATAATTGTAATTTTTTTTTACATTTGAAAAGAAATGCCTTTGAGATATATTTTCAAACTAATGGTGAATAAATTTACCAGAGAAATTCATATTATTCCAAATATGAATCTCGATCAATGTGTTGCCAACACTCTCAAAATACTGTAATACTCTCAGTCAGGGTATAAACAAAGGAAAAAGTCAAAACGCGGGGGGAACATTGAATGGCAAAGCTCTCGAGGCACATTCTCTACGACTTGAACTGCGAGTGAAAAGTTTTTTAATTGAAAAATTTAAAGTTTTTTTTCATATTGAACAGACAAAACGGAGCAACAGCAACAAAGTTGCATTTAAGTTGTTGAGTCTTTAAGTTTGAGGTTAGGTTAAGTGGCAACACGAAAGATGAGGAGGGCTTAAAAATTGCTTAAAATTGTGCGACGCGGCTTGTGCACTTGGCTTAGTGTTGGCTAAATGGATGTTGGCAATGCCAAGAGTTTTTGTTTTGTGCTCTACGGCTTCCTGCGCAGCGGGTGCAACATCAGCTCGTTTGTGCAACAACCAGCGTTGTTGTTGTTGTTGCTGCCACTTTACTTAAGCGGCTTAGCATGCGCCAAAAGATTGCGGAGCTCCCAGGCTCGTAAATAATGAAGCAACCAAGACGAAAACTTTACTTCACTTCACTCCTCTTCTCTCTAAGGCTCAAAAACTAGCAAGTACCTTGCTAAGACTTGGCCAAGTTGTGACTTACAGCTGCTGTTTTGCCTGCCTGCCTGGGCTTAAAGCTGCGCTCGCTTATTAGACACGTCTCTGAATGGTCTAAGAGCATGGCCAGGCCCAGACATGGCAGACAGACAACGTTTTGCCCAACGAAGCAATAAAATTCGCACATTAAATCGATAAAATATTTAAACGCTGTGCGCGCTATCAATTTTATGTTTATTATCCTGGCGCCAGAGCAACAGACGCTAGTAGCAGGAGGTAGAAGGGAGACGGACGGACTAAGGGATTGTTTTGAGTGGCCCCTAGATAGCAGAAAGTGCTCCTAGGAGCAGCAAGCGACACTGTTTCTGATTTATATGAATGCTGACTTTGCTCCCTTTCCACCCGCCTGGGGGGTTTTTGTTGTTGTTTGGGGTCAGACGCGCTAATTACGCGATCAACTCTGCTTTCAGCCACGCCCCCAATGACAATGACTAGACATTTCATTCATTCAACATTTCAGTCAACTTTATGACTGTCTGGCCATAATATGTTACTTTTATTTTTCAATTCCTCAACTCGTTTTTGCTGCTGCTTCTCAGCTCCTTAGTCCTTCGTCCTTCATTCATTTGCTGTTTCTATTTTTTTATGGTTTGTTTTGTCAACATTTTGCTCGCATTGTTTGCCCATCGTCTGACCGAGCTCTGACATAATCCAGACAAGTCGCCGTTCGTTTTTACGAATTTTGCAAAGTTTTTCTTTTTCCCTTTTTGTTTTTTGTTTCCTGCAGCCAGGAGCTGCCTTTGCAATTAAGCATCCTAACTACAATTTGCATAATTGCTCAGCGCTTGCAACTAATTATACAGTATAGAATACAATAGTTTAGTATAAAAATGAGCGGGCTTAAAGTACTTGAATTTAAGTTCTTCCAATAATCCATTGATTAAAGTGAAAACAAATGCGAATATTTAAATAAACATATATTTATGATTATTATTATAAACTGTGAAATCAGTTTGTCGTTCAATATTGTCAAAATCAATTATTAAAAAAGGCTTTAGCAAATGTCACATTGTTTATTGGTTAATGATATTGAAATGAAGTTTCGTTAGTCACATTTCTCGTTAACCGCAAGCTAAATATGAGACATACGTGCTTACAAATACACTTACACACACGCACACACTCACACACACCCAAACGCAGCGCATGAAAGTCTCAGCTCATTTGATTGTGGCCATAAAAAGCATTGTTTGCCAGTTGTCAATTGCCATTTTGCCAATTTCTTGATTTTTTTTCTGAATAAATTGTATTTTGCTGCTTTTTTATTTTGAATTTGATTTATTTTTTTGTATTTTGATTTTGATTTTAACTGCCGTTCATTATGTTGTCTGGCGCTGTCTCACTGTCAAATTAACTTTTGAGTAGAAGTTACCAAATTTGTAAATGCGCCGCGACAAGCTTTAAATACAGGCCAAAGCCAAAGGAACTTGCGGCATGCGGCATGAGATAGCAATTTAATTTGAATTTGAAATGTTTGCAAGCATTTTATGATATTTTTAAAAGAGGTTTAATATATTTTAAAAGCCACAATTTTCAACGCATTGTTTTAACATTTGATTGTTTTTTTTTATCAGTGTAGTAAGAAGTAAATAATTTGCAACGACGATTTCCACAAGAAAAAACTCGTTGCAATTGGACTTTATATTCTATATTACTCATACGCCTGCGTGGCTCAACTCTCAACTTGGTCAAAAGCGAAACAAGTCGCTTAAATTGTGGGGCAACATCGGCGGCAGCAGCTGCCAACACTATTGCACAAAAAAACGTGCTACGCATGTTAGTCACACACTGCCACACACACAGTTACACACATTAACACACACTCTAACGCCCATTTGATTACATGCCACACGTTTGTTGCACTTTAAGGTAAATGCACTTTACATGCAGCAACATTGCATTGCGTTATGTTGCCGCGTCTCTGTTCAAACAGTTAGAGCCATGCTCCCACTTGCCAATTTGTTCAACTGCCTGTTGGCCAAAGCAGAAAAAAAAAACAAAAAAAAAGTTTATGATGAAATATTTGCGCATTGCATTATGCGACAATTTATGACTTTTAATTAACCATCCGACCGAAACTTTCAATTTTTCCGGCCATGCATAAATAAATATTTGCATATTGATTAAAATTATGATCGAATAAATACTAAAAGTCGGCAAAAACTCGGCGATAAGTGCAACATAAATTGAATAAATTGCAAAAGAGAAGAAAATAAAGATGTGAAGCGAAAAACAAAAATAATTCCAGACAGACAAAGTCGATGCTTCCTTTGGCGTTGTCCATTCAACTGTCAATTTCTAGTTAGCAAATTGCCAGCAGCTAAAAAATTTAAATCCAAATTAAAATACAAAAAATAGAAATAAATAATAGATAAGACACAGGCAACGGAAAATAAAAGCAAAAGCTGAAAAAAAAATATTCAAAAGTAGCGTCACAAAAAATAAATCCACGGATGGAAAAAAGCGAAGCCTTGAAGTGCACACAGAACGTAGAACGTGCCTGGCATTTCATGGGCTGTATATGAATGAAAACAAAGCATTGATGTATGCTGAATACCCTACCCCAAAACCCCTCCTTTACCACCTCTCGTCCAACTCCATGTACAACCCCCATCTACCTAGCATATGGCAAATATTTAAAAATTAAAAATCCAACTGCAGACACGAACGTAAAGTGGAGCTTTTGCCCCTGACAGTCAGACAGCCAGTTGGTTTCTTCTCTCTGTCTGTCTGTCTGACAGTCTGTCTGTCTGTTTGTCTATCTGTGTGTTGGCATTTCCTAGAGTTCTTAAGCTCCCCTCGCTGTTGTAACCTTGTGCTTTGTTTCAGCGGCCATTAAAGCACATATATGTACATATGTGTATGTACATTTGTACTTATGTACATTTGGACTTATGTACATTATATGTATTAATTCTATGTACATATTTGCTGAACATATAGACCTCATCTCCCTTCCTTTTTGATCGCCACATTGAGTCTACGATTTCACTGTCAATATTGCGCATACGCCATGTAGTCACTTTTTATTATATTTATATTATTTTTAAGCAGCCGACGGGGACGGCGTTGATTCTCTTGCTATGCAACGCACTCAGATACAAATACTAATGAATAGATCGACACAATGCGAGGGGAGCTAAAGAAGTTTAACATTTGCATTAAAATATTGTGAGAATAAAATTTATATGCAGTTTATAATGAGTTGAAATAAGATGATCAATATTTAATTTAATATTTATTAATTTTAATAGAGTTTAAATTTCATACTTGCTGAACAGCCCTCGCTTAGATGCACACTCAAACTCAGACTAGTCGCACAGTTGTGGCACTATTCAATGAATCTGTCCTTGGCAAAGTGCATTGTCGGTGCGCCGTTCATTCGCCTGCTGCGGTCGCAGTCGCCGTCGCAGTCTCAGTTGCAGTTGTAGTCGACGTCAACGTCAGCTTAGTTGCTGCTGCTGCTGCTGTTGGCAGCTTTTAGTTGAAGTTTTTTTTTTTTTTTGCTTTGTTTTTGCGTAATTTATTGACTTGGAGCGGTTATTTATTGACTGGGCGGCTGTTTAACTAAAAACTTCAATTGCGCACGCACTTTCTAAAAAAACAACAACTACAAATAAAGTTAAGCTTAAAAAAAGTCTTAAAAATAAAATAAATAAAAATACGTCGCGCAAATATTTACGAAACACAAATTTAAACAAAGCAACGCGAAACAAGACACATGCATTGTTGTTTCCAGGGCTGTGAAAATGAAAGTGTTGTTGTTGTTGCTGTTGCTGTTGCTGTTGCTGATACGCAAACACGCGCCAAGTGGGTCACTTGAGAAGATCAGCTGTCAGAGCTGCATATAGAGTGTCTGTCTGTGTGTGTGTGTGTGTGTGTTACAATCAATCGTAAAGCACTGCAAATTTCAGGCTCAAGGCTTCTACGCGATTTAACTCGGGATCGAAACGCCTTCAATTTTATCAGTAAACTTGCAGCTGCAAATGCAACAAAAAGGAGAGGAAGGAGGGTGAGGAAAGGGTTAGAGATAGTGGTGTTGGTGGGGGCCCGCACTTGGGTAAATATCAGACACTCGACAGTGGACAGTCATGTCTTATCAAGTCTCAACTTTGCCTCTCATTTACATCACATTTGGCTGAAAAGAAAGACGGGCCTTTCATTAGCCCCCACTACAGTTAGCAAATGCGTACTTATTGTTCTTGTTGCTGTTGTTGTTGTCACAATCGTAATCGGTACTTATAATGGACAATCTATCAATGACATTATATGTACATACATGTGAGGACTGAGTGTCAGAACTTGTACCATGCGTATCAATGCCTTTGCTTTGTTAACAAATTAAGCGGCCTTCGCCAATTGACATTTGCAAATGAAATGTAATTTGAAATGCATATCTTAGGAAAGCATATGTTACCAAGTGCTGGGTAAAAGTTACTACAATGACATTAGTTGACTAGTTGATATTTAAGCATAAGATAAACTTAATTAGTCGACATATAATATGGATTATTATTTGAAGATTCCATTCGCTTTCTTAATCTCTAACTAAATCTGATCATACGATTAAAATGGCCGCGTTCACCAGAACTAATCAATCAGTAATCATGTATTTTGTTTGTTCGATAACAAAGCATCACAATCAGAAAATTTCAGCGTACTATTTTGGTGATGGATTTTCAGTCTCATAATCACGAAATTTAAAATCATGATTGCTAATCACTGCATTTCACCAAAATAATCATGCAAATTTCATCGATTTTCTGTTGTCGAGTTGTTCTGGTGAACACGGCCAATGATTTTATTAAAATGTGTAGTGCAGCGGTGGGAACGAAATCTGAATTCGGGAGCTCTACAACAACATCAGCAACAACAACCCTATTAGAGTTGGGGGCAGCCACTGCTCCCGGAGCCATAGCGTGCCCACCGCTGGTGAAGTGCATAGAATAAATTCTGATGAATTTCAAACGCAATCTATCTAATTCTCAAATTAAGTTTTTTCCGCTTTCATGTGCTTTTTAAGCATTTGCAAATTACGTTAAAGCTCTTTTTCATTCGCAATCTTATCTTAATTGAAGTGACATTTGAAGCTTAAGATATATTCAAAGTTAATTAGTTACATTTAGCTTAGTGAATGCCAAGTCAGTTGAGCTTTTTGGGTTTAATCTGCAGAAGTTTTGCAATAAGCTGGCCAAGATTAGATCGCCGCACCTGCCATTTAAATGACGTCTCTTTATTGATATATATTTTTCGATAACTTTTGCCACGCCCATTGAGACTTAACCTTTAATGCCCACCCACTGGCCACAGCCAATGCAACAAAAACAAAGCAAAAGCGCAAAATTTCACATGGTTCATACAAAAAAAAAAAAACTGAATAAATGAGCAAACATTTTTTAATTATTATTCTCACGGCGCAAGTTTTTTTTTTTGGTTTTTTTTTTAGTTCTGCTTTTTGTTATTGTTTTTGCAGTTTCAGTTTCGTTTTCGATTGCAATTTGTTTAGTTTCCTACTTGGGAGACGTTTTTTTCATACTATATTTGTTGTTTTTTTGTGTTTACTTTTATTTGGTTGCTTTTTGTTTATTGCTTTGCCGTCGTCGTCGTCCGGCGATTTTTGTCAGTTGATCTTTGACACATTTTTGGGTGCGGCACACGTCTGTCCGCCCCTCGCTGTAGCCCCAAAACATTGCTTGCTTAAAATTTTGTCTTGTTATTGTAGTTGTTGTTGTTGTACTTCAGTAGGTGACTTTTTGGCTGTCGCTTCGCAGTTGTTGCTGTCGCTTTTGATCGCTTATCGCCAACACATTTTGCCTTCTGCTGCGACATGTGCACGTACAACAAATTGTTGTTGTTGTTGCTATGCTTTTGGTATTGACGGCATGTTCCTTGTTGTGCCCGATTAATTGCATATTAATTTTTGGTACCGATCTTGGCACGTTTCTTACGCCAATTGGGTGAAACGTTGACAAAAACAAAAAAAAGCAGACAAAACAAAACTTAAACCTCAAATAATCATAACAATAAAGCGTATTTAAAATTGTATGCGCGTGTTGCGCCTTTGACGTGTCTGTTTTTTATAATCATTTGTCTCTACATATACTGTAGATATGTAAATATATTTATAGCCATATCTATAGTAATCGCACCATATTATTGCTGGCTGCGTCTGTGGCGTGAGAACAAATCTCGGATTGCGGCGCACTTGCAATGTGCAAAGTGTTTATCTATTTTTTTTTTCTTTTTTAAATTTTATTTTCAATTAATCTCTAAGGCAACTAGCAGCAACAAATTGCTGAAGTGTTTTTTTTTAGCCACTGAAAAGGAAAGCGGCGATGCGTCGCTTTCAGTTTCAAATGCAATGCTGCACGTTGCTGCCACGCCCACAAAAGCAGCGACAACGACCGTCAAGTGGGCAAATGATTTGTGCAACATCATCTTCATTAGCTCCCCTCCACGCTCTCTTGCTCTTTCTCTCATTCTCTCTTTTGTTGCTGTTGCTGCTGTCGTGATCGTCGTCGTCAGCAACATGTTGCTGCTGCCAGTGGCAACTGCAATTCGGTGGCGCCGCATTTGTTGCCAACGGCTGCACGTCTAGCTAACTTTAAAGTTGCTGGCAAATAAATTTAATTTTGCTACTGTTACAAGTTACTTAAACACTTGTTGTTGTTGCTGTTGTTGTTTGCTTTGCACAATTTGCGTTTGTTGAACTTTTTTGTTGTTGCTGTTGCTTTTGTTGCAAAAATTAACTTGTAATGTTTTGTAGAAAGCGCACTGAACCACTGAACAAGTGAACAACTGAACAAACAACAGCAACAACAAGTGGGCAAGTGGGCGTGTCAGTCGCCTCAACTTTTGCTACATTTTCAGCCAATTTTAGTTGAAGTTAAAGTTGTTGCTGATGATGTTGAAGTTGTTGCTGCTGCTTTTGTTGCGTCCAATTTGTGTAATTATATTCAAATTTAAGACTATGTAAATTTCTTACAAAATTATTTGCATTTAAATTGCGCTAGTTACAACAACAATAACAACAACAAAAGCTTTAACAATTATTGTCTATTACTTAGCAAAAAATTTGCTTTTTGTATGGAGGAGGGCGCTTCGTCGGCTTTAAATGAAATGAAATGAAATGAAATTGAACTTAACGCCCACACTCAATGTCCCACCCCTCCACTGAATTACACACACACTCACTTACAAATACTCACACATATTCACATTAATTCACACACATTCACTGGGCAATCGAAAGCGGTCGGAATTGTTGACATCATACATTTATTGTAGTTTTATGGCCTGGCAATGCATTTAGCTAGAATTTCAATGCACTTTTAAGTCAACTTGTTGTCAACCGTAACAGTTGAGAAAAACATCAACATTAACTGCAATTAAATATAGCTGATATTTTACATTTGTTGATTATTAGTCGCTCAATCGTTTGATTAAAAAAACATGTTCTTGTCCATGATTCATCCGCAATTCAGTTTCCCTTTTGCCATTTTCCGTTTTCCATTTGATTGATTTGTCTATAAATAACTTCCCAGTCATGTTGTTTGCAAATTAACTGTTATTAATAAAAAGTCAATAAATTAATTAATTGATTGAATGTGCGCGCCTTACTTACACACAAGTTTTTCAATTGCCCCGCGTGTTGTTAAGGTTGCTGCACCTAGATTTATGACATAAATAAATGGAAATTTAAACAATATTAATTGAGATTCATTTATGATACAATTTGTAGCTTCTCATTTACATGAATTGTAAAGTTTATTATATTTATTAATATAATGCATTAGCGATCATCAGATCGGTTCCAGAGAGATCTATCAATGACTGTAAATGAAACTTGAGGAAGTGGGGGAGTAGTTTTATTTATATATTTAAACAAATGTTTACTATTTTTAGGTTTTGACTGTAATCTTGCTAAATAATGATAACAAATGTTCTTATTGAACTTTTCTTATCAAACGGCAATTTCCGGCCAATCGGGAGTATAGCTTTCGTCTTTAATTCTTTACTATTTATTTACTTTGAATATGTATTTATTATTCCATTATTAGTCATTTATTGATATTCGCTCGTGTTCAATTTTTTTTTTTTTAGCTTTTTGCCATATTTATTTTTATTTATTGTTAATTTTCTATCGTTTTTATTTTCTTATTTCTAAGAACACGCCTTTGTTTGGGGTCTCGACTATTTTATCTTTGCTTTTCGACGTTGATTGCTGCCTGAGCCGCATTTCGCCTTATCGCCGATACATTTTGTGTTCTACATAATATACAATAATATTTTATAAAAGCGTAAAAATCTTAATTAAATGCCCCTTGTTGTACATGCGGCAACTAGAAGAAGGAACGAATGAAACCCCGTCGACAATGAGTTCGTTCTTATGTCATGATGACGACAATTCCAATTCCGATACCGATTCTGAATTCCGAACTTGTTGAGTGCTTTTGCCTAGGCACATTATTAAATTCCATATAAATAGTACAGGGAAACGCCGCTAATGGGGAAGATTTTAAAATATAAAAACTGCAATGAAATCTGTCTTTAAGTCGAAATTAATTTATTGAATGTGTAACGTTTTCTCTTAGGCAAGTTTGACTGTATTTGCATGCTTAGTACTTGGTTCGTATTTCAAAATGGCCATAAGATATTTTGGGTTGAAATGTTGGGCAGCTGTTTTCACTCAATTTGTGTTTGCGGATTTTTAAGTACTATGACTACAAGTTACTTGTAAATCCAGACAAAATTACAGTTTAATACCCTACAATGTGGGGACATTTAAAATTAGTTAATTTATGTATTTGTTTATTGAAAGTCAACTTAAAATGTAAAATAATAATTTAAAATAAATGGTTTGAATAATAAAGACTGTTTACAATATTATTTTATTTGTTTATAAAGGGTATATCCGAGTCTAGACCAATTTATCTTGGCTTATGTTGCCCTTTTTGTTTTTAGTTTGTTTTGTCTATGAGGGTCTGGAATTAATTGTGTTGCTTCTCGGACCTTATCTGCCACCGTCTGTTATTGCCACAGTGAAAAATGCCCTTTAGTGTCATAACTTGAACCACAATTACCTGCAACTGAAGCAGCAACACGTTGGCTACCTGCGGCGTTGTGCTGCTTGCCACAAACTCGTATCTTAATAAGAAATCTCACGAAAAGCATATAAATATCGTTTAACATGTGGCTAGGGCTTTTGGCCCAATCCCACCAGGCCCAGCACTTGCCACATTTTCATATGAATTTAATTTAATATTTATTTTTTTTCTACTACTTCTACTACTGATTGTTGTTGTTGTTGTTATCTCATTTGCATGTTTTTCACTTAACAAACGCGCGTTTTCACTCCAATTCACAAGCAACAAACAACGAACAACGAACCGCAACTGCGGGTGGGCCCAAAAATGTGGCGCCCAAGACACCGAAGCAGCAATCTGAACAGTTTTCAGCTGTTATGACCCGGCCCTGGCATTTGATATGGCCAACACAACACCGTTCACCAAGTGACGGCGTCGGCGGCACTTGACATTTGATGTGTGTGCTTGTGTTTGTTTGCTGAGGGTGCAACAACGCCTAACATCAGTTGGCCAACATTGTCATCATCATCTTGGTCTTGGTCTAATTATGCTGACGTGCTGCTGGTCAGGCTACCAATTAAATGGCCCGATTGAATGACTTGTTGTTTTTTTATTTTTTGGTTAATGAATATGCACATTGCTGCCTTATCAAAATGCATTATTTTTTGGGCCTGCTAATTTATTTATATTTTAATATTCTCTCGTCTATCCTCACACATTTCAAATGCTCTTCAAACAGGTCGCTCAACTGTGTTGCAGTGTTCAGTCAGCGTTCACTAATTTTCCCCTCAATTTTTCTAAAGAATTTTCACGCCAACGCCCCATTATTATTATAAGTATTAACCGTGTTTGTGAGTCAGCAAACCCGGTTAAATGCGAGGGGTGTTTGTTTTATTTCAAGCGTTGTCGCGTTGACTTTTGTTTTAATGTCTAATTTGCCGCGTTCAACTTTTGTGTGGACTGACCACAGACTGTAATGAAATGAAAATTACACAATTATTGGGCAAGGCAGGGCAAGTTGTTGTTGTTGTTGTTGTCGGAGAGCTACGACAATTGCGCCAGCAGCGCAGTCAGCGCAGAGCGTCAAGCGTGCCATAAAAGCCTTGAATTAATTAAAAATCTAAGCCTATGTCGGCGGTCATGAATAACTACACACAAATACAGTGGCAATACCTAACAATAATAATATTAAAAAAAATTAGGAAAAACCCCTTAATAATTATGCAATTTTAAATTGGCAAAACCATGAGATACCATGTAATTAACTAAATAAATACTGTTAATTTATTAAATTTGGTCCAGATATAATAAGTAAATACAAAGTTTGGACATATAAATTACTAATTAAAAACATTTTTAATAATTCAATTTACTAATTTATATTATAATTAAGTAATTATTATAAGCAATCTACCCTATTAGAATAAACAAACACTGGGCATATGTTTAATGAACATGTAGACATGTTTTGTGCGCTGAAATGATTGCAATTAAAATTTGAGTTTACTATATCTATATATCTTTGTATCTGTTTCTAGTTCGTCTAGTCCAATGACACGTCTTGAACGATATTTGGAGGCAAATGAAAAATGTTTCGTCGATTTGTTGTTATTGTTGTAGTTGCGGCTTGTTGCGGCGGCAAGTTTAATTGAATATATAAATCACGCGTCTGTTGTGTTGTGTTGTGTGTGCATTCATAGACAGATCACAGACAGTTGCCGAAGTTGCCTCAGATTATTTGCCCCCTTCTCGATCGATTTCTGCGGCTTTTGGTTGAAACTTTTGGGCCTGTCATGTCATGTGTCAGTTGGAGGCGACTAAATGCGAGAATTGTGCCATACAATTGGGTGGAGTGCAGATACAGATACAAATACCAAGTATGAGCGGTGAGCGCCTTTGTTTAGCATCTCAAATAAATTGCTACAAAAATATTGGCAATTGGAATTAATGACCAAAAATCATGAAAAAAAAAGCAACTCAACTCAACTCATGTTGCCTAATTATCATCTTTGCTGCTGCCTTTGGGCCAACGCCCAGCGCGCAGCTCAAATCTGTTGAGTTTACTTAGTTTAATTTTTTTTTGTTTTTTGGCCAAGTTTTCATGTTGGCTTAAATGAAAAAAGAGTGCCGCCGCTTGCGGCTGCTAATGGCGCACTGACAGCTCAATTTGTTATGCCATAATAGATACAGATACAAAGATACATAGATACAATTGCTCATCTTTGAATTTGACTTGAATATTTGCATATTTGTGTGTGTTGCCAAGCTTAAATGTTGCCTTGTTTTGCGCTTGTTGACCGTATTTGCCCAACGATCTTCAAAGATCTTAAATCCCAGACTTGCCACCAGATTTACGCATGAGAGTTGCGTTTAAGTTTTTTTTGGGTTTTTACTCTATGCTTAAACAAGTACTTAATTTGCCTGGGCTGTTTAAATATTTAACGGCAATTCCACGAAATGTTTTTGAACTTTGTTCAACTCAACCAAAAAAAAAGAAAATGAAGAAGAGATAGAAAAACGAATAAACTAATTAAATGTATGATTGTATTTGTATATGAGCATATACATTTAAAGGCATTAATTAAATCAAAATCAAACGATTAGATGTCTGGGCCTGGTCAACACGTGTCTGTCCATAGATATGACCCTCTGTCTGTGTGTGTGTGTTTTGTGCCAACAAACAAACTGGCCAAACAGAGCCCAGACAAACAAAACAGCCAAAAGTCGTTAAGCTCTTTGCACTGCAAATCGCAAATATTTGCGCAAATCTTTTGCAGGTTCCCACAGGGACACAGACTTTTCTCATTCGTCGGTTGGTTGCTTCCTATCAATAATTTAACAGCTAACAAAAATCATTAAAAAAATACACTACTATGCCATGTGTTGCGACAGAAAATAATTAAAAAAATATGTAAAAATTCATTTTAATTGCAAAAAAAAAAGCGGTGCGTGTGGCATGAGAAATGAAAAGGGATCAAGTCGCCAAGTTGCAATAGACGCCTGGCTGGCATATGTCGTGTATCTATGACGTTGTCTGTCTGTCCAACTGTCTGTTTGTTTGCCTGAACTTGCCACCGCAACACGCGAGCAACCACATGAGGCGCCCAGCGGCAACGTGGCAACATTTTCTGCGGTTTTTTGCCCCAGCAACAACAAGAGCAATAACTTGGCAACTTTTTACATTTGGTGTGTGTTGTGTCTATAACACTATAACACCATAACAACATAACACTACTAACATCAAATTGCATATTTGTCCAAACTAATGAGACTTTTCACAGTTTGGCGCGCCAGTTTCTTCTGACTCGTATCTGTTGTCTCTGTCTGTCTGTCTGTCTGTCTGACTTTTATCTCTGTCTGTCTATCGGTCTTTTATCTCTGTCTTATGTTGCCATTGGGCAGCGCAGCGTGAAGTTGTCCACAGACAGCGGCAAGTTGCACATAGAATGCATTATGGGAATTTTGTGGCATTTTCATTAACAAGTTTGCAACATGTATGTGTGTGTGTGTGTGTGCCCCACCAATCGTATATGCGTGTGTGGTGTCAGTTTTTGCCGCAATTTTAATTTGTTTGCGATTAACACGCAAATCGTACTAAATTTCAAGGCATATGTCTCCACATATCTGACTCACAAAACTTGCGATGAGAGTTCGATTACCACGATTATTATCACTATTATTATTATTTTTATGTGGCAACTTATCGACAGTTTCATAAAAAATTCAGATATTTGTTAGCTAGCTGGTTAGTTGGTCAAATATCAGCTAATCTGTATGGATTTTATGGGGTTTTATTTTGGGCTTAAAGTATGCGAAATGACGATCAAAAGTAATATATTCCAAAGGTGATAAAAACATTCCAATTGATATAAATGGATTTAGATAAGATTAGAAATATAGCATGAAAAGAAATAAAGATACTTTTAGTTGACTACCAATGGATAGAGAGAGAGAAAGAGTTATGAATAGATAAAGATATGATCGTAGAGTTGTAATTGAAGATATTAATAGATATTGGATGATATACATATTTATTTATATATTTTATGCGACCTTTGTCATCTTATTTTAAATGACTAATTGGTTTAAAAAGATGATAAAAAATATTTAATGGTTACAGCGAATATAAGTGGTAATCTGCTTACTTTTTAAGCTTCAGAACAACACATTTAGATAGAGACACAATATTTTCAGCAGACTTTAACCTTTTTGCATCTTCTCATAAAGTTTTTGTGCATTTTTTTCTCTCCCATGTTTGTCTGAGTCGAGCAGCTGGCGCAGAAATTTATAGCTAAACTCGTGGAGAGAAGAATAAAGTGAAAGAATGAATCCAAATGAATGTTGGGTATTAAATACGCAGAGTGTGCCCCGCCTGGATACTTGCAATTAATTAACGGCAATGAGAGATGTTGTTGGCCATTGCTTTTGTGGCTGCCTTTATGGCAACTAATGTGTTTGTTTATGTTGCAGCAGCAGCAGCAGCAGCAACAACATATTGCCGCATTATTCTATACGTTTTTGTGTGAATGTCTGGCCAATGTCTGGGCTAATTTTCTATTTATTTGACCACACACACACAACATGGTTGCGTCTTGGGCTCAGTCTGACAAACAGCAACAACAACAACTAGAAATAAAAATAATAAGAACAGCTCGCACAATCGGTTTAATTTATGAGTTTCTTGCACTTTTCACAAACTGTAACTGAAGCCATTTGTTATTTGTGTTAACTTTAACTCTGAAGTTAAAGTTTGAGTTCGTGTGCTTAAAACCGCACCCAGAATTTTAGACCATATTGAGAACTAGTTTAAATTGTTATTAGCTCAACTCCATTCGCCAGTCGATTTAACTTGAGTTGACTTCACTATGCTACGCTCATCAACTTTGAATTGACTCTAATGACATTCACGTTTCTGTCGCTGTTGCTGTTCGAATGCCAATTGGCCAACTGACAATTGGCAATTGCCTGGCACACGCCTGCTGCCTGCTACTGGACTTAAAAGTATTTGGAGTAGGAGTCAAGGCGGGGCAGAGCTGCTCCTTGAAAAAATGTGGGCAACTTCTTGGCTCGTGCGTGTTGTCGTTGTTGTTGTTGTCCAGTAACAACCAGAGCTATGACAACAGATCACATCTGACATGTTTTGGCCTTTTCGTAATGACTTTTGCCATGATTTATGCTGGCTTTATTGTGTCTCAAGTGCAAATTCTTATACCCTGTAAAAAGGAATATAATTATTTGAATTTGACTAATTTTTTCCAATTTACTTTGGTGTAATTAATTTTTTTTCTCTTCATGTTTATTTTTTTTTTTAAATATTTCAAAATTCACAAAAATCGAAGGAAAGTTTAATAAAATTATTATTTTTTTCATGACAAACAAATAATAATATAATAATAACTATTAAATGTTTTTAATACCTTTTTATTCAATTTAAAAATTACTTAAAATAACTTTAATTCATTCAAAATCTAATCAAATCTCTTATCTAATTGATTGATCAAACAAGTCTGATTTAGATCTGTTTACTGGGTATTTTTATAGTCGAGCAGTCGCAGCTACTACGCTGTTAGTTTTTATTTTAAATACGTATTGATTGTTATTGTTATTGTTAAGCGCCTGTCAACATGTGGGCCGCTTTACAAACGTTGCTGTTATTGTTGCTATTTAGCGAATTTTAATTAGCTCGTGTGTTGATCTATAAAATGCTCTATTTCTATTATTATTATTACTATGCAATAAATTATAAATTAATTTAACTAGATGTGTGTACTTGAACAAGACACGATTGTAATTTGCTGCAAGGTCCAAGATACATTTGTATCTTTCTCTAGTTGCTCTATGTATCTCACAAATTCACTTGGACTTCTACGTAAATCAGAGGCTGTTGGCACAATTTGCACAATTTGCGCAATTAATTGCGCTCAAATTATGAAATGGCCAGAAATTTGTGTTGTTAGCTTAGCCGCAATTTGATATCAGCTGAAGATTGCACTGTTCAGATATGGATAAAACGGGTTGCCGTTTTGACCATTTTAGGGGCAGAGCAGCAACAAGCATTAATAAGCGTAGATCAGCAGCCATAACAACAACCACTTTTGGTTTCACATTACAACTAACAACTTGTTGTTGCTGCTGCCGTTGCCGCTGTTGCTGCCGGGTGAAAATTGTTTAAAACATTTAATGCCATTAATCAATTTGCAGTCGGCGACGTTCGTGTTCCATGCGATGCGATGCGAAGCGATGCGATGCGATTTGCGGTCAGTTTGTGGGATCAACAATCGACCGAAATGTGGCTGACCATTTTCATGGATGCTGCTGCTGCCAGTAAAGACTCGCTAAAATGAACATTTCTCAATTAAATGGCTTGTCATACATCATTACCAAATTAAATTGTTTGAAATTCGTTGCAATTTAATGGCGAAAGAATTTGAAACAAAAAATTTAAGCCTATTACCTTTAATGTATAAAATGAATTAAATAAGGGAATTGCATTATTATGAGCAGAAATTTCCATGTTTTATTATTTAAAATCTGTAATTAATTAACTGATGGCTCAGAAAATTATTCAATTATATTATTTCATTTATAATAAATGCTTAGTGCACTCTATCAAGTTTTCACTGTGCTAACGTATCGCATTACCCATAATTTACATTTGCCTAACATTTCCTCTCTCTAAGCCGCTCCCCTCAACGATAAAACAAATTCGATTTAGTTGTAATAAATAAAACAACACTTGCGATTCGAAACTTGTTTTTTATTTGGGGGAATTGCAAATAAATTACTCGCAATTTGAATATCATTTCCCGAGAGTCCCGTCCCCAAAATAAATCGAAAGTGAAAAGTAAAATAGTTTTTTGCACATTTATTTTGAAGGGAAATACATAATTTGTTCGTAATGATTTGGTTGTGAATTCGAATTCAACTTTGGCATTTCGAATGCGCAATCGTAGCAACCTCCTCCGCCTCCTCCTCCTCCAATTACAATGATTCATTTCTGTTGTTTGGTTTTGGTATCTAGCGGCACTTGAGGCAACAAATTGGCAGGTAGCTTTAGCCTAGTCTGTTCAGTTGAGTTTATAGGCCGTCGTCCTACTGTGTGCATATCACTTGAAAAGTTCAAGCCCGAGGCTTTTGTATTATGACTGTTAAAGGGGGGGCGTGGCACTCTCTGTCTGTGTCTGGTAGCCCAAGTGCCAAATTTAATCAATAACTAGCAATGAAAATGGAATTGCAATTGCAGCTAAAATACGAGAGTACACAGCACTTCACTGTACAGTCTGCACTCGTCGCAGCGTTGCTCGTAAACAATTGAAAATTGAAAATTGTGTCTTGGGGACGACGATGATGACGACGACGATGACGACGACGACGGCGATGGCAGACACAGAAAATTGATGTGAAAAACGTGAGGTGCAACCATAGCAAATGCACGAAAATTGTGTACGTCTCTTTGGTATTTCGATATTTATTTTATATGTATTTCAAATTTATTGTTAGGTGTGGTCAGAAAACACAAGCAACCGCAACAACAACTGCAATTAAATTATCAAAATTCAAATCTTATGACCACATTTCGAGTGTGTTGTATTGGAAAAGATCTCACAAAATGGCATTTGTCGCCTTTGGTTATTATCGTTTCGCATATCATTTGACATTTACTGCAAGTCGACCAATTCATTAACTGTTTGATCTATTGGCCAACGGAAGAGGCATACAAATTGTCTATCATTTGCCAAAAATTCGGCATAGAAACGCAATTTAAGACACGATTTGTTGGCTTGGCAACAACACATAATTGCTGAATATAATCAAAACTAATGCAAAGCATATTAAATAAATTCATTTAAATGCTCTGAAAATATGTTTATGCTAATGCAAACTTGTTTGTCAGCTGGCTGTGACTTTGACGTTGACCAAAATTGAGTTTAAAAGCTCAAAGATCGATACACTAAAAGCGGAACAAGAGCTTAAACCTTTTTTAAAACGTACAATATTCATAAACATTTTTAAATGATTTTTCCTAACTCGTTTGTTTAGTTGCCCAAATTGATTTGTTATTGATCGCATCGAATCGGGAAACAAAAGACACATTTAAAACAGTCAATCTAGTTGAGTTTTTTTGGCATCACAAATTCATACGCCCCGTGGTACGAATACAATTGAAGCTGTGCAGCTGCTGCTCTGTTGTATTGTATTGTGTTGTGTTGTAATCGCATTGCTTGCACCAAATTGAAGCATTTCACATTTTTAATTTGTACGTGATAGGGCAAATAGTTGCCACTCGATTTAGTCTGGGGGTCGAGTTCCATTTTTGCTTTGTTTGTGCACTGAAATTATGCTGCAGCAATTGTGTTTGTTTTTTCTATTGCTGTTGTTGTTGTTGTTGTTGCCCCTTCATGTTGCATGCTAGCTAACGTTGGCAGACAAATCGTCTCTACTTTCCGTCCGTCTGGCAGCACTTAGCACGTGATTGAAAATTGCAACGGAATGAAGTGATTTGAAGCAATCCAAATGGATGCAACATCAGCTCCGACCATCGAACACAAACAACAACAACAACAATAAACAACACTGCTCTTGTTTCTCTGCTGCTTCTTCTTCGTGTTCTTATTGTCTACAATTCATTTAGCATTTTTGCATTTAATTTGATTCGAGAGTTGCAGGTTTCTACACCGATTTGTAGACAACAAAATGCGAGTTATTTTGTAGCAGTTTCTCTTCTTTGTCTTTGGCATTAAAAGCAAATTTACAAATTAGTGTGAAATTATGGCCAAAAGTACACAATAAGAACTGAGCAACAGGCAAAAAACAACAAGATAATTTGAACAACAAGCAAACTCACTGAAAATAAAAAGCTGCCAAAAATAATAACTAAAAACAACAAAGATGCTTGACAACGAATTCAAATTACTCTTATAATTTAGAAAATTAATTTCTGTTCTTATTGATCATTGTTTGGTGACTTTTCCCAAATGCATCTACGTCGAAATAAAAAGACAACAAGCCAAAAGTAAATGCTCAGCACTGTAAAGAAATGGTTTAGCATATGGACTGAATACTGTAGTTTGAAATATCTCACCAAGGCCAAAGGATGACACACAAATTTCATAGAAACAATACTGACATTTAATAATCCAGATGACAATATATATCGTGTCAAAGATCATGTGTAGAATATTCGTAACCAAATAAAATCGCAAAAGATACGTCAGTTTCTGTATTAGGAATTAATTTAGTTGATCATGTATAATTTATAAAATTTTTTGGGGCTTACCAAAATGGTTCCAACGAGAAGCATTGAGGTGCCAACGAGATGTATCATGTAGCCCAATCGACCCAACATCCAAAATAATTTGGCACTGCTGTCTGTGTGAGTGGAAAGAGAATTGCTTATTAATTTGGCCAATTGAGCAGCTGGTCTTGTGAACATTACATTGACCCAAGCACAAGCCAAAAAAAATGAAGAATATCTCCGTAATGAATATGAGAACACAGCCCAACCGCAGATCAATGCAGCAACAACAATGTGTTGTAACTCTTTTAAACATCATGTTTCCTTATTGGATTTTTTATATATTTTTTTGTGTGTTAACTGAAGCAAAAGTCATAGCTAAGCTGTGATGCCTCAAGCTCAGCTGAGTGTATGTGTTAAGTACACACACATACAAGTATACAAATTTGTGTTGGCAGCGCAAGGTCAAAGTCAGCTGCTCGGAACCGTCAAAACCAAACAAAAGCCTAAATAAAAAAAACAAAAAAAAAACGGCCAGAAAAGCCTTGTATATTGTGTGTGTTATATGTTTAATATTCTAATTTAGCTTTTGTTCTGAGAAGTTGTGTATACAGAACGGGAAGTGGAGGAATTGAAGAGAAGGGGTTGCCAACTTCAATTTGACAAGACGAAGTTAACGCCTATAAATTACATATAGAGCTCAGCTGGAGTTGGCATTTTGTTAGCGGGTGCTTGGCATTTAAATTGGACTATATCTGCAACCCACTTATAGTCGTCGATGCGAGTACCTCTCGCATATATTCGAATGAATAAAATAGCAATTCAGACAGCTTTTAATTAACTGTCAACAGCCCGCAGTTTGCAGTCACACGTGTTGCGGAAGGTTCCAAAAATAATAATCTCAACAGACATTAAAATTCATTAGCCGTGTTTCATTAATAGGCAATAATAAACAACATCGAACATTTATTTGTTTGTCTTGACCAGCTGCAAATAAAAAAAGACTACATATAGGCCAACTGTTATTGTCCCAAATATCAAAAAGTCAATTTCGCACGCTCTCTGAATGGGGGCGTGGTCGTTGCCTAGGTTGCTCTGTTGACCCGGCCAAAAAGGGCACTGAAGATCACTTGTGCCTTGGGCTATTTGAGTTCGATCTGAAATGTCAAAAGAATTAAGATTTGAGTTCATTTTATTTGGTTTGCTTTGCCGTTGATTTACTAAACAGCCCTCGCTGTGAACTCACACCATTTAGCAGTTAATTGTGTAATTGTTTAATAATAAATTTTAAATTTCGTCGATAAGCGCACAATATTATGACTAATTCCGAGGCAGAGTGAGAGAGTGAGATAGAGAAAGGGGTGTAGGTGGGAGGGTGATAGGAGACACGTAGCCATACGGTCTGCTGTTTGTTTTTGTTTTTATACTTTTTTTTTATTTCATTTCATTTATATATATTTATTTTTGCACGCTTTTGTTGATGTTATATAATCGACACACGAAAGGCGAAGGTGTAAATAAGAATGCAATACATATTATCAAATTTGAGTAACAAAAAATAAAGTCAACAAATGGCAGACACAATAACAATTGACACAATTAATTGAAGCAGCTAGACTAGCAAATACCCTGCAACAATGGTTTTTGGAAAGTATATGAGTTCTAAAGGCACTTTAAGTAAAAGTTGCAATTTATGTAGCATACATTTTAATACAAAATTAAATAAAATATTTCATATTTAGAAAATATTTGAACGTTTTCTATCACTTACAGGGTATCAATGTCGAGCGAATACATTCTCATGTGCTTATGGATATTTATACTATTGTTAGCAGCACTTGAAGTCGAGTTTGTTTTAAAAATAGTCGCTGCTTTTAGTGTACTTAAAATTTGTTATTGTTATGGCGCTAATTCGATAAGAGGCCTTGCACACTGGGTGAAAGATGAGGGGGAGAGTGAGTGAGAGTGAGTATTGCACTCTCTCTTGCACCCGCTTGGAGGCCTAGCTTGAGAGATAACACATTTAATTGTTGTTGCTTAAACAATTAAAGCAACGAAAAAAAGCAATAACTTTTAATCTATTCAATGTCAAGGTCAGCTCAGACACATATATTCGCAAAAAACAAGAGAAAAAAACTCAACAACAAAACATTCGTTTGTTTTGCTGTCGACATTTCTTTTTTTTTAGTCTCTGTGTTCCTTTCACTCTCTTTCCCTCTGTGTTTCGTTTTCTTACTTTTCTTCGCTTTGTTGTATTTGCTTTTTATTGAGAATTGTTGATAACTTTATTTGCCTTGGCATTATGCATAGCAAAAAAAAATATAAAAAAAAGCAACGAAATTCTTCAACAGCCCGTGACAAAGCACAAAGACAACAACAACAGCTACAACTGCAAAAAAAAAAAAACAGAAACAAAAACAAAAACAAAATACCAGCTTTAAGTATTATATTTGCTTTTATTTATTTCAATTTTACATTTTTGTTACCCCCACTTATGGCTCGGCTTTGTTTGTTATTGTTTGCTTTTCTTTAAATACTTAAATTTTTTATTTCTTTTTATAAATATATAAAAGTAAAGCATTCCAAATGACGTCATTAGAGATTACATTCGTTTCATATGAAGAAACAATACATAAGCGTAGATAATCTAGTATAAAAAGTTGTGATAAGTATTTCCCTTTTGCTTGCAGCCGGATTAGGTCATTCTTTAGTAAATTCAATTAAATTAAGATTTCACAATTCCAAAAGTCACGTAATATAATTTCGGGCTACACATGTGTGTAGTTTGTTTATCAAGTATAGTTCTATTGGTTTTGGTTATTGTCGTTTTCAACTACGTGGCTAAAAAGGAAATCTTTATCTGGCTGAGACGGAGACGACGTCACTTTGTGCAACTTGCAACGTGCATGCAATTTCCGTTTGCTGTCAAGCTGCTTCCAGCATTCGATATGAAATTCTATGATTATGTTCGTTGGAGCGAGAGGAGAGAAGTGTACGGAAAGCTGTCATAATAAATGCAATACATATTTATTTATATATCATAAGCATATTTTGTATACCCTGTGAAAGCGGAAAGCGAAATGGAAGAATACAAATTCTTAAAAAGCATAAGAAATCTGTCTTAAAAGGAATAATACTGAATGTATTTTTTGTACAATACAGCATGCCTCCCAGTCCATCACACTTGTGACTTTATAAAGATTTATTCACAATTCCATTTTTTTCTGAAATTGCATTTTCTTATCTTTTCTATTTACAGCTCGACATCTGGTTGCAATGGCATCTTCTCACGTCGTGTTGATTTCTCATCATTCAATTTGCTGCCAAAGACGCGTTTGAATTCTTATCAAGTTAAGGTGAGTTATTGCCACAAATTATAAAAACTTTAAATACACTTAAAATGAAAAGAATTGAGTACTATAAATAGTTAATTTTATTATTAATCAGCAGCAGCAACTATGAATGCTGATTGTTGCTGTTTTGTTTGTTGTACGACAAAAAGCTCATTCATTTAAGCTCGTACTCGTTTGTACACTCAGTTCTGCATTCATTCACAAATGGGCTACTTTAAGTTCTCGGAACTTACACATACGACTCGACTCGACTCGATAAATGTCGAGAAAAAGAAACTGCCTGCCTAGGCAAACTGGGAATCGGATACGCTCTTGGGGCAGGCCATGTATACTACAGGGGGGATTATGGACCGTGGGGGTAGGGGATCTTGTTGTTGTTGTTGAATTGTTTGCATAGCGTAAAAGTTGAGATAATTTCCAGCTGCTGCTTATAAGAAAATGACAAAATTCGTAGGAATAAAAAAAAAAAAGAAAACAGTGCAAGAAAATTGTAAGCAACGCTAGCAGAGTTTTTATTTTTATTTATTTATATTCTGTTGTAATTGTTGTTTAGGTTCCACATGCATATGACATATAACGCTTTATTATGGGAAGTACACATTATTTTAGGGTATTTTGTGTAGGGGAATTTTTCATAATGATTACAAAAATATAAAATACGCAGTTGATAATTATGTCAATCAAATGAATTAAACAATTAAGTATTTTCTAGAGTATTTCTACTTCGTTGCATTTAAATAAAAAAAGCTTTAGCTGTCTTAGATTTCTGTTTACACTTGTGTCTTATGCAAATGTCGACAAATTCTCTGTTTCTGTCGACATTAAAAGCTGCCAAATCAGCAGTTGAGTTAAGAGTCGAAGATGAAGACTAAATTTCAATTGTAGATTGTTTTGATATTTATGCTGCGGCTGTGGATTTTATTGATATACAAGATGTGACATTATATAGTCGAGAGCGGCTATTGAACTGATCTGGTTTATGGAGACCACACAAGTTGCACAAGTGGCAATTAGACGACACTCTTTCTCTCCCTCTCTTTGTGGCAAAGTTTTGGCTCATGAAAACATAAATGGGAAAACTCTCATATATGGAGATAAGATACAATATGCAAAGCCTTGGAGTTTATTTTGAATATTTCATGGTTGGCGCACATTCTCGCAGGACACAACAACCTACAATAACAGCAATTGCATTTCAGATAATGCCCAAGTACAGGACGAGGAATGAATGTTGCGGGGGAAGCAGGAGGAGCAAGGGGCGCATAACAATAGCAAAATATTTGTGGCTACCTGTCGCTCTGCTCTCGGTTGTGTATGTTTTCGCTGTATCTTCAGCTGTATCTAGATAGCTGTGTATGTGTATCTTTGTATCTTTGAATCCCTGGCCAACTTATGTGTTGTCTGCACGCAGCACAGCACAGCAGCAAGCTCCCAGCTGCTTTTGTCTGGATGCTTTTAAAAACTTTACAATTCAATTTTTTTCGTTTCGTTCTCTCTCGTTTTTGGCAGTCTGCCGCCGCCGCTTGGCATGCATTTCGAATTGCATTTTGTATTGAATTTATAAATATTTAATGCCATTCAAAATGCCATGCAATCGTCCAGACCAAACCTTGCCCCCCCCCAATCCAAACTCAATACCCAATCCGAATCCGTATCCGAAGCGTTGGCGTATTAAATTTGTATAAACCTGCCATGACTAACTGTCTAGGATTTAACCAAGAATAAGTATAAATTCGAGTGGAGCAAGAAGAAGATGAAGTGAAGGCGTTAGCTTGGCAAAAAGTTTTTAAAGCGAACCATGTTAGTTTCGTTCTTTCAGCTGCAATTTCAAGGGCTTTAAAAGTTTTTATTTTGAAGATGTCGGCGGCACAGACAATCCAAAGTTTAAGGTCCAAACTTAAGTTGGACAAGTTGGACGTTAGAGAGAGATGGGAGGAGAGAGAGAGAGGGAAAGAAGTAGAAAGATATCCCATTCAACTTTTATAAAAACTTTTACAAAAAAATGAGTGAAAATACTATTTTTGTTAAGGGGAACTGATTGCACTGATTGCAATGCCAGGCGCAGGCAGAAAGCTGTGCATATCCTTGGCCTTAACCCTTGGCCGTATCTGTAGTACATTTGTTTGCCCAAAGGATTAACCATCATAATCAAACCGGTTTGACTGGCTCTCGTCATAATAATTAACACAAGTCAACTTGTTAATCATTCAGCAATTGGTGACTTGATTCCCAAAAGGGTTGCTCTTAAGCCGCATCGCTGATTTTTTAATCAAACCATATCATTGACTGTCTGCGAATCCTTTCAGAACTCCCTTTCCTTTTCCCTTCCCCGTATCCCTTTAACATTTCCATCAGCTGTCAACATTTCAGTACAGTTTTTTTTGGTGAATTTTGAACCCAACTCGTCTGAGTTTTAATCAGCTATAATTATAATTAACAAAGACTTGGCAATTGCCCACAGGAAATTTTGTTGTATCTCGAATTCGGGTGGTTCCTTCTGCGTGTTTTCATTGCGACTTAAGTCAACTTGTTTCATCATTTATTACGCGTCGCTTTTTAAATTCCACATCTGCTAATTGTTAACGGACTATAATACTTTTATTTCCCCTTATTTTCGTACTTATTTGGGGTGTAGTCCTATATACGATTCAGAGTGTAAATTCATTTATGTGTGCTAATCAAATAGGTGGGTAGATTGGTTTACAATATAATAAATAGAAAAATTGAATTATAGAAATTGAATACGTTGCTTAACTCGTCATAAGGTAGGGGTAGATTAATTAATTGTGTGTTGTTAAACAATTTGTAAACTTCATTAAATCAGCTTTTTTGCCGTTTAAATCGAGGATATTTTCTTAATTTTTAGGGTGTTCAAATAGTTCCTTCAACTTATCATGAAATACTTTTGTTCTTCTTATTTTACATTTGAGAACTCTTTGTTCTGAATCACTTTGAATTTGTGCTTAGTATATGCCAATCAATCTTTGTCTTTGCATTCCACAAGCAAACAAAGGCAGCCAAAAAATGAATAAAAGCGAACTTTAAATAAGAAAATAAGTTTTATAATGATTGATGAGCACGTTCATCTGGTTCTGAGTGTGGCGCACATGTGTCGTGAATTAGAGCTCAAATTTCGCAATACATATAGATAAATGCGTTTCACAAATATTTGCAAAGAACATTTGCTGGCCATTGAATCCATTATTGTTTTCTATTTTCCCTAAAAATATGTTCCAAAATTTATTTGTTTGCTTTTTAAACAGTTTAAAAGTCTTTCGGTCTGAGCAGATGTTGCAGTTCCTGAACATTTCCGTTTCGACTGTCAGCGATTTCCGACATTTTCCAAAAAGAAAAAAAACACGCTCAGCGGGGGGCGTGGCCATGGAAATGGGCTGAACCAGTTGGTCAGACAGTTGTCCGAGTATTTTGCACGTTAGTTGACACTCTTGGAGTGCTGACACTTTAGAGATTGATTGTGCCCAAATGTCAGCGCCAACAAAATGTGGCAACCCATAAACGTGCGAATGTGTGTGTATGTGTGTGTGTGTCTTTGTGCCACACATGAAATGCGTCTCGTAGGCGCCAGTCCGAGAATAATTTATGCAATTTTGAGGCTCGAAAAGGCAACGAAAAATTGCAGAGCCAAAGATATTTATGCATGCATATGTGATAGATATGTGTGTGTGTGTGTGTGTGTGTATCTAGAGATGTGTGTTTGTGTGTGTTACTTCAGTTGCAGTTGCACGTTGTTCTTTATGACCATATCACTCATTGCAGCTTTTTGGCTGACATTTGGCTACGCTTCGCTGATTTCAATGTTGCATGTCAAATATTCAGCGACTTGTCTCTGCCACATGTGGGGTCTCAGTGCCACATTTTGTGGCGGTTTATTCCCTGTTACTAAATAACATTCAGGGACCCTATTGATTGTGATTTTCAAATACAAAATTATATCAATAATATAAATTATTAATTTTTAAAAAGTAAAATAAATCCTTTTTTTTTTTATTAAACAATGAGCAAAAAATAAATTTTAATTTTTTTTAAATATGTATAAATTTTATTTAAAAATTTTAAATAAAATACAGAAAAGAAAAAGTTAGAACTAAAAAAATTGACTCTTAGTTTTAAAAAATGTGTCGGAATTTTACTGAAAAAGAAAATAACTAAAAATTTATATTTTCAATAAATTTTTGTTCTTTTCAAATAAAGCGGAGTGAAAATTAGTTTCTAATTTTCTAAAATGTAACTAAAATACATATCGCAAGTCAAGCAAAATTAAGAAGAACAAAACAGGCATATTTTAAGGCTGAATAATTGCATTTGTAAACCACATTTAAAGTGCAACAGTTTATGCAAAAGTTTTTAGCCACGCCCACACGTCGAACAGACAGGCGGACAGAGAGGCAGACAGCCAGGTAAAATGGCTGTGGGCCATGATTGCCAGTGAGTGTTGAGTGTTGAACATTGAGTGGCATCTGGAGTCTGGAGAGTCTGCTTTTGGTTGGCTGGTCTGGCAGCTGAAAATGATGTGCGTCGTCTCGTTGCTCGACTGCCTTTAACATGACATTTATTGTAACTGTCGCAGCTCCCCTCGCTCTCTTTACTTGCCACAAGCAACATTGTCACACGTTGAATGTTGCTCTTGTTGTGTTGTAGTTGTTGTTGTTTGCTGTTGTCATTTAAGCATTTGATGTGCATTGTGGTAGACATGGCCTGCAGCAGACGGGCGCCATCAGCATTGATAGAACTCGCAGTCATTGTCATGGCAACATGTTGCCAACATTTGCTATTGCAATGTCTGACAGACAGACAGACAGACACAGTGTGTGTGTGTGCGTCTGTGTGTTTATCCCTCTCTCTTTCTGTCTCTACCTCTATTTCTGTCTGTTATCAAGCAGCCATTGTCATTTATTTCAATTTTTGCAACTTTTGCCTTTCCGGGCGCAAATTGCTTGCAATCAAACAAGCCAGAAATTTGCTCAAGTGCCAGTGCCACGAGACGTTGGTAAAATGAATAATTATGCGTGTTTGTAAAGCTGCTTCTCCCCCTCACACACACACTTGCCCCTCTCTCCGTCTTTGGAGAGTGACAGCTCAGACTTGGCGTATTGTTTGTGTCTTGTTTCTTGCGCTTAATTAAAATTAGCCCAAAGCGCTCCCACTTAGATACACAGTGTGTATTACACACACACACAATACAACATTTGTTTGTTGGGTCAATGCACGGCTTATGTCCTTTTTTGCCAGGCAACAATTTTGAATGACATTTTGGAGCGCACACGAAATTTCATTTCAATTTTCTCATCAAGTTAAGTTGTTGTTGCCACCTTTTTGGTGTAGGTGGCATTTCCCGTCGTTAGGCCTAATGCAAAAACAGGCACAGGATAATGTCGACAGACAGACAAGGATAGACAGCGAAGAAGAGCAGGGAATAAAACAGAGATTAGATCCGAAAAGCGAGAGCGACATTGAAATGTTGTTGAACTTTTGCCATATCCACATAATGTCAAATTGTTGTTAAATTATTAGCCACAAGCTGCTGTTGCTGTTGATTGTCTGTTGGCCTGTTCCATGCATTTCATATTGATATTGACTTTATGTCAACACACACACACACACACAGTTTTGTTGTGGCAGCTTTTGGGAGCGCTAATTGTAACGACAAATGCGACGCGCGCATTAAACAAATTAAAAATGCATTGACTTTGGATGTTAACGAGTACTCAATACACTCATTCATTCATTCACTCGCACCATAATGTACTTGTCTAACCTAAAAAAAAAAATAAAATTTAGCAAAATCAAAACAACAACAAGTAATACACTTAAAAGTCAACCCACACACAAAGCGTGAAACGTAATTTGCATTTGCCAGCATCAACAATTAAGAATTTGTTTACAGTCCTCAACAACAATTCACAACAGTAAAACAAATCAAAAACCGTGCAATAAAATCAACGCGAATTTATTGTGTATTATTTTATTGTTTTTTGTATGTACCCTATGCACTTTAATTGCAACAATATGGGGTATAATACAAATTTAGCAATTAGTTAAACATGATAAAGCAATTTTATTGGTATCTATCAGTCGATCATACCTGATCTTTGTTGAATTTTATTGGTGTTTGCTATTGTTATTTCAACAAAAACTGATCTGTCTAGAGCTCTGCTCGTAAAGTCATCGATTCCACACCCACAAACAACGTCGTCTGGCAATTTTTTTTTTTGTTTTTATGATTTAATTTCAATTTAATGTATACAAGTGCGATACCCCTCATATTGTTAAGTATCAATATACAAAAGCTAGGCTTTGTTATCGGCTCTGGAATTTCTGAAAACCATAAATGAGTGCAACAAGGTCGTTGTGTTCGTAAAGTCGTGACTTTTTACGAGTAGCTAATATCATTTCAAGATATTCTTTTATTAAAATGGCTTAGAATTTGTACTTCATAAAGTTTCAACTATTTTACATATACAATTTACTATTATTAAAGTTTAATATCTCGAAATGCAATACGATTTAAAGACGACATTGGCCTTTTTAAATATATTATGCTACTATATATCTTATTGCATGATAAAATTGTTTCAGCTATGCAGAGTGAAAATTTGAGCTTTCTAGGTTTAACCGTTCGACCTACACAATAATTCTGTGTCAGAAGTTTTATACGTATAGATTTATCATATTGGAAAAAGAAAGGGAATGCCATTAAGTTTATTGTATTGATATGGTTGCAATGTTTGAACAATTTTCCAATTTATAAATTTCACTACAATTTTTATTTCTTTCTTATATATGTACACAATATTTTTGCAAAAGTTAATTGAAAATTTTTAAGGTTTGGCTTGACGGACATATTTATGTTGCATTGTTTGTTGCATGCAACGCGGCGTGGCAGCAGCTGCCGCTTGCTGTTGTTGTTGTTGTGAATCGCAGTGAACCGCAACGGTTTGCAATTTTTCAAGTTAACGCTTCATTTGGTTGCAAGTGAAATTGGCTCCCGCTGCGTGACGCACAGAGAGCGAGAGAGAAAGAGAGGGTGAGAAATAAATAGAGAGAGAGGGGGTCAAAGGGGTGCACATTTTATGGTTTTTTATTTGAAAATTATTTACAACATTTTCTGTTGGTTTAACAATTTATATTTTTGTTATTATTTTTTTGGTTTATTTTTTACGCATGCAAATAATTTTCTTGCTGTTTGCGGGCAACTCGAGCAGCGACAAGTCAACAAACTTTTGCAACAAACAATTTCATGTGAGCATTGTTTTACTCGATGTTGTTGTTGTTGTTGTTGCCTTGTTGCGGCTGCAATTGAAGCTCGTCTCAGACGGAGACACAGACTCAGACTCAGTTTCAGTCTGAGACTCATTGTTTGACAGCTGACTGACATAATGTTCGCTGTAAGTTTGTTTCCATTGCGCTGATGAGCAATAATCATCATGATGTTCAAGATGATGATGATGATGATGAGCGTCAACTGTTTGACAGCGCTCCCAAGTTGATGTTGACGATCACAACGAGCTAATGACCCAACTCTTGACATCAGTATAGTATGTAGTATATAAAAAAAAATTATTATATTTCATAGAAGTTTTGTAAAGCGTATACAAGTTTCGTTTGCTATATTTATTGAATATTAGTTTAATTGTTTGCCATAATTTCGAATGACAGCTTTGAGATTTATGTGTGCGCGACTCTCAAGAGTCTCGAGACTCTTGATTGCACTTTGAGTTTTGTTGAACAATTTAATTAAAACATTTGCCGCAACGTTGACGATGACATAATCTTGCGCTCTCAAAATCTCTATCTCTGTGCCACCCTCAAAAACACGACTCGAGAAACACCTAAGGCCTGTTTCTAGTTGTTGTTGTTGTTAATGTTGTCGTTCGGCATTGTCTCGCCCCCAGATGTCTATTAGAGAAACTACTCGTTAGAGTCTGAGATACATATGTATCTGTATCTATAGACTGGCAAGTATTTAGGCTGGCGCTGTGGACAATAAATCTGATTAATGCGCAAATAATTTTCGATCCAAGGCAAGTTTCATTTCTGTCTCTCTGTCTCTGTGGCACATTTAAGTAGCACATTTAACTTTTATGTTTCTGTTGTTCACTTGACTTTGATTTATTTGTGTGTTTCGCTAGTTGCGACTTTTGCAACATTTTCATTTTAATTATATTTTTTGCTGCGTATGTTGTCAACATATGGCCAAGACGACTGTTAATTTTCAATAATTATTTTTAAAACATTTTTCGCATACTTTAATTGTTTATGTTTTTCTTATTTTTGTTATTTTAGTTATGTCGTTGCCAAGGAAGCTTGGGAGACACGCTTGAGGGCGTCAAAATCATTTCTTTACTTCAGCATTTTTATCATTTCTCATGCGGGGTCGTTAATGAAAATAAATTGCTGAATTTGTAGAGTTTACATAAAATTTAAAGTAATCTTAACGCACTCAGAATATGTCTGAATATTATATTTTTTCTTTGTTGTGCACATTTACATGCAAAAAAAAAAAACAATATATTTTCTTATGTTTGGAATGAGGCCACTTTGTGCATAAACAAAACTATGAAAATATTAATTAGACCGTGTTGTGTAGTGTACAACATAGTCGTAAAAATGTCAGACTTGTGTCCTTAGCAGCAGCTGTACGTAACTGCAGAAGTATGTCGAGGTACGGGTATATAAATATATATACAGAATGTAGACTTTATGCTCATAGGTACAACGCAATTTTCCAATTTATTTTTGTAGTTTGTGCTTTTTTTTTTGTGTTCTTTTTGGTGTTTTTTTTTTTTTTTGGAGTAGCTCATTTCCAGCTGCCTCTGTTGTGGCAGGAAGTTACAGGAAGTCATCCACTCATCCACTTGGCCAAGTCATTCAGCCGGCAGCAGAAACACAGGCTGCCAGTCATTGAAAACTGCGCCAAACCAAACGCCTGCTGCACATTATTAACTTTTGTGCTCAGTTGTTGCTTCTCCTTCGACGTCCTGTGCTTGAGGTCATTGCGCCGCAGAGCAGGACTCTCTTGCAACAGCAGCAGGGACAGCAGCAGCACTCTTTATGTGCTGCAGGCAGTGCCCAAAAAGCCGCAGAATGAGCCACTTTAATTATGGCCAATCATTTATCATAAAACGAAATGCCATTTGCAAAATGTAAGAGTCATAAATAAGCAGCAGAGTTGCTTTAAAGCAAGCAAAAAAGAGTGAAAGAGAGACAGAGAGAGTATGAGACAGGGTGATAAAAATAAATTATATTAAATTAAAAAAATAAGTACATACAATAAAAAGTTTTATTTTTGATCTTTACTAAATAGATTAAAAATAAATTATAAAAATAAAATTGCCTATTTTAAAATTCATTTATTCACTTAATCTGGATCATATTGAACCGTCGTTATTTTACTTCCAGTCTGTTTCACTAATTTTATGTGTTGTTACTTCAAGTCCATTTTAATACAAGTGCATTCTCAGTTTCATGTTTCCCAATCCTCAAACAGTCTTTAATAAAAATCAGCACACAATGTGCATCTAATGGACTGTACAAAGTCTCTGGCAGCTTCTAATCAACACAAGACATCGTGCCACACACACACACACCACTCAAATAAACACACACACATACACACACTTACTACTATATATACAAGACTGATCAACTTCTTGTCTTCCTTATGTCGCATAATCCAACGATAATAGAAAACTGCTTTGATCCAATGCAATGTCTTTTATGGACAATTTGTATGCGTCGCCCTTTTGGCCCTGTTTCTTCTCCCTTCCCTCTTCTTTTCCTTGGCCTTGGTCTCGGTCGTGTTCTCGTCTGCCATCGATGCACGAAATTACCAATTTCTGGCCATAAAATGAAAGAGGGAACAAGTTGGCGCCATTATCCAAACTCCCGCCATTCCATTCCGGCTATAATGCGCTTTAAGCTCATTTTATTACCAACATTATGAGGTTATACGGCTAAGCTTTTGAAACTACTTGTGCTGTGCTGTGCTGCATTGCATCCTCTTACCCCTCTCACAATTTTCAATTTATCGAATTTTTAATACTTATTTTTTCTTTGCTTTTGTTGGCCGTCTACAAAGTTGCCAATTAGGCGCAAAAGTTTTGCATAAACATTTAGCGTCAGCTGACCACAATTCTTAGCCCTGTTGTTGGTCAGCCAGTGATCCTAAAACAAATCGTTTCAACTTGTGCACCTGTGCCCAAACTCCAACTTCAAGAATAAACAGAAGCAAGAAGCCAATCAATTTTATGACAAAAGCCTCGTCGTGAACTTAAAAACGCCACATTGAAATTCTGTTTGGAAATTTAAATAAAATATGAAGAAAAACAAAGGGAAAACCAAATAATGAAACGTGCTACTTTTATTGGTCTCTCAGCTCTGCACTCTGATCGCAGCTATTTATTGTTCCGTCGTCGGTTCAGACACCTTTATATTAAATTGTGTCTGCGCAAACGAAATGCCATAAAATGGCAATTTAAAGCTCAACGATGTCAGTTGCCTAACACCCAAGGATCCAAAGTTCCCACGCATATATACAGATAGATAGATAGAGAGAGGGAGTGGAATGCTTGTCCTTCGTTTAAATAATATATAAATGCGTCAGACTTGGGGGCTAAAAGTCTGCGTGCCGCACATTTGCCAAATGCCTCCCGGCGGACAAGGAGGAGGCAAAGGCGCAACGCACGGCCACAAGGTCAAAGCACCCGACAAATACGAGCACGAGTACTCGAAAGACGAATAGGCTCCTGCTACAGCTGCTTCCTCCTCCCTCCATTCTTCTTTGCTTCCTTCCTTACAGTCTCTCGCAGAGCAGTTTATTAACATTTTACGCAACCCAAAATGTCCCAACGCAACAACATAAACATAATAAAAGCAGAGTCAAAGTCAATGCCGAGGCAAATGCGCCGCCTACGCAAAGGCCAAGTGCAAGGACAGGCGCCTATCGAGGAGTCGAATTGAGTTGGCTTTCATGGCCATGACCATGGCCATGGCTGCTGCCTGCTGCCTGCCTCATTGTCACGGCCATGGCCATGGCCACGGGAATGCGAATGCCGGCCGGCTGCGTCGTCAGTCGGCAAAAGCTCTTTTTTCAGGCGCCTATGCTCCCTCTGACGCCTGCGCAATCGCTGCTCTCTCTTTCTCTATCCCTCTCTTTCTATCTCAGCTCCTTCCTTTGCTGTGTCGGCTCGGGTTTAATGTCCTTTGCAGCCGTATAGATACTTTTGCTGCATACTTTTGAAACAACGCCTCCTTTGGCCCGCAGCAAGTTTTTCTTGCTTGTTCCACGTGTTTTGTATTTTGTGGCTGGCAAATCGAGAAAGTTGTCGACATTGCTTTCCGTCCCATCCCCGCCCCACCCCCTCAATCGCCTCCTTCGCAGGACTAATGTGCCAGGCTAATGACGTGCCGCCTGTCGGGGAGTTCCCGTGCGTTGTCTGTGTGCTCCTGTCTATTTTTGTAAGCTTTTCGTTTTTTTATAGCATACTTTATGGCGCTTAACATGTGTTTATGCTTGTATGAGTAAAGACAGTCTTTTAGGTATTTGTTTGGACAAATTAAAAAATGTAGATTTATTTTTACTATTTTATTTTATTTTTTTATTCTTATTTCCTATGGTTCCATTTTATTCAAAATAAATATGCGAACATTTTTTTTAGTCAAAACAATTACTTGACTAACTGTTTGATATATGCATATGTGTGTGTGTGTAGAGAGATAAAATACCCATGCGTTGTTTTGTGTGCTGGGACTTTTGGCTGACTGTTAATTTACATGGGGGTCATTATCTGGCATTTGTCTTGCCACCGCATGTTGCAAGTACGTAGCATTGTTGCAACAGTGCTTTTGCTGCATCAGCAAACAAATGGCTGGCAAATAAAAAACAAAATATAAAGTGTGCGCTCTTCACACACGCGACAATTTCCCTGCTCAAGTGCCAACTCCCACCTTCCCCTCCCTCTCTCCCCTCCCACGCTTTGTCTGCGCTTGTAATGATTAATGTTAAGTTTTTTCTTGCTTTGCCTTTGCTCTGTATACTATTTGCTTTTATTTTTTTCAATGTTTGCTGCAGTTTTTCTTTCATTTTGCTGGCGTCGCGTCATCAGCATTTTAATTTTGTTTAATGAAAAATTGCGAGTTGCATTTATATTTTTTTTATTTATACTTTTTTAACGTCTCTGCAACGAAATTAAAAGCGAGCTTAACTTAGTGACAGAGTTGAAGTCTCATTTAATTGCCATAAGGAAAGTGAGAGTTTTGTCAGGCTGTGGGGCGATTAATAATGGTGTGGATGATTATGATTATAAGGATGATGATTATGATGATGACACTGCATGCAGCTGCGCCATGCAGTCGCCTGCAGACATGGATGAAAAACACCCTTGCAATTTCCCTTTCCATTCCAGCACTTTATTTTGATATCCTTCATTTGCGAATGATTAATGAATCGGTGACGTCATGTAAATACACTTGCGGCTTCGCTGTGGCACGCAACATGTAAATAATGATGATATTTTTTGACAATAAAAAATGTATAGAAAAGAAATTTTTTGAAGGAAAATTGCTGCTTTTACATGGTTTTGTCGCGGTTTTCCACGAAAATTAATGAACAACTCTGACAGCTGTACAATTGTATTTGTTGTAATCTTTAAAAATCACTCATTTTCATTTTTACAATATTTTTTTTTACAAATATTTAAATGAACATTGTTTGGTTTTTTTTTTTCTATTTTTTTGGCTTTAACGCTTTGTTAAAATTTTAATGATTTTGTTTATAATTTTTATCGCGACTTTTATGATCATTAATTTAAATGAACTTTAACAGTTCACAGTGGGGAATCATTTGATATGGCAACTGTAAATATCAGCTGGACGCCAATGCGTTTGTCAATTAATCATTTGGTCAGTTGGCGATTTACATGGGTTTCTTGTGTGTCTTTAATGTGTTTAGATGGGGAAATGGACTGGGAAGGCTGCTGGGACACACGCTTTATTTACGCTTCAGCACTTGCTTCCTCAGCGACACATCCTCAGCTTCAGTTTGAGATTCAGTTTCCGCATCCTCTCACACTTTGACAGTGTCTTCTTCCACTTGAGCGACGGGCGTCGTCTGGGACGCTTTGATGCATTAATTTCTTACCTTGTCTGCACATTGAGTGTGTAAGTGTGTGTTACGTTGTGTGTGTGTGCTTGTTGGCAAATGCATCCATCATGAATGAAAAGCTTGCTGACGCCTTCCAGCAGGCAAAGGCGTCAGACTGTAAACTATGAGATACAGCAAACAGCTCACAGATACGGCTAAGAGATACAGATACAGCCAACAAATACAGCTGACGTGCCTGACTGAGTGACAGTGAAAGCAAATTATTTGCCCACAAGTATTTATTGCCCTTTGGCAGCGCTTTTTCAAGTACATTTTGTAGAATTTGTTGTTGAGCTTATTGTGCTTTTATTCTGGCCAAAAAAAAATACAAGTAGCAGGCGAAACTCTCTTCTCGACAGTCACTTAAATTGCCATTTCAACAGCTCATTTCGCATGCTATGCTTAAAGAGACTCTGACTCTGACTGCCACACCCACCGCCCACCTTTTGTCCCCTCTTTATCTACCTATCATCCATCTACCTTGTGCTTTCACTCAGTTTACTTTTGGCCTGCGGGTTCGTTGTCTGCTCGGTGTGTGTATGTGTGTGTTTGGGTGTGTATTCCGCACGTGCAAATCCAAAAGGTAGTTCAACTGCCATTTATCATACGCACCGTTGTACGAGTGTACATGAGTGTTTGGAAGTGTATTCAATACGAAATAACTGCCAAAAATTGACGCGTTTGCTGCACATGTTAAATGCGACTGATCAAAATGCACAACAGGCCACATTCTGTCTTACTTCGCCGGGCAATGACGCCAGGCACAGTGGGTCCTTGTGCTCAATTTAGATGAGGATTTAAGTTTTAGAAATAATCATAATAAAACATAATAATAATAATTTAAATATTTAATAATTTTAATCGGACTTAAGCTCATCAACTCAAAGTGATATCAATATTAAAGCAGGTTAAAGAAATTCAATTCCGACAAATCTTATCGAAAGTGAAATTCGGAACAGGCCTGAATATCTATATTTTGGTAATTGATACCTAATTAATTTCATGATTCTTTATTTTTTAATTATCTTTTTATCTTTAATTAAAAGTTGCTTGCCAAGTAGATGGAGAATACAAAGATGTATTTAATAAAACATGTTGGAAATAAAATACAGTCGAACTTCCTAACTCGAACTTCCCTAACTCGAATTTTCTCTAACTCGAACAAAATCGAGTGGCAATAGCGAGCAAATTTCATACAATTCTGCTTCCCTAACTCGAAGTCTCCCTAAATCGAACTTTTTTCTCGGATAATGGTGATTCGAGTTAGGGAAGTTCGACTGTACATAAAAAATTAGTTTGGTAGTATTTTTGAACAAATCTGTTTTCAGAATGAATATATAAACTTTATTATTTAAGCCAAGAAGGAGACCACTGTGCAAAGAGGAAAATGTGGGGAAAAAAGACAGAGTGAGAAAGGCAGAGAAAGATGAGGTCAGTTACCAGTTGCGACCACATGCTGTGTGTGTTGTTGCTGTTCTTGCTGCTATTCTTATCTGCAACAATTTAGTGGCACTTCCTTACGCCATGTCGCCGGTCAGCAAAACGTCAAGAGCAGCCGCAACAACAACAACAACAACAGCAGCAGCAACAACTGCTGTTGTAGGTTCATTGCTCGTTAAGTTATTGTCACCTTTATGGACGCTCGACCGGGGTCCAAAGTGTCTGCACAGGACATGGCAGTAGACTTGGCTTCTAAGTGGTTTCTTTATGCTCCTTTCTTGCTTGCCAACTTGTTAGTTTTGCCCCCCTTTTTCTCCTCTCCGTTCACTCTTTGAAATTTGCACCTCTCCACACAGTTAGTTGTCCGGCTATAGTTATTGTATTGGGGGCGTCTCTCCAATTGTCGACTGACTCTCAAGTTGTTTGCTGTTTCGTGTTGCAGATGTCGCGACGCTGATAACAACTTTTTTTTTGCCGCATCGATTCGTTTCATTTCGTTTCCTTTTTGGCAACAAGAAAATCAACAGGGAGAGAGAGAATAAACTGTAGCTGTAACTTTGTTGCCGCTGCTGTCTTCACTTCCGTTCAATGATTTATGCTACTTGCCACAAACTACAAAAGCACAAAATATAAGCGTGCACTTAACTTGGCTTAATAATGCATTTAATCAGACGCTAAGTAAACGTAACTAATTCAATTTAACCAACTTTGCTGGCTTGTGGCTTCTACTAATTATCTTATTTACTTTGTCTAATTAAAGTTTCTTAACTCGCTTTGTCTGCCGCTATCTCTCTCTCTCTCTCTCTCTCTCTCTCTCTCTTTCTCTCTCTTATTCTTGCTCACTCCCTTTCTTTTTTGCTAACCCTTTTGTCACTGGCCTTTTGAATCATTGGCTTCATTCAGCAGCACGCTTCGATAAAAGAAAATTGATGGAAAATTTATGATTGATGCATAAATTTTATGATTTAAAGTTTATATATTTTCAATAAAACTCAATTCAATAAATATAACTTTTACATTTCTATAATTTAACATTAATTTTGTTTTAAACTTTATTCAAAGCTTTTTTTGATAGCTGTTAGATGATTGACTTATGCTAATGAATGCAGCCAATGTTGAGTGTATTCACGAGTATTCACTGCACTTTTATTTAATATGCTTGAGCTCAACTCGAGAATCAATTTCAATACATCGATTTCTTCTCTCTCTTTGAATTTATTTGTGCACTAATAATTTGTGTTGCATTTGCAACGCGCCGCGGCGTGGCACGTAGAAAGCAGCTTTGACTGTCGGCAATGGTTCAATAATAAATGGCGCTGGCTTTGTCAGGATTACTATTTGAAGCGTGATACTTGAGCTGATCTCCTTCCTTTTTTCCTTTTCTTTGAGTGCTTAATAAATTGCACCTGTGCATGACACGATGCATGATGAAGTGGCAACTTGAGGCAGCAGCAGCAGCAGCAGCGTCATCAAATTAATTAAAGTAGTTGCACTTTAAAGACTTCTCATCCCGCTCTACTATGTCTCTCATTCTTTCTCTTGGTTTCTTTGATGCTGGAGCTTTCGCTTTTTCTCTGTCTGTTTTTTGTTTGCTTCTCTTCTGAGCTGGGCGCCAGACTGGTTGACTGCCAAGACAGCGCGCTCCTTTGAGGGGGCATGGGGCAGGAAGCTGACGTGCCACACCATTTCCGATTGCCTGTTTGCTAGACATGCATTTTTATGCGCTGTTTGCCTTTGCCCCGGAGATGCTTTTTTCCTACACATGTCTCTATGTCTATGGCATTTTTATGGGTAACTTTTTATTTGCACCTCATAAAATGGCAAATGCGATGCGCCGCGTTGTATGCAGCACTAAACACAATGCCGCCAGACGGAAAAGCTGCGTGTGTGAGTGTGTGTGTGTGTTTGTCTGTGTGTCTGCCACAAATGTGATATTTATGACGTCGGTCGTCGCTGTGTTGCACGGCGGACAAAGGCTGACAGTTGCCGTTGCCTTCGTGTTCTGTAATGGAAAAATGCTGCTTGGATTTTCATTTTATTCGAAATTTTCCACACACACACTGCTGGGCGAAAACTTTCACTATGGAAAATCAGCTCAGCAGCTGCTCTAATTTATATGAGGCAGACAAAACTGACCTGGCTGTAATTAAAATTTAATTTCAGCATTGCAAGAAAAAATACTATTTAATTGATATTAATTTCATATGTGTCTTCTTTTTCTTTGCAGGTATGTTTCGACTTTTCTACATAGTTGCCACATAAATCTAAGTTGCACCAAGACAGGGGGTAGGGTGAGTTGGAAATGAACACAAACTTTTACGATAAATGACTGAAACTAAAACTTTATAGACACTAAACAAAGTTGCAGTTGGCAAAAAAGAGACTAGAAAAGTTGAGACTCGGGCAAGTTTCCGCTTTGACCACATTTGATTAAAACTTGCAAATTAATTACTTAAAAATGGCATACAAATTTAGGAAATATTAAAATTTAGTTATAAATGGAAAGACGACTGAAAGTTTATTATTTTTTAAGGGATTTCAGTTAAGTTTACCTTTTTACGAGATCCTAAGATCAGTTTAAAGTTAATGGCACTTTAATGACTTGATTTCTTAAGGACATTTCATCTGCACTATAGAAACACGTCGAGAACATTCAAATATTTTATAGACGAAATTGTGTCATTTTCCGAGTCTCTTAGTGCTCCTTTTGCTCTCGGGCATTTTATTTACAACGCATAAATGCGCTTAATAAACGCGTTGCACGTTGCACGTAGAACGTAGAACGTTGCTGCAACGTTGTGCGTTGTTGCACCTTCATGAAGTTGTAAAAAGTCGAAATAGTTTTGTCCAAAGTTCCGCTGCATTAAACTGGCGAAACTTTATTAGTTTCGACCTTAACGAATTTCTCAGCACATTTCACATTGCTCATACGACGCGTTGGCTTCGCAGTCAGAGTTTGAGCTGAGTTGAGTTTATGGTCGCACATTTTATTAGCAAAGCAACACTAGTAAAAGTAAAAAAAACAACAGTGGTTAAATTTGTATTTTTTTGTTTTGTTTTTTTTATTATCGCATTGCACATTTTTTATTGCCGTTCGTTGTTGTTGTTGCGTACTCTAAATTGAGTTGCCGCTTGAGGTGGCAGCTCCAAACGGTTGATGAATCTTTACAAAAGGTGAACAAACTGCGCTTGCCCATTGTTATTGCTGTTTTTTAGAGTTTTACGAGTGTATAGAACTCTGATTGTGATCAATTGACGCTCGGTGTTGGCATCTATTTGCGTCTCTATTTGACTGAGAGTTTTCTATTGTTCAAACTTATCTGCGGTTGTCTCTGCCTCAATGCCAATAACGCGTTGAGTCCTTTATTCAAATGTCACATCAATTTTGGCTGACAAGCGACACGTTTAACTTCTTTTCTCTTAATTTTTTTTTGGTGAATGCTGCGCAAATATCCTTGGCTACGTTTACTGCGCATTTTGATTTTTTCTTTGAGACGCAGTTGACAACTGCGCAGGTTTTTTGCGCTTGATTGCCCATTTCAACCTAAGACATATCCTTCAGCAATTAATGGCCACATGGCGTCACCATTTACCAAACGCCAAGTCAACGCAAAGTCAGTCAAAACGACTGTCGTCAGACAAAAGAGGGCACAATAAAAATACAAAACGAAGTCCTTTCCGTTTGCTTAACCCTTTTGTCGTGCAAACAATGTGTCCACGAGGGAATGAAGGATAGAAGGATACTAGTTTTCAAACTTATTGACATTTTATTAGCAACACGAGCCGCATGACGCAACTGTGACAGGAGCTTGGAATTAAAGCTAAGAAAACAAATATAGAAAAAGAACGCAGAATGTTTATGAAATTTTCCTTTGATTTTTACAATTCAAAATTGTATTGTTTATTCAATTAGTAAATTCAGGTTATATTATTTTGGTATTTCATTTGCAAAATATTCCTTTCGAACTCCTCAAATAATTAATTGCTCGCCAGAAAATATTCAATTTTATTTGTAATTGTAAAAATTGTAAAATTGAATTTAAGAATAAATTCAGATTAAATTATTTTCACAGCCCAGTTAAATTAACTTTTCAATCAACATAAAATTCAATTATTATTGCCGAAATATGCAACTTTTATTATTCTTCTGCTCAAAAATCGTAATTACAATATAACATTCGGAGTATTTTATTATTATTTTCACTTATATGAGCTTAAGGGTTGTCTGCCAAGGATGTCTGGGAGTCACGTGCAACCCTTGATGCTGTTGTTGCTTGTGGCAAGTGCAGGTTGCAGTTGGTTGCACACAATTTGTGCCTGTTAATTTATGCAACAAATTTTAATTGCCTCTTAATGCAAAAATGCAGCACGCCGTTGCATAATTGCATACATATTTTGTTTTCGTCTTTTTATTTCGGCGCATGTCCTTGCAACTAAATTGGAAATACATTTAAATATATATACATATATGTAGATATTTTTCTATTTTGCTGTTGGCAATTATTTGCATAATCCGCACTTTAGTTACAGTCGCAAAACGCAACGTTGCAGGACAACGTCGCTCTGGGATTAGCTGCTGCTGTTGCATGCCCCCTTTTGCCTCACTGCACACGAATATTTGTAGTTGTTGCTGTTGTTGTTGCAAGTCTGCCACTTGCAAGTTGGCAATTTAAATAAATTTTATGCATTGCCAACTGCGAACTGTGCATACAAAAATTATGAATTTAAATGTTGCGTTGATAAATCACACAACGGTGGAAATGGTCTTGGAAAATGTTTTCATTTTCACAAACTTGTCTCGTTTTCTGTCCGCTTTTCCTTTGGCAGAAGTCACTTGAATTTACTTTCTGGTCGGACAACGTTGTCCTGTCCTGTCCTTGCCACAAACCTTTACTGCTCTCGAGTCGTTCAGATGTCGCTGATAAAGTGCATTTGGTGCTTTTGATGCAAATGACAACGGCAACGTCTGGAATGTTGGATAAAAGGATGCTGTAAAGTTAAGTAGAATTGTTATATACGTATTTAGCATAGACCAAAGCAAAGCTTTAAAGTATGTCCAACTTTGGGGCTGTTTTAATTGCTGTTGCAAAAAGAAAAAATGTAATTAAAAACATATTACACACATTTCACTTGCAATCGCCGTGCCATTAAACGAGTAGTGGGATGTGGCATGTGGCATGCGACAGTTTGCTGCCTCTTTTTATGTGTCCTGCATATTAAGTGGTCTTCAGCTTAAACTCAGACGCTTAAATTATGCACAAATTATTTTGGCTTAAAGCAAAAATTTACGTCAATTATGCATTTTATATGCAACGCATTTGCTTTGGCGTCTATAAAAGCGATTTATGACGAAAAGGATACAATTTCAATTAATTTTAAGCTCTCCCACCGTTACTTTTCATTTCTCTTTTGATAGAAAAAGGGTTGCAGGCGCCGTTAAGACTCATAACTTGTGTTTATGCCGCTTTTAAACTGAATTGCGTGTGCCATATAAAGCGGATTAAGCTCATAAGGCAGAAGAGTGTCTCAGATGCTGAGCTGCTGTATGAAAGTCCACTTCTGAAATTGGTCGTGCTGAAATAAACTGCGGGACCACTCGAAAAATCATTCATGTAAAGAAAAGAAAAGTATTGTTTATAAGTTGATAGAGGAACAATTACTGTGGGGTTGTTAATGTTATGAAGCTATCATTTACAGTGGAATAACCTTAAAGATGTTTAACGGATTATAGATTAAAAATATTTTAAAGCAAATCAAATTAAAGAAAATCAATCTTTGTTGATAGAAACTCAAGTTTCTCTTAGACTATAACCAACAGATAGATTTTTTAAAGTAAAATTTAAATCAAAACTCCACATAAAACACTGAGACGATCTCTCGTACAATAATAATAATAATTACTGACAGAAATATCACTGCTGATGTCAATCTAATTTCAATTTAATTAATAATCATTATGATTTTCTTTTATAAATGCCACAACTTGGTTCTACTCTCCATATTAAGTACCTTATCCCACATTTAATTACAGAAGTGCCAACATATTCAATCTTTTCTACCTGCTCTCATACAAATAGATCCGTCTTAAATTTCCCCAGAGCAGCTTCTGAGATTTCATTTGCTTCTTCATGATATATACATTAGGGTGTCCCTTGTTTGGTCAAAGTCAATATTTTTAAACGCATACGGGCTAGTTCTGTTCATTAGGTCCTAAAGCACTCAGAAATAAATTTTCACCTCAATCGGAGTATGATAACCCGTGCCGACTTGGATCGGAAAATTTCAAAATTATATGGGACAAAAAAAAATTTTTTTTTTTTTAACTTTTTATTTTTTTATTTTCTTCATTAGGTCCTAAAGAACTCAAAACCAAGTTTTCACCTTGATCGGAGTACGATAACCTATTCAAATTTGCTTTGAAACATGAAAAATCATCGAAAAATGTATAATCAGTGTTAAAACACTGTTTTTCATGTTTCAAAGCAAATTTTAATGGGTTATCGTATTCCGATCAAGATGAAAACTTGGTTTTGAGTTCTTTAGGACCTAATGAACAAAATAAAAAAATAAAAAATTCCAAAAAAAAAAAAAAATTTTTTTGTCCCATATAATTTTGAAATTTTCCGATCCAAGTCGGCACGGGTTATCATACTCCGATTGAGGTGAAAATTTATTTCTGAGTGCTTTAGGACCTAATGAACAGAACTAGCCCGTATGCGTTTAAAAATATTGATTTTGACCAAATAAGGGACACCCTAATATACATATATGAAATTTTTTGTTCTTTTCAATGAAACCCAACAAAAGCCAAAGCCTTATCGCAATGGCATGCTACCGAATTAAAAAAAAATTATTTACTACCTCAAAAAAATGGAAAAAGAGACAACAAAAAGAATTGCCGCATCGCAAGTTTTGTCTTTTTGGCTGTCGCCGCTACCTGAAGGGCGAAATTAGAACCTGAAACAGAGCCAAAAATATAAATAAAGAAAACCAGAACCAGAAATTCTGGGATCCATTGTTGTATTGCCAAGGATCGATCCTTTTGCCAGGCACTTTGAAGAGGGTCGTTTCTTATGTGTATGTGTGTGTGTTGCAGTGGCACGTTGACGTTGCGGCTGCGCATTGTCGTGATCTCAGCTTACCCAGCAACAACAGCAGCAACAACAACAACAACAAAAATGATAGCATTGACAATGACAATAGCAACCACAAGGCGCTTATCAGATTACATAATGTGACATAATTAATTTCGAAACGCGTCGCCTGCGGCTTTCTCCCAGTCTCCTCTGCCTGCTCTATCTCTATTTTCGTATCTCTATCTCGCTCTACTTATATCTAGGTTCTATCTATGTTGTTCGCTAGTTAGTTTAAGGGTCATGTTTGCGGCTAGTTAATCAAATTTGGGTCATCAGTCACACGTGTAAAACGCATTTTCCAGCTAAAAAATCTTTTGAAGTGAACACCTTTAAGCCATGTTGAAATGTGAAATGTGTGTGGCTATCGCAACGCTGGAAATCGGTAATCAAAGGGCTAAATACGCTTGAAATCCAATTTTCAACATTTCAACAACTCTTGTAGGCATATATTTTATATAAGAATTATTTTTTATCAGGCCGCACATAAATCAAGCAATTGCCCCAACGATGGACTCCCATATAAAAAATAAGATACATATATGCGTATAAATTCGTATGTCTGGCCATCCTCTTTCTCTTTCTTCTCCTCCTTCTCCTCGCTCTGATCATAAGTCTCTTTGCCTTTTGTTTCAATATGGACAATTTTGTTGTTGTTGCTGTTGTTGTTTGTCTTGGACTGGCTTTTGTAATAATTTTATTTATCACAGAAATTGTATCGTCTGCTTTTGGTGTTGTGTAGTTCTGTTTCTGTCACGCGTAAGACAATGAGACATTAACCCAAAAAAAAGTGTAATTTGTTAAAATGTTCAGAAAGAATCAAAGACGGAGACAGAGACAGAAGAAAAACCATGTAAAGTGCTAGTTAAATGATACCCTGTAAAATACAAGATAAGATACTGTAATTATTTTTTTAGTATAAACACAATCTGTAACTATATTTGGTATTTGATGAAACTACATGCCAATTTTGGTCAATCTAGATGTAATTAAGTATCTAAGATGAGATTTAATGGGAATTCCTTTTAGGGTCAACTTATACAACTTTTTTATAGTCCGGCTAAGCCATTTTAGCAAGTACAGGGTATACTAAAAAAATAGAAAACAAACTGCAAATTTTACTAAGTGGCATGACAGCAACGCATTAGGGAAATGCACACAGAAATAATACTGAAATAATACTGTTGTTGCTGCTGTCGTTTCAGTAGAAATTTACATGCAAATTTAAGAGCGCTTTTGTTGCTGTTTTTTTTTTTGTATTTTTATTGTTTTTACGATTGGACGGCATCCGTTGCAAAGAGAAATACAATATATATCAACGATTTGCATAAAATTATTGAATAAAAATAACCAAAAATTACGTCATATGTGTACAACAATAACAAACAGTATAGTAAATCTTATTTGTAGTATAATGAATTCCACAATTGCTTTTATATCGACCCAATTAACAGACGCAAAAAGTTGACTGAAAATACCCCAGAGGGTGGGAGGTCGCTGATAAAACATATGTACACATATTCAAATACTTAAACAACTACAAATGTATTATATGCAATCAGAGCCATTGTTTCAAGGATGTAGAAACCATAAAAAGCCATACAATATTTAAGTCATAAAAAATGTGAAAAAAATTGTTTAGTTTTTTAAGTTAATCAGTTGGGGGACTTAAGAAAGGAGAGGAGAGCTTGAACGATAAGAGCAAACATTAGACACACAATATTTATGACTGACAGAGGCAAATGCCATGTAATGCCTTTCCTATATGTATATATGTAAGTTGCCACTATTCTCCGACTCATTTCTATGCTACAGGACGTGACTTATGCGTTATATTTCTGTGTCGTCAGGTTCTGTTTCTGTTTCGGTTTCGAAAACAACAAGTCCATAAACCTTGTCTGGGTCACATGCATATTCACATACATCAAAATGAAAACTGAGACCGTAATATACATTTAGTTGAGCATTTTATGTATTTTTCATGTGCATTTTTTCAGTTGCTGTTGTTGTTATTTTTCTCATTTTTGCAATTAAGAATTATTATTACAAAAATTTAAGAAAGACAGCCTGTTGACTGGCAACCCTGCCATTAAATTGCCGCTAGTTTTGTTAATTGAATCGTTAAAATGCTCAGCATAATTATCGTCGCTTCTATTGTTATTGGCAATAACATTTACATGTGTGTGTGTGCCAAGACGTAATATTCACTTAAATAATTGCTTTCCTCATAATGTTATTACACTACTTGTACTTTTTCTTATTCCTATAATTGTTCTTGTTGTGTTGCTGCTTGCATTTTTCATTTTTCCCGTTTCCCATTTCCATTTTGCCACATTGCAAATCCATATAAACAAAAGTCAACGCACATAAACACATGAAAGCACCGCCCCCAAGTCAAGAGGGCAGCCGACAACTGAATGGAGGTGGAAGGCCGCTTGAGGTCATCGCTCCAAATCAATGCTACCTATCTAGGTAAAACCTATGAAAAACAAAGGGGGGCGGGGTGACTTGTCAGTGGCCATTGGCCATACACTGCAACAACAACAACAACGCAGCCGCCGCACGCATCTTGTCAACATTTTGCGCAATTTTGGACGCAATGCAAATTGTAAAATGCAAAAAAAAAAACGAATTGTGCACGAGGGCGGTACAAGATGTTTATGACACTGATCACATCGTAACATACTAATTGGATATAAAAAAAAGAATGGTTACATTCACATTCCATTTGGTCATTAAGTTTGAATGATGGCCAATTCCACTTGTAACAATTTGCTATGATAAAAATTATTATTAGACACTTAACTTGGTCATGAAAAAGCAGCATTTCGTAGATGAAAGGGTAATAAATTCTAGACGAAATTAGAAGACCTCTTTTTTAAAAATATTCGTTTTTATTAACACGTTTGTTACTTTACGTTGTTAAAAAATGTCTGGTGTTGACGGCTAGTTCTAAAGATATTTGCAATAATTTTTTATTATTTTTTTAATAAAAATTATTTAGTTAAATTTTATTTGGGTAATAAATGTTTCAAATATTTGGAGAATTTCTTGAATCGCTCTCGTATGCTGATGTTGTTGTTAGTTAGTTTGTTTGGCATGCAGCTGATGAGGAGGAGGGCAGCAGCTATTGACACTTGGCCGTGTTGCCATGAAGCGCATTCCGAGTGCATTCACTCCGGCGTACGCGCTGATCTTTGCCAGTCACACGACGCGACGGCGACGTCATCACTCGCCACAGTGTTGTCCATTTGCATAGGGCAACCTTGGGATGTAAAATTGATTATAGCGATTTATTTAATTGAATGTGTATTATATTTATAACGACAGCTTCATTATAATTAAAATAGTGATGAAAAAAAAATCTTAAATCGAATCGATTTTACATCATTACAATTCAATCAAATGTGATTAATGATTGACAATCAGCCATTAACAATAAACATTTTGCATCATCGGCTGTTGCTAAGCGGCTTCAATGAATGACTTTGATCATTTGAATGGCATTGCCAATGCAAAGCATCCATATGTTAAACTGGTTTAGTATAAATCATTGCATTAATTATGTCAGTTTAATGTGCAAACTCGTTTACTTGCTCTGATGTGATAATGAGACACTGAGTCATTAATTAGTCTAAGCACAGTTCATTAACATTGAATAGAGTCAGGTCTATAGAGAATACTTTTTCAAGTGTTTCTATGCACTTGGACTTGAGTGCACGCCTTTCCCATTTCCAACGGTGCATTTGGGTGCTCTGTCTATGTGTTTGTATGTGTGTGTGTGTGCCAGATTCTCGTAACGAAATCTTTTCAATCACACTCTCGAAAACGATGCCAAACATCCGCCGTGTTAACAAAAATAAATTTGTAACAAAAAAATATGTATTATTTTGTACATTTATTATTTGTTCTTTCTTAATTTTTGTTGTGCATTTAAACCAAATTAAAAACAATGCAAATTAATGTCAACATGCGGCATTTAACATTAGAAGTCAAGCAGCTGCATGTTGCACATTACAGATTGCAACAAGTAACAAAAAACAGGCAACAAGTGCAACTATCAGCAAAAAAACATCAAAAGCGTTGCACATGCAACAAATAAAAGAGGCAAAAAAAACTGACATCGCTTGTTGCAATTAGTCAAATTTACCCGCCAGCAACAACAAAAAAGCACAGACAAAAACAACAAATGATGAATTTCATTATGTGATTTGCTAATGTGACGCTGCCGCTGTCGCTGTCGCTGCCAACGCAGCTGCTGTAACGGCCAAGAGCGCAGCGACGGCGACAGCGACGCTTAAATGAGGGCCGCCCACGTCAGCGTCGAACGTCGAACGTTGAGCAACGAGTGCAATGCACGACGCGCTGATGCCAACAACTAAAAACGGCAAATAAAACCCAATGCGAGTGAGAAAGAGATGGAGAAACGAAGGAGAAAGGAAACGGACGGCAACAACAACAACAAAAATTGAAACAAATGTACAGGCAATTGTTGTTGTTAAACAAAATGAAATTGTTACGCGCCTTACATGACTGCGCTGTCGGCGACGACGACGACGTCGACGTCGCTGTCTGATAATAGCAAAAAACAACAAAAAGCCGGCGACGTCGAACAACGCCACGGCCCAATGACAAAAAGTGTGCGATAGGTCGGTGTTGTTGTTCCTATTCGTTTCTTTCTTTTTTTTTTTGATCGTTTTGTTTCTCTGCTTTTGTAGTAGCAGAAGCAAAGAGTATAAAAAGGGTATATGCAGTTTGTGTACATATCGATAGGCAGCGAATAATAACATGTGTTATCGATACCGAGTTTACTTTATAAATAGAAGAAGAAATATTAAATTGAAATGTAGGTTAATGATACCAAAACAATTATTAATTAAATTATTTAATTATTTTAGAATAAATATTCAGCTAATTAAAAGTCCTGTAAAAATGTCCAAATATTTTTTGTCAAATTGGGTTAAATTTAAAATATAATTTTTAAAAATAAATTTTAAATTGAACATAAAATTTATGTATAAAAAAAAAATAAGTATATTCACAAAAAATTAATATTTCAGTAGCAATATATTTATGGCCTCAAAAACGGAATGGTTGGTTTTTAAAGTAGAGAGTTTTTAAAGACTTGTCTAACACACCTGAGTCTGAGCGTCTAGTTTTATTAGTAAGGGTATTGGAACTTTCGTAGTTTTCAATTGGAATTTTTGTTCGTTTTTTTCTCTTTGTTTGCATTGTGTTTTGTTTCAACTGCTGCTAATTGTTTGCATTTGACTGCTGCCACTGCAACTACAACTACAACTATAGTTGCTGCTGCTGCTGTTGCTGCCTGCAATTTGCATGTGTCGCGAGTTTATTGACCGCGGCGTGGGCAGCAAAACTATTTATAGATAAGAAAATGTGGCAAGAGTGCCAAGAAACGTTGCGCAAGCGAACGCGTGACGGATGGAAAACTCAATTGCCATGCTCTGTGTGTGTAAAAAGAGAGAGAGAGAGAAAGAGAGGAGTAAGCGCAATTATTGAGATGGCATTTTATTTAATATTGACCAGCAACAAGTTGGCGAGATGTTGCTGTTGTTGTTGCTGTTGCTGTTGCTAACCCAACCCACCGGATGTTGAGCTTGCCCCTTGCTGCAATCATAGCGCAAATGAAGCAAACATTTGCTGTTAACAACTTAATGCGCTCGATGGCGTCGCCCCGCTGATTATGTGCCTCAATCAACAGCAGCAACAACAACAACAGCATAAGCAACAACAACATAAGCAACAGCAACAGCTTGGACTGCACTTCATAATTTTTGCTATCTGAGCTGTTGTCGCGCTCGCTTTTTATTTCACTTTTAATGCAATTAACTTGGCACTTGTCTGACTATCTGTCTAACTGGCTGACTTTCTGCCTGTCTGTCTATCCGTCTGTCTGTCCGTCTCTGTCTGCCTCTGTCTCCAGACGTTGCCGTCTTTGTCATTGTCGCCGTTGGTCGTGTTTTCAACCTGTAAGTGGAGTGAAGTGGGTTTTTGCCTCAACTCGAGTTAGTTTGCTTTATGGCCAGCTAATGCTGTTTTTATCTGTTTTTCTTGGCCAAGATTTATTTTATTGTTATTGGAAAAGCCGCTCGGCAAACACACACACGCACACACACACACGCATTCTTGTGTGTGTGCGTGTTGAAAGTTTCAATAAAAGTTGGCAGCAGCCGTGGGCCAAAGTCAGCCCCAATGTGGAATCTAATGTTGCTTCAACTCGGATGTGAATGTGGATAAATACGAGTATAGTATCCACTGAATGGATGCATGGATACATATGTGAATGAATGTGCTCTCAGTCTCAGCCCCAGCCTCGGTCTGTTTGTCTTATTAATACACCATTAAAGCGTGATTAATGTTGTTTACTTCGCTTGAAGTTATTAGCTAAATGTGTTAATTATGAGTGCCGATTAGTTAGCTGGAAATGATTGTTAAAAGCAGATGAGCCCAGAGAGCGAAAGAGACAGCTTTAATGCACAATGATGGTACTACGATTATTAAATAATATTTTCAATTGTTTTATTCATTACAGCCTGCATTCAAATGAATCACTTAACACCTTCACAAACTATTCATAAATAACAAAAACACGTCCTTCAGTTTTTGTTTTTTTGCATTGAAAATTACAAATTGTTGATTGTTTTATATTTTTATTTTATTTTATTTCACACCAAACATTTAAACACAAAAATCAATTAAAATATGTTTGCCAATTGTCTGAAGTGGGCAGGTTGGAGTTGCAGTGGGAGTCGATTTGAAACTGAGACGGGCGAGGGGTGAGGGTAAAGTTAGTGGCCCGTTCATGGTAATGACCGCAGCCCGTACAGTATGTACTACGCAGCTGGTGTCCATGACAAAAATGCATAAATAACAAACGACAAAAAGGCAAACAGTCAACGAGACGACGACAAACACAAACAAACGACTTGAGCAAACAAACGAGCGCCCAAAAGTGTCAAAAATCATTTAAATAACTAATTTTATATGCAAAAACAAAAACCACAAAGAAGATGAAAAAAATGCATATTTAAAAGTAAAGTTTTGTTTTAACTAAAAACTGCAAGCATAAATAGAAAAACTTTTGTTTTATGCTTATAATAGAGCTACTAATAAATTTATGTTTAGTTTATGGAAAACTGCTTTTAAAATGTTAGAAAAATACATATTGCAATATTGAGAAATTTAAAAAGTTTCTGAATAATTTAGAAATCATTTCAAATGCTTTAAAAATATTGTATAAAATCTAGAAAAATAGTTGCAGAAAATTCTGAATAATTTAAAACCATTTTCCAAACTATTTAAAATGATTTACATTTTCTCATTTTAATAGTTAAATTGTTAAGCAAGCTGGCTCCTTAATTCAGTGTAGAAAACCCAACGATTAAGTTGTGGATGTGATTTCCATAGAATTGCATAGTTAACAACAAATTCCAAATGATATCACGACTAACTGAATGACACGGGTGACACCTCAAGCCATTGCAGGTAACGTACAAGTATTCGGTGTGTTGTGTGTACTTGAAAACTTGCAAATGTCAGGCTGAAAATAATTGCTATTGCCATTGCTCCATATGTGGATAAGATGTGTGAAGAGGTTGGGGTAGTGAGCGGTGGGCGGTGGGCGGTGGGTGTGGCAACGACTATTAGTGCTGCATAATTACAGGCGCTGTGCAACGATGATGACAAATGACAAACGACGACAAGTTTTGGGCCGTAATTTGACCTTAATGAGGCGCCTTTAATTCAATTTAATTACCACCTGTCTGGCTATGTGTGTGTGTGTTCTCTCTCTCTCTCTCTGTCTCTTCAATTAACACCTCTGTGCATAGACATAAATGCAAGTTTATGTGTATATCCACAAACAGCTGCTGTCGAGTTTCGTTTTGTGTTTTATTTTTTTGTTTTGTGCATAATTTATCGTCGTCACGCATAAGACTTAACTGCTCGGTTGACCCTCGCACCCACAACGCGTAGCATTAGACAGACACAGTGGGTCAATGTCAGCAAATGTCGCTCATCTCTAATTTAGACATTCCGCCAATTTATGCGAAGCCAATAAACATGTTTGCCAGTTGCAATTTTATTAGCCAAGTTGATTGTCGGCTGCTGTTGCTGTCAATTTATGTTTGTGCCACAGTCGAGACTAGAACAAACACACAAACACACAAAAATGTTTACGATGCCTGTTGTTGGCCCAGGTTGTAGTCCCAGCATACTAACTTACTTGTTGCCAATCTATTAGCCAGATCAGCGAAGCCAGCCACAACTCTGTTTTTTGGCCAGCTGGCTAAATGGCCAACGGACTCTTTCTCTGTCTATGGAGTTGTGGCTATCTTCTCCACCATCGACTTTTGGCCATATGTGTGTAAGCTTTAAGCATTTGTCAAATTGATTGCGAAATAAATTGTCGTTTTATTCGCTTTGACTGTTGCAATTGCCTTTTGGCCAAATTATAGAGACGACGCGACGTTGCGTCGTTGCGACGTCTTCTCGTGTCTTGGCCGTGTGTGGTGCATTGTCCACAAAGATGATGCATGCACCTCCTTAGCGCTGTCTTACGGTTATCCGCATAATTTAATACTAAATTATAGACTGCAATTCAAAAAACACACACAATGGGAGAGTTTCTCCATTTGCATTTGATGTTTGTTGTTGTACGTGATTGCTTTGTTTGGCCATCTATTGAATTATAAATAATCACTTAATATGATCAAGAATGTGTATGATTAAGAGTATCTTTATCTTGTATTTAGCTAATTTAATTTAAAAGGTTGTTAAAGCCTAAAGTCTTCATATTTGAATTGTTAATAAGTTATAGATATAGCAATAGATAGATATTTTTATATACAAATAGAGAATATATGTTGAAGATAAGTTAGATCTATAAATAGGTTATTTAAATGAATGAATGACTGATAAATATGTATGTAAATATATACAAAAGATATATTATGCCCATTATTAAAAGCTAATTGAATTGTGCTTTCTTTTCAATCATAAATCACTGAACTAATCTTAACTTTGTCTACATTTTATTTATTGCAGGTATGTAAACTTTGTGCACTTCCTAGTACTCGCTTTTAAATGAATCATCAACCGCAATCGTGAGTATTCTCACAACAAACCGCAAATGCTATCAAACTTTGTTTTATGTATGAACGATATATATATCTGTCTCTATATAAAATACCAGATAAGTATAAGTATATGTACATATTACCTTGATATATTCAGAGCTTGTTTTGCTTTTGTCTCTGTTGTTGTTGTTGTTGTTGTTGTTGTTGTTACCCCCACATTGACTTGAGTCTTCTGTCTGGCAGCTCGCATCTGTGGCAATTTGCATAATAAGCGCACAGCTGTTAATTAATAACGGTAACGGGTCAGCTGGCCAATAATAAATACAACAATTATAACAACAACACGAAAATAAAGCTGCTTCGGCATGAGATCAAAAGCTGATGATTAAAAACGAACGAACGACTTTAAAAATCAAGATCCCACAAGCGTATCACAAATTTCAGGCTTACAACTATGTTTTATGATAGATACATAGATACTTTATACCCTACTAGCAATCAGGTAGGTGTATGTGAGTGTGTGTGTGTGTGATCAATTTGTTGAATTCTCTTTGGAGTGGGCGTTGCTTTATATTACTATGAACTGAGCCGAGGGCATTTCCGCTATATTCGAATTCAGTTTCGAGCTCAGCTTGTGAATTTGTGCCCCTTTTTTGCATAACATTTTTGCAGGCACTGTGTTAAATCAATTAAGAAATCATAGACACGGCCACGCCCACTCATCCTTCGTCAATTGACGCCGACGCAGCGTCAACGGCAATTTTCGAGTTTGCGGCGCCACCAACGCGCAGCAGTTGCAACCGAAAAAAATAGAAAAAAAAAAAAAAAAACGTTGAATGTTGCAACTGCACGTTGCACTAACAGACACAATACAAATACATTGTACAACAACATTTCGGAGTCGAGTTTTGGTGTTGTAAATATTGTACAAAGTAGTCTGAATGGGAGTGCCAATTGTTGTTGTTGCAGTAGTTGCTGCAGCTTTAGCTGCTAAAATTGATTTGTTGTGGCAATAAAAGCGAACGTTCAATCAAGCATGCCACAATCTGCCCAACAGATCTACAGTTAACTCTCTCGCTCTCTCTCTCTCTCCTTCTTTCTCTCTCTCTGCTTGCTGCCACTCAAACGAGATGCGGCGAATAGATAAGAAAATAAGGCAGAAATATTTGCAACAGCAATTTGCACTTAAAATTCAACATAAATAAATTCAAAGTACTAATAAATAGTTAACTAAAATCGAAGTTGTTGATGTTGCCATGCCACATGTTGCTGCAACATATGCTTAGGCATGCTCAAATAAAAAAAAGTGCATCCAATTGACGGCGTGTGTCATAGCTAATGCTCCCTCTCTCGCTCTCTCTCTTTCTCTCACACTCATACCGAGGGGAGTACGTGCCAAACGGCACAGTAAACGTCGCCAAAAGCAACAGCAACTAAATGAGCGCCATTTGCTGCCTCTGTCGCTGCCTCAGTTGCTGCCTCTGTTGACGTCGCCGCTGGCGTCGGCTGTTGTCGTTTGGCCGCCATCGCAATCTAATGTCAGATAGTTTTGCGGTCGCTAACCCGCCTCACTGCGCCGTTTGTTGCATGTGTGTGTGTGGAAAATGTGAAAAATAGAAATAGCACAACGCGACACACACATACGCACACACACATGCGCAAACATTTTGCAATTAGTTTGTGCGCTGATGATGAATGCAAATTAAGAAAATAAAATGAAAGAGAGAAAGAGAAGCTCAAAAACAAAAACGAACCACGACTGCTAAATGCTCTAAGTAGATTTTCAATGGTCTTAAAATTAAATTAAAAAAATTGGATAAAAAATTAAAATAAATATGAAATTTAGCTAAGTAAAAACTCAACTCAGTTTGTTGCATAACCAAATGGTTATTTTTTTCTATTTAAATTTATTTGGGGATCATAAACATGAATACTTAAATAGGTAGAAATAAAGAATATGTTTAGAAAAGGTATTTTATTTTTTGCAAAATAAACTGTGTAAATTTTGTTAGTATAATTTTTATAACCTACCATTTCTAATGAAGATTACAAATTGCAATTGACTATCCAAAGTTAAGCGCCTCATTAGTCCAGGGTATAGAAAGTCATGCAGCTTATAGCTGAAAGAGATACACTTAATCTTAATCTAGCATTTAAGGCTCAACCTGAGTTTAGAAGCGAGCTTGAAGATTGTGGCAAGCATGAGCAATTTATGTGCATAAGTGTGCATATGTGTATGTGTGCCATAAAACGCCAACAATTGTTGACATCTGCCACACGCTGTCCAGCTGCTATTGTTGTTGTTGCTAGTGTTGCTGCTGTTGCTGTGTTGTTGTTTCAACTGTCAATCAAACTTCAGCGTCTTCCACAACTATCCATTCTAATGACAAACGCAATGAAATGTTTGTTTATAAGCAACAACAACAGCAGCAACAAAAGATGGCTGCCACATGTTTTAGTTTGACAGAATGCCAAGTGAACTGCGTGGCAACATATGCAGAAGTTGCCCCAAAGACAGGCTAAAGCACTTAAATATATACTAAAAATGTAATTCCAAAAAAAAAAACTAAGAACAAAATGAGAAAAAAAGACAAACACACACTGACAGTCCAAAAGATGTCAGGCCACAAATTTTGCGATTGCCTAATGCTTGGGCTAGTTGTCGTTGTTGTTGTTGTTGTTATTTGGTAATTATTGCGATTGCGGCAGCTTTGTATATGTGTATATATATTTATGTGTATGTGTGTGTGTGTGTGTGTGTGGGCAACATTGTTGCTGAGAAAATACTTAAAATGCCAACAGAGAGCCATAAAAATGGCAGCAACAACAGCAAACAACAAACAGCAAGAAACAACAACAACAACAACTAAAATAAAAAATGCTTGAAACACTTTCAGTTTCTCAGCAGCTCTAAATTTTTATTACTTTCGCTGTTGTTGTTGTTGCTGTTGCTGGCAACGTTGTCGTCGTTTCTGTTTCTGTATCTGTCTCTGCCTACACTAACCTATGACAATAATTAGCAAAGCAAACACCAAAAATAGCAACAACAACAGCAAGACCAGAATAAAATAAACATGCAAAAAATGTTATCTGTGCTTTGGTGCTTCTGAGTATTCTGCTGCTGCTGTTGTTGTTGCTGCTGTTGTTGTTGCTAACGAATTGAATTCGAAGCAATTAGCACAGAGCTTTGCACCTCTCACTCTCACAATGGACGCTCTCTTCGCTCTTCCTCTACTCTCACTCTCGCTCTCATTAAGCGAATTCACGGTCAGCCGAAAAGTAGACAATGCTTTTGTTAGCATTTATCAGATTGCAATCAATTGATTAGGCACCACAATCTTTAATTTGATAAACTTATAAATATAATTAAAATATTTAGTAGAACACAATTTAAGCTATAATTAAGTAATAATTTTAATTGTAGTAAAAGACAAACTTTTCTTTCCGAACTTGAAAATTAAGTGAATACTAATCAGTATGAAGTTTAATGAGTTTTTTTTTAATATTATTATTTCATATTTTTTTCTATTTATTATTTGAATTTATTATTTTTAAATATGTTTTTTATATTTTTTCCCATTTTATAATATTAAACAAATGATAAATATTTAACATTTATAAACTTTATAAAAAGCTTAAAATTATTTGCTTAATAACAATTAAATGGTTTTTCTAAAATGCCTTGCAGTTATTCAATTGCCTCAAATTTCTCGGCATTCATTGACTTGTTAGCCAAGTTATGCTGCCAGTTGGCAACGTTTGCACCGTTGACTGTGTAAACGGTTTGTTTGACTTAACAATGCAGACAAATTTACTTATGTACAACTCACACACACACAACACACACACAATAACGTTTATAGCTGCCAATTGACTAGACAATTTCTATTAAAGGCAGTTGATCAAATTACCTGCCTCCATCTCCCTTCCCCCCTTTTTGACTGCAACTCCTGCTGCCGTTGTGTGTTGTGCAACTGTGCCCCCAGGGGGTCAACACCAGCCATTTGTGGCAAGTATAAACGGTCTGCATGGTCGGCATAACACCCACGACTGATTATGGCCAATAACTTAGCGGTTCACTTTGGCTGTTAACGGCGCGAACCGCGCGCGTATGCGTAATAATTTAGCCAACAGCTCAAATTGGCCCACATGTTGCGCCAATTAATAATTGCATCTATCAGATAAGACGATCGCTTATTGCAGCTGCTTATCGCGCGTGCTACCACAGCTTGCCACAGCTGCCGCATGCAACAGACAACAGTCAACAATGCACAGTCCACAGTCAAGCGGAGCAGCAAATTGTTCAACGCCCCTTGGTGGAAAAACTTAACATTAACAATGCTGCTGCTGCTGCTGTTTCTATTGTTGTTGCTGCTGCTGCAATTGCAGTGCAACAACTCAATTAAGTACTTGCAACTGTTGCTGCTGGTCATGATCGTGTTTTATCACTCGCTGCCAATCGTTGCCCATTTCCTTGTATCGAAGCTGCCACAAGATTTGTCACGCTTCCACAAACTGCCTGCCTGCCTGCCTCTTACCCACTCTTCCATCTCCCTCTCCATTCCCCCTGACTCCGCCCACCGCCCACCGCCCACTGCTTAGTTGCAGTGTATTCCATGTGGCGTGGCACGAACTGCAGTTGCAAATTTCGTTTTCATTAAATTTGCCTGTTTCACTTGGCTCATAAAAAAGCCGCCTAAAAATAACATTTAAAAACTTGGCAAGGCAACAACAAGAAAAACCCGCGCAGTCTGCTTCAAAACTTCCACTTCAATCATCTTGTGATTGCGAGTGTGAGTAAGTGTGTGAGTGTGTGTATATTCATGTTCATGTTGGCTGCCTTTGATTCATTCATAAGCGAATCTCGTTATACTCTGTAAGCAGTGAGTAAATGGGTATACTCGTTAAATTACGCGAAATACAAGCAGCAACAATAGCTTGGAAAGTTTTAAATAACCAAAAAAAATATGTGTTAAAATTTATTTGTAACTAATGAATATAAATATGCCATAAGATAATATATATACGATATTTATACTTATCAAGCTTACTTATAAATTTGAGACTTTTTTGCTGAGACTATTTAGAGTTTAAAAATAGAATTATTTATAAGATTGTGGTAAAAAAAGAAACAAAGACTGTTAATTTTATTTTCATTATAAAGTTTTATTACTTTTTATTTAATTTATTAAGTTTATTAACACGTTCATACTGCAGGGTATATCTTAAGCATTGCATACCTACTATGCTGCTGCAGAGGCTTCGACTCCGTCGCCGTCTCCGGGTCGGAGCTCATTTCTGGCAACGATTATGCTGATATTTGAAGTGCCTTTGATGCGCATTTCGTTTTTGGCCATTTCAGAATGTATTTTAAAACTGCGAAACCGACGAACGACGCCGCCTATTGATTTTTACGAGGCAAAGGTAAAGTTTGTTGAACCCTGACAACCAAAGTGGACCCAACCAGGAGTGAGGTTCAGTCAGTTAGTCTGTCTGTCCGTCAGTCAGTCAGCCTGAGTAAATTTGTGTGACCATTAATTTTGGTACAACGACAGCTTGAAGTTAACACCAATTAGTCGCATCCTCTTGACTCTTTTTGCTGCACACACACACACACAAACATTTGCATTTCATGTCAGCCTTTATTTGATTGCCAAATATATATTTCTGTCTGTTTTTTAACAGTCAAATCAATGCAACTAACTTGACGACGGTGGAGTGGGTTGAAAGCAAAGTCATTGACCAGAAAATGAAATTAAAGCTTGACCTGTGTCGTTGAGGGCTTTTCCAATTGGCTTTTTGCCCATATAAGAGTATTGTCTATTGACGTTTTCCTATGTAGCTATTTAACTTATTTGACATGGGTCAACTGTGGCCAAAAAAAGCACAAAAAAGAAAACACAAATGGAAACGTTTTCCATGCTGCTCAGTTTGTCTGTATTTTGTGGTGTCTGGCGTGTGTCTTGTGTGTCCTGTGTCCCGTGTCCTTCGTGTCCTGTTTGCGCTGGGGGCAGTCCATTATGCTGGCTTATTTGTTTTAATATTCGCTGCTCGTCGTCTGTCTCGCTAGTTTTTGGCCAAGTCCTTTGCATATCCCTGCAGGCTTATCGTTAACAGCACATTAAAGGATTTCAGCTTGTAGCCGTCGGCTCTTTAGAGCATTTTGCTTATTGACTTTTGTTGTTTTAGTTGTTTTTGCTGTTGTAGCTGTAGTTGTAGTTGTCGCTGTCATTGTCATTGTCATTGTTGGCATTTTGACGCCTTATCGTGGCCATTGTCGTCTACAAACAGATTTGCTTTAAGCCTGGTTAGACACACACACACACACAGCAGTCAAAACAACATGCAACTCGTTCCCAAACAAATATCCTGTCTGTCTGTCTTTGGTCACGTGCTTTTCACGGCCTCTTTTTTACTTCCTGCCACAAAATATATCATGTCTCAAGGTTAAAAGCCGAAATGGGAAAAATCGATGAGAGTTGGCTTTAATGTGTTGCCGTTCTGTCTGTCTGTCGTTCTTCGGTTTGATTAAACCAATCCATCAACTTGACAGTCGCTCGGCAATTCAATCAAAAATTTGCCATGGCATGCACAAAAACAATTGAGGCAAGTCTGCTGCCGCCTCTAAGTCTTCTAGGTACTACCTTTTAGCCTCTCCACCTGAGAGTGTCACTTGAGCAGACTTCTTGCTCCTTGCTCCTTTCTCCTGGCTCACTTGATGTGTCCTGGACACGCCCCAATTGTGTTTTTGGCATTGTCTAACGCATTGTCGCTGACAGCATCTCAACAGAGCAGGACGGGAGGACAACGTCGACACTTGTCTCGTCCCAGAGATCTCGACGTGAATATTTTAATGTGCTCCTCAAGAGCACAACGTCGTCGTTTGTGTTAATGTCACTTGGTAAACTTGGCAAACTTTGGCTGCAGCTCCTACTTTTCAGCTCGTCCTGCCTCTGTCTCGACTCGAGTCCTGCTCGTTATCTAGCGCCGGCGAACGGCAACGACAGGCGGCAGCATTGATTTAATGACGTTGACGCGACTCCTTTGACTCCTACTCGACTCGTACCTCCCTCCCCCCATCTTGCTTTATTTATTGATTTAAGTTTGCAATTTCTTTGCAATATCCTTTTTTTCTTATTTTTTTTTAAACCCTGTACTGAAATGTTAAAAAGGGTGTATTAATTTTGTCGATTGCAAAGTGTGCATAAAAAGCAGAAAGATTAAAATTGGTATGTAGATTCCACAGAACGAGACTATGTGTTTAGTTTTCAAATAGAATTTTTTTAAAAATGAACACTGTCGATTTTAAATTCGACATTTTGTTGGGTTTCGAATACCGATTCAACAGTTTGCTCATTTGAAATTTTATTATCATCAGTTTTTAATCTTATTATTTTACAGATTAAATACGGAGTCTCTCACAATCGAGCTTACTCAACTGCAGCGCTTTTCACTCGCTTATCCTTGAATCGCATCGACGCTCTCTTTTATTTGTGCAGAGCTTGCAAAATTTATGCGTTGCCTTTGCTATCAGCCAGCCGCCTTCTATCTCCGCTCTGTCCCCCTCCTTGCTGCGGCTTTGTCCTAAGCATCTTTTAAATAAATAACCAAAAAAGAAATAATACAAAAGAGAGTGAAAAAATCAAATAAAGCGCCTCGCGACCGAACGGTGCAATGAACCTGACAAAACAGATCTTAGCTTCAACTTTAACTGCATCTCTTTTGGCCATAGGTTACTTTTATTGTATTGCTTTTTATTGGTTTTTGATTTGTCTTTTTACCTTGTATGTTTCTGGCTGCTTTTTTACCGTCTTCTACATTACCAATAAGACGCTTAGTTGGAAATGTAATGCGAGCGTAGATCCCTTGACGGCAAAATTAATTATCGACGAGTGCCGACACGCCTTTCTTCCCTTTCATTGCTGCTGCCTTTTCTCCTCCTTCTCCTTCTCTATTTTTATTGTTTTGGCTAAAGTTCAGCAAATCGCAGTCATGTTACGCCCTTTGCTTGTTTCTCGTCTGTTGCTTTGAAGTTTTCGCATTTTATTTGTTTCTTACGACTGCATTTGTGTGATGGTTGTGTGTGTATATAATGAAATTATCTTCAATGATAACTCAGCCAGGCAATAAGCAACATGCAGGTCTCCCCTCTCTCTTTCTTCCTTCGTCCCTTCTCTCTCTCTTTGGCAGCCACTCAATGGCCCCCGTCGACGCAGGTTCAAAATTCGTCCTTCAGTGTGGCAGCCACAAGTTGCTGTCTGTGTTGCCAGAGACTGCAATTTAATTACTCATGTGGTTGCTTTCAATGCTGTATGTATATGTATATGCATGTGTGTGTGTACTTGCCACAAATGTTATCTAACCAAAAACGTTGGCAACAACTACAATCAAATTTGGCCATTTAACCAACCAGCTGCATTACATTTCGCCAGGGCATACAAATACCTGTGTAGACACTGTACAGTAGAGTTTAGCTAAATTGAATTATATTTTGAGGAAGATATTAAAGGTATTTTAACTAATTTTTTATTTTCTAGTTAAATAATCTTGTGACATACTTTAGGCTATTTATAATATTCTTCAAAATGTTTTTAATGTTAAATTTAAATAGAGTTTATACTGTCGAAGCTCTACTGTAGACAGGTCAGTTGGCGCTGACCTTTTAAAGGAACTCGCTTGCCTTTTCTACATGTAAAATTCATTAGTTTTACTACCTTTAAACACTCTCTCGCTCGCTCTGCGGCTCCATCTCTCTCTCTCTCTCTCTCAACTTAGCAGAATGATAAATTTCAATTTTCATTTATTTCTATAGCAAGTAAACAGCATACTAGTCCTAATTTGCCGCACACAATTTCTAAACGTCTGTTGAACTTTAAACTTGCAAAAAATAAAAAACTTACTTTACACGAAAAACAAAACAAAACGAAAAGTTGTCAACAAAAGGACGCCTGTTAGCAGTTCGCAGGAGGTCGAGAACGTCGAGGAGTAGCAGCAGAAGTGGGAGGATCCTGGAGCGCTGTCCTCGCCTCGTCCTCGGCCATGTGCTTTAAATCATTTTCATTTTCAACAGCTGCTGCTGCTGCTCCTACGGTTGATGTTATCCTTGGTCATTGTCCTGGCGCTGATTTCGCTGACTGGACACTTATCGCACCTTGTTTAGTCAGTTAAACTGTCAGCTCTCTCTTTTTTCGTACTTTTGTTGAACTTGCCCCGCCGCGGGGCTTGATTAATTGCAATTTGTGTGGCACTTGGCTGAAAGTTGTAAGTGTGTTGCGTTCGTTGAGAGTGTCGCTAATTATTAATGTAAATGTTTTCACTTTAAATGGACCTCACACACACACACAGTTCAACCGGAAAAGGGGGGGGCGTGACTGTCTGGACACGCTTTTGAATGGCCGCTAAACATGCGGCTAATAAGAAGAAAAAGCTGTTAATTATATAGAAAATGTATATATACATATATATATTTATATGTGCGTGTGTGTGTGTATGGGTGTGACTGTCTGGCAAGTGTCATTATCCTGCGAGTCATATGCAATCCTTAATTAGAAATGCTAATCAGGCTCAACTGGGGCGACATTGCGTATACGCCGCGTCTGACACCTTTCAGAGCATTGTGCGATTAGTGGTCTCGATGAGTGCCACAAATGTTCATAGGTGGATTTTGTGAATGTGTGTGTGTGAATGTATGTGTGTTCTTTTAGCTAGTTAGATACTCAGCAGCAGCGCTGCTTCGACTTTTATTGGCCTTTAAAATGTCTTGGAGTGCACTGGCTTCACTTTTTGCTGTTGTGTAGCAGCTTTCTCAACTTTCTCCTAGGGGTAAGCTTTTTTAATGTCGTGTTTATTTTGACATTTTCATTATGTGCGTGCTTGTTTGTTCGTTCTGCTTTTGCCATTGTCTGTGTCTGTGTCTGCGTCTGGAATCTGGAATCTGTTGTTGCTCATTGTTCTTGTCTTTTTAATTATATTTCATTTTATATATTTCTGCTTTGAAATGTGGCTGGCAAACTTACAGCCGAAAATTGTTTAAATGCATTTCACAGTCACAATTTCTGCAAGTTTAACTTGAGCTTGAACTTTCTTCTGCCTCCCTTCACAATCTTTAACTTTGGCGGGCGAAAAGTTGGTTTTCTTAATCAAAGTTTTGCCATGAAGTTGCAAGTTGACTTGCAAGTGCAACTCAATGCCCATTTTGGTGGCCATTGTTTTGCTTGAGGTTAGAATTTTCACAGCATTTTCCACTTTATTTTTTTTTTGCTGGCTCTGTAATTAAAATGCAGACAGCCATTTTGCCATTTCAGTTTTGCTTTGCTTTCCGCTTGGCTTTTTGCAATTATAAAGATATGCTCAAGCTGAGTCCTGAGTCGCTCGTCTCTCGCTGATAACAAAAAGAATAAAAATAAATAAAGGAAAAAACATAAGAGACCAATGTTTAAAAAAAGAGGAAAAAAATGTAATTTGGTTCAACTGTGCCCCCAAGGGACTGGCCAAAGGGCCAAACCGAGACCAATTAGTTGACTGTAAAAAAAATGAAAATAAAAAATGAAGAAGGCAAAAAGAATTGCAACATTTGCAATTCTTGCTGCAGTTAAACTACATACAGCCTTATCAGCAACAGCAGGCAAGTGATAACAGCGCCTATTGGCACTTTATCAGCTGCTGCAACGCATCCAGAACCTTATTAGTAGTGTGTGGTGTGTGTAAAGTTCATTGATCCGCAACGGCGATAAGACTCGACCAGCAAGCACAGAGCCCCTATAAAAATAGTCTAGTTTATCACTCATACGCACCGTTCCCGTTCACAGCTGATAAGCGTTGTGCAGCACAGAACAATAATACACATTGTAAAAATATATATGTACGTACATGTCTGTATGTTTGTTTGTCTAACCGTTAAATCGACGGGGCATTAAGTTAAGTGGAAGAAATTACTGCAAGTTTGTTGTGCCTGCTCTGCTCAGTCTTCTTCTCTCTCTTTTGGCCCTGGCCAAATGGCTTACAGCTCGTTTATGGCCGGGCTTAAGTTCCAATCAAAGCAATGTACTGTAACTTCATAAAATGCATGCCACACGCTCTCTCAAACGAAAAGAAAATGGAAATAAACGTAAAAATAATAAAAGAAGAATCTTTAGCCAAAATGTCGACAAATAGAAAAATAATTAAACAATTAACTTTTATAGTCGCCATGCAATTTGCACCAGTTTTTCGTGCCACAGCTGCCGTTGTTGCATGTAAATTGGCCATAATAAAACTATTAGTGCCGCCAAATGCATTTAAATTGCTTGCTTAACGAAGGAGGCGTGGCTGCCGCCCCCAGCCAGCCACTGGCAAAATGCTCCTCTTCTAGTCTGTCTGCGTATTTGCATCTGGGTTTTTTTTGGATGCCAGGAAAAATGTAAAAAAATGTGTACAAAAAATAATTGCCAAAGGGAATAACAGTGTTTTTAAAAAATATACAAAATGGTTGCCCGTGGGGCAGTTCAATAAACTTAAAGAAATAAATTTTTGTAGCATACTTACGGGCGATGAAAAATATTTCGAGAGATTGCATTTAGAAATTTGTTGTAGTTGCTGCTGCTGACGGCGGCTTTTAGCTTTGGCATTGGCATTGGCATTGCCAATAAAAGGCCATTATGCTATAGAACATTGAACGCAACGATAAATAAGCAGACTGCTTCAGAAGCAATAACAACAAGAACAACTTAAAAGGGCAAATACAATTTATTTGCAAATTGATATTTAAGGGTCAGGCGAAAGCAAAGGCAAAGGCAAAGTCAGCGCATAAATAAGGACAGAGCAACAACAAAATTTTCTGACTCAAGCTGCTTTGGCTAATGGCAAATGCAAAAAATACCATTGAAAATTGGATTGGGCAAAATAAAAAAAGCGAATTAAAATCGACTGAAAGTAAAGGTTTCGTTGGCTGAAAGGACACTCTGGAGAGCTGAGAGAGATCAATGCTCAATTGTACATTTAAATGGACGAATATCTTTGAGAGATTTTTGTTAACTGAAGCATATAATAATTTCTGAACAGATATCGCGAGTTCACTGAACCAAAACGCAGCGCGAAATGTGGCACGCGAGGCACGTGGCACAAGCTGCTTATCAAAAATGTTGCTCCCAGTGCCTAATGAAGTTATAAGAACGCGTATTGCAGACGCCAAAAAAAGAGAAAAATGAAGAAAAACATGCGAAAAATATCTAGAAATTTTTTTCTTTTTATTTTTTTTTTATGTTTTCCTTTTGGCAATTGTGTCGCGCATTTGAATTAAGTGCAAATGACACGAGATTGCCAAATGCAGGTGGGGCACATAGAACAAAACGACACGCTTTTAAGCCACTTCGAGTAGCGTTTAAACCTACCTCCTCTCAGCCTTTTGTCTTAGCCAAAAGCAGAGTCGGTGCTTTCGGTTCTGTCTGGCATTGGTCTGGTATCTGTTTTGGTTCGTTTCGTTTGTTGCTTGCTTTCTGGGTTGGCACTCCTTTTGCGTGTTTTTCATTGTCTGGCTGCTGGTTTTTTTGTTGAATTTATTGAAATGTTTGTTTGTCTGCAACAACCCGCTGCATTGTTGTTTAGCCAAGTCCTCCTTCTATGTGCCACACGAAACGCAGCTGCGTCCTCCTGTGCAGCCTTTTATTTTTCTCCTCTTTTTATTTTTAAATCATTCTATTGTACTTACTCCTAGCTGGGGATCCTGCTGCGTTTGTTGTCGCAAAATATTATTACTCCATTTCATTTATAAGAGTGCCGCCCGCCCCACGCCCAATTTAAACTCAAACTCCCTACCGCCCATTCATGCCATTGCTTCATGTTATTTGTACAAGTTCTCTTACTCTATAGCTTTGCTTCATTCCGCTGTCATACTCAGTACATTAAGTTGTAAAAAGAGTGTAGCACTTTTGAACTATTTTAGACTATGACATATTGGGAATTTGTTTTTTCTTCAATGGTTTGAATAAGGGAATTTCTGGTAATTTTAAAAATTTTCAGTCGAGCTGTTAAGCAACTTTAAGTTGAATGGATTCTATTTTATTCCAATAGTTTTAGATTTAGTTAAACTCCTTAACGTTTATTAATTTTAATGTTCAAGTGTTAGCATCTGTTACACTTTATGTTAAGCTCTTTACATAGTCTTTTAACTGTAGTATGTTAACTCTAGTCTGTTAACTCTAGTATGTTAACTCTAGTATGCTAACTCTAGTATTTTAACTCTAGTATGTTAACTCTAGTATGTTAACTCTGGAATGTTAACTCTAGTATGCTAACTCTAGTATGTTAACTCTAGTCTGTTAACTCTAGTTTTGTCGTTGCTTTGTAAATCTTACGCAAATTATCGGAATACAAATTAGCTACCATTTGATAGCATTTTTCCAGGGTATAGTCTCGTTGTTCTCGTTGTCAGAAAACTGCATTCTAAGTAATACTCTTGTTTTTCGTTTTAACTGTTTGGCTTTAGAGCTGCTGTTGCTTTTGCGGGCTTAGGTTGAATTTAAAGCTTATTGTTGTGATGCAGTTGCTCTGTCTGGGCTTGAGGGGATTCGCCTCTGCTGCTGCCACAGGGAGAGGAACAAGGAGAAGAAGAGGAGGAAGATAGAGTGCTCTGGTCTGGGCATGTTTGCAATTCCATTTTTATTGTTAGTGTTGGTGTCAGTGTCATATGCCGTCCGCTTGTTCTTGGTCTTGTCATTGGCTTTGAAGGCTGCCAGTTAATCTGCCAGTGCCACTTTTAATGTTGTTGTAATTGTTGTTGCTGTTGTTATTGTTGTTGCAGGTCTAAGGAGGCGCGCAGCTGTCTGAAAGTTGGCAAACTCTTGGTTGGTTGCATGTTATGCTCAGCTGCCTCCTCTGCCACAATATTAAAAGTCATTTGATGTGGCTGCCACTTGGGCAAATTAAGCAGCCTGTTGCCACGCCCACTCTATAGAGCCCACCTTGAGTGGCATTTTGTAATTCATTTTGTTGCAACTTTCTTCAACTTTATTGTCTTTTATTGTCACCCACTCGATAGTGTTTTCTTTTCCTTTTCTTCCTCCTCCTTAAACTCCTACTCAACCAGGTTGGCAATACAATTTTTCAATTTCCACAAATGACAATCGTCAATTTGAGGCTGATAGTTTTAGTTTTTCCGGGTTTTGTCACGCTAAGGGGCGGCGGGATTGTTTTGACAGCCTTAATAAAATCGTTTGACATCAAATGGCTTCAAAGCGAGGACGCCCACAGTGAAAACTCGCTAATAAAAATAAAGTTGCACATGACTTTGCCGTAGGCTTTGTGACTTCAATTTCAAATGTGTATTAATGAGGCGTTACAGTCTGTCGCATAAATTATGCCACACCAAAAAAAGCTAACTTAAATATTTAATAACAGTTGGTGGATTCACCTCAGGCAAAGCGAGTCTCATGTTTGCTTACTGTCTGCACAAACACAAACACAGATACAAATACATGAAAGTATCTAATGGATACATATGAGTATGTAAAGTTCAGGGTCTTTCTTTTGCGTTAACGTAAATAAGTTAAAAAGCATAAAGCCGCTTTATTGCTTTTTAATATAACACAAAGAAATTCAAGTCTGAAAGGGTCGAAAGAGCGAGAAAGAAAGAGAAGGACTGTAGAATAACAGAGACAGATAAACACAATCATATTCAACATTTTAGGGATACATTTAAGAAGCTGCTTTATAAAAATGAAATTAAATTGCCAACTAAATTTAAATGAATACCAAAATAACAATATAATAATTAATGCTTATATCAAATGAATTATCTAATGAAATCAATTGAAAATTTGAATTTAATTTTGATGCAGACGTAAACGCAATTAAAATAAATAAAATCAATAGCAGCTCATTAAACTGCATTCAAAACGTACAAGCAATTAAAATATTTGATAATGAATGTATTTTTGTACATACATATGTATGTGAGTATTCGTAAAGTGCTATTCGAACTCATTCATGCTCATTCATATTCGTATCTAGTCTGAATTGTGTGGCGCCAACGAGCTGAGGAAATGGCTGACTTGGGCTTAATATTTATGGCCATCAAATGGCCACAGAAAGCAGCAACAGTTTTAATGGATTCAGGCAACTTTTGAGACACTTTTCCGATCCCCCTCTCCTCTCTCTCTCTCACTCTCATTCTACTCCCCTCCCATTGAAATGCAATTTAATTTAATGTGTTTATGAAAATCGTAGCACTTGGAATCGAATTGAATTGCTCCTCAATCGTCCATTGTCTTGCTGAAAAGGGCGATAGGGGTGTGACCTATGTGTGTATGTGGTTGTAATCGTATTCACGACTAGCAAATACCCTGCATTATTAAATGTAGCTACCCTTTATTAAATTATACATGGAAATGTCTTTTATTTTAGCAGTATTAAATTGAAAGTAAACTTCCCTCTTACGCTTACAGGGTATAAAAATGTCTCGACTTTGATTTGTGGCACCGGATTGCGAGTGGTTTTCGTTGGTTTTTGTTTTTGTTCTATTTTCTTCTACTCTAATAGCGTGTTGATATTTATGGTCAAAGGGAAATGCTGGCAAAGCTGATTTATGCGCTCAATGTTGGCCAAGGAAATGACAACTGAATAGCTTCATTATCGCCAGTTGTTGTTGTTGCTGCTGGACAACTTTGAGTTAATGCACGAGTTTATTGCACTTCGACTTTTGACTTGCTTTATTTTATTTATTTCGGCGACTTTTTGCATGCGCCAAAAGTTTCTTGCACTTGACAAACTTAAATGAAAACTTGTCAGAGAAAAAACAGACAGAAAATACCACAAGCTTTTCATCAACGCACGCGACATTCATAAATTATGAAAATACTGTGTGGCAGTTGCAACAAGTTGTGGCATGTGGCAAAGAAAGAGACAGAGACAGAGGAGGCGCGTTCAATGACCGTTGGTCAGGCAAATTAGTAAATTGTCACGTAGCAAAAGGTTAAAGAAATATTTTATTACTATTAATATCATTATTATGTTGTTGTCAGTTGATGGAATGTATGTTTGGCAGTTGGTGTTGTTGATGTTCCATTGTAACCCTAGACACGCAATTGTTTTTGTACTTGAGCAACAATCGCCCAACAACCCCGCACAAACAATCAACTCAATTGCCAGCTAAAACGCTTTCGTTTCTTTTGTTTAATGAGAATGAGAGTTTCGCTAAGATATCGCTTACAAACTCCCCCCTTTCCCGCCCAACTCCCCTCTTCAACCACTCTCTATTTGCTGCTCCCCTTGAGCAAACTGCAAGTATGGCCAAAAATGTATGCAAACATTGATTAATCGAGTTTAATGCCACCTCGAGTCTAGTTGATTTTATTGTTACCAAGATTTATGAGACAACCACCTTATGGAAGAGGCAGGAGGAAGGAAATCAAGGCGGTGGGTGTGGCCTTCTTGAACTCTGTGCAAATATTAATTTGCTGATGAAGAGCATCTACAAGTTCTTGGCAAATATTGGCACAGCATAACAACCAAATTCTTCTTGTCTTATTTGTGAGTGTTATGCAAAATTTAAGGCGACTCTGCGAATCTTTCGAGTATTTATTTTGTACAGACAAAGCGACTACTTGAAGTTCTAAATGGTTTTACTGCTTAGTGACTTATTAAAAGTGCATTAAACTTGTGATGTCTCCAACAGACACAACAGTACACACACACACACACACAGACATTTCTAGGTACAACACGTAGAATTAAAGTCCCATTGCTGCAATTGATTAGGACTACGTGTCCTTTCGCATTTCGTTATCATTATTACTAAATAATTCAGCATGTCTGTGTCGTTATTTGTGCTGCCATCTCTTCAACTCTCTCTTTCTCTCACTCTCTGTCTTTCTCTCTTTTCTGTGTCTTTGTGCGGTCACCTGGGCAAACGGCAATTACCTGTGTTGCAACTTAAATTCAGCACACTCACACATCTCAAACTTTGATTAGTGTCTGCCACAGTTTGCTCAGTGCTTGTGAGCTTTGCCATATTTTGTGCATCCTTCAACACCTTTTGGCACCTTTTGGGCTATTGACTTTGGTAACAGCTCGCTGGCTCTGGCTCTGCTTATTTGACGGCTTTATTAGAAGCCGCGGCTCGCCATATTGATTATCGATTGGGGAATTGAATGAACGTAGTTGCTGCACTCCCCCTCTCTTTCTCTTTCTGTATACATGTATGTTTGGTTCTGTGTCTGCTTTCAATTTGGCCATCCTGTTAGCCATCTAGCTTAGCCAGCGAGACGCACAAACCCACACACACACACACACACACTGGTTGACTCGACTGCCTGGTTGCCTGAGCACGTTTGGATTTTATGGTTCATTTGTTGGCGCTTAGACGCCGTCGTCCTGTTTTTGCCACAAAAACACACACACACACACATGTATACACCCAGGCACAACCACATATAGACAAGTTTATATTGAAATTTTAGCCCTGCACCTTGGCATTGTTATAGTTCCATCTATCTCTCCATATCTCTTCATAAATTTGATTACATTTTTATGCTTCCAATCCAAAGGGTATAGAAGTATAGTAACTTTTGGACAATGTAAGTTAAAAGCAGAAGAGCATTAATAAAAAATATATAAAATTTGTTAAGGAATCAAAGTTAATATTCAGACTTCACTAGTATATGTTTTACCCTGCTTTTAAATCAAGTTGATTTTAAATTATACAAAGCTATTTGCTAAAGTAAAAAAGTAATTTTTGTAACTATTTTAATCTTCCTTATTTTTAATCCTTATATATCTTAACCTATTTTTATATAAACATGTTTTTTATTTATAAAAACTATTTTTATTTTTAATTTTTGAATAAAAAATGTATCGCTTTTAAAAATATTCTAACATAATTATATAGAAACGTTTTCTCTGTATTATAAAAAATATTTTACCAATAGTTAAGACTACTGCGAGTATATAACATTAAATTATGCCACAGATTCATGCTTTTATTTGTTTACTTTTAACTTTAAACTGACTGATCTCGAGTTGTATCTAATTCTCGTCAAATTTTCCTGTTGTTATTTTGCAGATTGAGGACGAGGGCAATCATGGCAACGACGAGACACGCCTCTTCATCCTCTCCTCGCTCGCCCAGTCGCAGATGAGTCGCGTTCAGTGCATTTTGTGTGAGGAGCCGTTGCTGGTCTTTGATCGCTATCCGTTGGTCGATGGCTCCTTCTTTCTCAGTCCCAAGCAGCATTCCAGCGGCTGCATTGAGGTAAGTTAACAACTACTCGACGTCGCCTCGTAGTTCATCATTAATAAATGTCAAATGTTGGCTTGTGACACCCACGTGTGTGTTGCACAACGCCGCTTTCACAACGCCCACGTGCCACAAGAACTTTCCAGCTGCAATTGCAATTAGCCTCAGATGCGAATGTTGTTGCAAATTTGCCCAAAATGAAAGAAAGAAAACTGAGTGCCAAGCGAGGCATAAGTCACAGTTTGTCCGAGTCTATATCTCTTTCTCTTCCTCACTTCTCTGACGACATAACTGCACAAATTATGGGAAATTGTGCAAGTTGTGCAAAAGGAAGTGTGTTGGGGGGGGAAGTAAAGGAAAGGCGCACCTCTAGCTTGCAATTTATGACCCATTTAAGTCAGCATAATTACGGCAGCGCCTAATAAACTGCCAGAGTTGCAATGCAGTTGCAACGCTGCAAGCAACCCACGTGCAACCTACGTATTTGCTTACCTCCTCAACCCAGCTCAGCTCTGCCTCAGTTGCCTGTCAGTGCTGACTGAATTTCAAGGGCTAAAATAGCCAAATTTACCAAAAAAAAAAAAAAAGCAAACTATAAATAATTGAAAAGCTTAAAATAAAAAAATATTCAGGCCTGTTCCAAATATCACTTTCGGAATTGAATTTGAATTGAATTAGAATTGTCGGAATTGAATTTCTTTAAACTGCTCTAATACCATTTCAACGATATTCAGAAGAATTATATCGCTTTGAGCTGATGAGTTTAAGTCCGATAAAGCGAAAAACAGACCTAAATATTTCTGTTTCTTTGCTAGCAAAGACAATATAATGAATCATTATTAATGATATTTATTATATTTCCCCAATAGTATTGACGACATAAATAGTATCTCTATATTTGTCTGACTTCGAAATAATTTTTGAATAATTTCTGTAAATATTTAAAAAATTATGATACTATATTCAGTTTGTCTCTGTACTATAAATTGTTGTTAGTCTCTTCTTTAAAATACACTGTTTGTTTTTCCAAATTGTATTTTTTTATTGATAATATTCCAATGTTCTTTTAAATTCATTGAAGTTATCTGGCAATCCAATAAAAAGTAGAAAGTAAGGTAATTTTTTAAAATAACCAAATTTCCAACTGAGCTTTTCTGCAAAATTTCTTGCTTTTGTATTTATAATGCAGCGAAGTCTAGCTATAAGAAAGCTAAACTGGGCAACACTATCAGTGGTGTCTCTGCTTTTCCCCCCAAGCTTTTTGTTATGCCTCGCTTGACTTGGTCTGACATGGCATGGGATGGCGCCTGTCCCCTCATCCTTGTTGTCCCCCCTTGGCTTGTTTGCGCTTTAATTTAAACCTGGATTTATAATTCATTGCTTGTGCTGTGTCTGTGTCTGTGTCGGGGCCTTGCCTGGGTCTGGGTCTCCATTCTGGCCATGGCCAATGCCACTGCCACTGCCACTGTCAGGGACTGCGTCTCGTGGGCGTTTGCTATGCATTTTGCATTTTATTTGAAATTATTATGTCGCGTCGCTTGCACTCTTTGAAAGCCCTTTTCATACGCAGAGAATTACTTGTATAGGGAGAAAAGGAGAGTATAAGAAAAGTGGCAGTAACTCGAGGGAAACGATACGATACGAATGCCGAGTAGAAAGTTGCATGAAATCATTTTTCATTGTTGTGACAATGAATTATGCGACTGCTTGGTTTACCTACCAGCCACTTTTCGCCCCTATTTAATACAAGCCTTCGCCTTTACCATTTCAGGTCAAATACGAGGGACGCATGCTCTACTTGACCTGTGTTTGCATGGGCTGCCTGGACGGCACCTCCAGCAGTCGCGTCATCAGCTGCAGGTAAATCCCCCTTATAGCCAACAGCCAGACCACAATGGGTTTGACTTAATCCCCCATACGAATACCTATAACAATTTGCATTTACTTTCATTTAATCCAGATTCTGCAATGAGCCCTGGGATGGCTCCAGTCTGGTTCTGGGCACCATGTATGCCTACGACATCTTTGCGGCCATGCCTTGCTGTGCCGAGCGGTATAAGGTAAGTTCTTTTTAAAGCCAATTGAACTCTACTTAATTGCAAAGTTCATTTAAAGCTTAAATCAATTATACTTAAATTAATACTTACTTGACGAAATGAAAGCCCAAGTTTAAGTCAATTTTAATTTTAAATTAAATCGCAACTGATTGTGAGAGCTTTGCAAGCACATTAAAAGCTGCTTAATTCTAAAGTTCATTCAAATCTAACGCTCAAATAAATTATGCTATATCTATACTTGATAAAAATCCAAACAAAATAAAAACTGCTCTTTAAAAGCTGCTTAATTCTAAAGTTCATTGTGAATCAAAATTTTGATAAAAATTCAAATAAAATAAAAGCTTTGAGCATTAAAAGCTGCTTAACTGCTCCAACTAATTTATACTTGATGAACTTTCAAAGTTGATTACTTAAAGCTCAAAGCTTAGATTATACATACTTGCTTAACTTTTCAAGTTTCAAATTAACACTTGAACTTGTTTTCTTTTCCTCTGTTTTGCAGTGCAATAATTGCTTCAAGATGCTGATGCATCCGCAGCAACGGCTGAACTTCTACAGTGATTACTCGCATGGCGTCACCTGCCCCTATTGCAACACGCAGGACACGCACTTTGTGAAGCCGCTGAGCTACTGCTACGCCAAGAGCAATGCGACACGGCTGCAGGCGATCGCATAACATGAGGCCCCGTTGGAGTCGCCAACAGCGGTCACAGGCACAGGTGCAACAGTAGTCGCCAGTGTCGCCGCCAACAACAACGGTGCTCCAACGGCCTCCAAGCAGTCGCTCTTCAATGCGGCCATCGATTATTCGGCCCCGCTGCAGCAGCAAATCAATCCCGATCTAATTGGCGCTCATCCGCATGCCCAGCAGCATCAGCAGGTAAGGCAGCAACCACAGCAGCAACCGCAACAGCAGCAGCAACCATCCCAGCAGCAACAGCAGCAGCAGCCGACAATTGCTGTCGTCAATCAACCAGCAGCAGTTGCTGCAACTTCGCAACGTGCAAATGAGGCTGCCTATTTGGTGTCTGCAGCAGCTGCTCGTGCTGTCAGCTACCAACAACAACAACAGCAACAACAACAGCAGCAGCAACAACAGCAGCAGCAACAGCAGCAGCAGCAACATAAGCTGACCTTTACAAACAGCCTAATGGCCATGGCGGATGTAATGAGCAAGTTTCAGCAGCAACAACAACAACAACAGCCACACAAGCAACTGGGCCATTTGAACCTGGGCCATGATTCCAACGGCCTTTTAATGAGCAACATTAACAGCAACAACGGCAACGGCAGTATTAGTAACTTATTAATTAGCAATAATTCACACAACAGCAACAACAACAACAACAGCAACATGAACAGCGGCAACAAATTGAATTCCGCCTGGTCGGCCCAATCGATGGTGGGTCAGGCCCAGGCCGAGGCCATATCGGCACTGTGGGGCTGCGGCAGCAATGCCTCCACCACCGGCTCCACCAGCGGCTGCTCGTCGGGCAGTGGCTCGCAGCCATCGTTGAGTCCGACCAGCAGCCACAGCAAGGAGCTGCTGTGGGCCCAGACCTCGCCCAACAATTGCGCTCAACAGCTCAGGGAGAATTTCTATGCGGCCAAGGAGTTGTTGCCACATGCGGCATCGCCAACAGCATCGTTGACCAGCTCATCGGGTGCCTCCTCAACTGGCGGTGGTGGTGGTGGCAACGGCAACGGCAACTGGGGCACTGCGAATGCGAATGCTGCTGCACATTATGCCAAGCTCAGTGCTGCACAAAATATCTGGGAGTTGCCGTCAACCAACAACAACAGCAGCAACATCAGCAGCAACAACAGTCACAATGCAGCTTCACTCGCCCACGACATGTTCAGCGATCTCTTGTGCAATTTGCACATTAGCCAGGACGGCATTAGCCAGGTTAACAAGGCCGACGCCAGCTCCAGCTCAGATGTTAGCTCCAACTCGTCCTCATCGGCTGGCGAGCTGCTGGAGGTGGCCAACATTTGGCGTCACAGCATCAATGCACGCCAGCAGCAGCAAATGTTCGAGGAGCAAACCGCAACTGGAGGTGCCCCCTGCATGCAGCTCTTCAATGATTATTTAAACATGAACTAAACTAAAAAAAAATAACTCCAAATGGCGAATGTTACTCTAGCAAAATTTAAAAAAGAGAATTTAACAGAATAACAATTACAGTAACATTAACATTAACATAAACATAAACAGTAATCGAAGCAGTAGAAAAACCACCAGCAGCAGGCAAAGCAAATTTCCAACTATTTTTAGAAATATATCCAAAAAGAGTAAATTCAACTGTTGCTGCCTGTGTGTGTGTAATTTTAAATTGATAAAATGGAAAAGCGATTTTACTAAAAGCGTAAAGCATTTGAAACAAAATGATAACACTTCATATAAAACAATTTATCTTGTTACTTTTGTTGAGTTTAATCATTATTTTACATATTACAAAAAACAAAACAAGCAAAAAAACAAAAAAAAAAACGAAACAAACTTAAATGAAAGCAATTTTTAGTTTTATTTTATAAAAACACTTTTTATATAAAACCAACCAAAAACAAAATCGAAACGGAAACGGAAGAAAAACCAAGACAAGAAAATGCGATTTACATCACGCATTGTTTTTGAAGGGTTTCAGATTTTTGTTCTGTATAATTTAGCGAAAATGAGGAAAAACTAATTGAAAGCAAAGCATTTTATGTTCGTTGAATGAAATGAAAATTGCTGTGCTGCTCAATAACAACATCAAAATATTCATAATAATGATATATATATAAAAAAAATCAATATATATATATTAATCGAATGTACGACAAAAACAAAATCACAATTATAAAACATAAATTTACATACTAAATTAATCGATAAGTTGCACATCTTTACCTAAACGATTGGTAATTATTTCTAGTTTTTAGTAAGCGAATTGGAAAAGCAAAACGCCCCCCCCCCCCCCCCACAAAACACAACAACAAAATCACTTTCTTAAATTCTTTCCAAAGCAAAACCTACAAGATAAATTTATGAAAAATTTAATAGATCGATAACAATTCGCGGCACATGCAATTAAAGAAATAAGTAAACGTTCCCGCCAGCCATTTTAAGGTATTTGAAACAAATCCATTGCCAGCCCATCCTATGATATAAGTTTTTTAATAACAACAGCAACAATAACAACAACAACTTTCGGCGCAGCGTGATTATTAATTAGTAAGTTTTAAGTAAGATAGTGAACCCAAATTGGGAATGTACTATGTGTAGATATATAGGCATTTCCTTGTTATTGGCTAGGTTAACATCATCATTTTGTACTATGAATGAGTATGTTTAGGTCCCTATCTCTCTCTATCTCTCCCTCTCTGTGTTTCCCTTTCCCCCTATATCTATCAATCTTTATCTCTATCTTTATATATCTGTGTGTCTGTATATTTAGTAGTATTGTAATAAGGCAAGGCAACTTATCAGAACAGCCGTATGTGATGGATCTCTGTAAAGTGTTTTCACACACACACACACACACTCACACGCTATCGATAGGTTTTAATAGGTTTAAGCAAGTTTTCTAAATTTTACAAGTATTTACGAGGTATGCAAACATCCCACGATTTAAAGAGCGGTTCAATGTTTCCTGTTTTGTGTTTATATTTTTGTGCATCAACAAAAGTCACCAAATTCCCTATAAATATAAGTTTATTCATATTAACAAGCCACCTTCTCCTTGCCCCCTCCCTCCCCTACACCTGTCCCACTTCCTCACTCAACTCAGAATTGTGTAAAATTATTTAAAGATTTCAATCTTTACTTTTAATTAAATTAAAAGAAAAACCCAAATTTGATACATGACTGTGACAGAAAGTTTTTCAGACCAAAACTTAAAAAAAATGATGTGGAACAGCAGACACTGTGTTAAAAATTGCGTTTAAACGTATTAACTATTTTCTTTGTCTGTGCATAGCGTTCAAAACGAACCGATCCTAAGATCAACTATTTCCATAAGTTTCGTCAAACTGTCTGTGAAATGCGAAGTGCTGCCATCGGATCCATTTGGAATCCTTAAGATTGGTTGGTGCGTCGCACTCCCTCAATTTCATCTGTGAATGTTTAACATAAACAAATTACAATTTTATAAAAATTTAAAATCCCCCAACCTCGACCCTGTGTTAAACATTTTGAAAAAATGTCTAAATTACCCCTAAAACCCAAAAAAAAAAAAACAGCCAAACTGTGACCCAAGCCTCAAAAACATGTGTTAAACATTTCAAATGCATTATGCGATTTGTGAGTTGTCGTTCGTCAGGAACAAATTTTTCAAAAAAATTCAAAACCCAACCTACAAATAACTGTGAATGCGTTTAGATTAAGTACATACATTTTCCGTACACTTTTCCCTCATTTGAAAACTATTACTTTTCATGTCTTGTGATACAATTTTTGATATTTCCCCCCACACACTTGTGAATCTACGTAACGTAAATAATTTTTAAAAAATTACAAAATTATATTTGACAGCAGTGTGATAAAGTTGATATTATGTATAATGCCCATAAATCCCCGAACTCATCCAGTTTCATTTGTTATCCAGTATTTCCTCAATCTCCTTACCCTTCCCTTCCTTAAGCGGTGAAACATTCAACCGCATTGGTGACTTTTGGCATGGTTGTCTTGAAATATCTTAAAAGTTGCTTTGGCTGGCGCCTGGAATTAAGCTATAGTTTTTTTTTATTTAGTTTTTCTCTAAAATAAAATTACCAGCTTGCATGTGTCGCGGTTTTCCAACACTTGAAATAAAGGCATCTAGATTTGCCGCCATTTAACATACCAAATAATACAAGTAATTATACGATGAGTACATTTTCAAAAATAAGGAGAAAGCATAATGCAGAATAAAGAAAGTCGAACGCGGAATGGGAAAAATCGAAGTGATAGTAATTTTTATTCACGATTCAACAAGAAGCTCGTTTGCATACTTACCTATATAGAACTATGCTTAAGTTATTCAATTTACATATACTTACACATATACCTAAACCTAAACCCAATCAAGAAAACTTTTTGGCATTTACTTGAGAAAATTGTATACTTACCTGTATATGATTTTCGTCTAAATTTAAGATTTCAATTACATTATATATACATATATGCAAATTATTTATAGGCAAACGACACAACACATACACATACACCAACCTACACCTACACCTACATATATACCTATAACTACTATACATAGTTGTTTAGATATTTAATTGGCATTATGGTTATGATGATGCAAAAACACTATATGCAAGGTCAAAGGCAGCACCGCACCACCAACTACCGTATAAGTCAGCCCGTGTTTTAGTTTAGATGCCCAATTTTTTATTTAGTTTTGAATTTTATTTTTGTTTTAGTTAAATGTGCAAGTAAAGTGTTAAACTATAAATCTAAACTCTTAACTCTAATTGACAACTTGTTAAACGTATGCATTGAGTGCAAAACTGGAAACAATTGGACAGTTGAACAATTAAGATTCAATTACAGCAAACTAATGCCCACCTCAGCCACAAAGAAAAGTAATATAAAAAGAAAAATATATTAAATAATACCCTAACTAAAACATAATTCTAACTAAACTAAATAATAGTCAGACTTTCAGTTCTACCTAAAGCAAAATAGCAATACATAAACAATTAAAATAACTAAATAAAAACATTTAAATGTAATTTATATTACCTCCTTAGCAAAAATCAATAACATATTTTTTATAAATACAAATAATATATATTAATATTTTGATAATAACAAAAAACACACGAATACTTAAAACGTAAAACAAACAACAAATGAAGACAGTTTCTGTTTAGTCTTATTTAAAAAATATTAAACATTAAACACACACAAAAACCAATCACAAAAAAAATGAAAGCAGACAATTTTTGTATTAGTTCATTATTCCTAATTATCTTTTAAACGTATAACAATATATTTGCACGCGGTTTAAAGCTCATCACATTTTCAATAATTCGAATTCGAAATGCAAAAATAAAAATTATGTGTATATCTCCAACAGCAAAATGTTAAAACTTACACCAAAATTCTTTAAAAACAATTTTTGAAAGCTCCCAACGCTTGCACAGGAACAAGTTTCAAACATTTTTGAGGACTTTCACGTAGCATCCACGAGCTCTCTCAGATCATCTGATGACGAAATGTACAAATTGGTAAAGTTTAGACAGTTTGAGCTGTGGGGGAATACCTAAATTAAAATAAAAAACTCAAAACTTCAAAAATGAAAGCGCAGCAAATGATTGTTTTCACACTTACCTAAATACACATCATTATCTACATCATTTCTATCCATCAATATTTAGTATGATTTCTTTCAAAACACACACTCAAAAATCATTTTTAAAATACAAAATTTAGCACACTTTTTTGGTTTAAGCATTATTTGTTTATTGTGTAATATAATACTTTGTACCTTTTATTTTTCTATAAATTATATTATGCCCAGTGTTATAATATTCACACACAACGCCCCCTTTTTATTTGTGTTTCTTCATCCCACGTCCACAAACTCCCATCTTGTCTACTTTTTAATGTAATTTAGTTGAATATTTTAGTTGATTTTTTATTATTATTATTATTACTATACATAAATGAAAATTAAATAAATTTAAATATACTTCAATAATAAATATACATACATGCATAAAAACAAATACAAGAAACAACAACAAAATCACAAAAACAATTATACTACATAACATTTTTGCTATTATTATTACAATTAATAAATATACAATTTTTGTTGATTTTTCAAATGATTAAAAATGATTTGTATTATTTCAAAATGTTTGGTTCTTTGAGTTGCCACGTTTATTTTTCTTTGGTTTGTATGCAATCGATTATTATTATTAATTTGGAAACTGCTTCACATACACATATTATATACAAATTTTGGACGATACACTGCCAAGTTAAGGCAAGTAGCCAGCAGTCAGCAGAAATCTTTACCGAAATGTATTGCTTAGCATTTAGAAGGAAGCCCTGCCACTCTGTCCTCGGCTGAAGCAGCGTCCGTATACCTCAGTTAGTTGCATCTTTAGATACAAACATACATAAATAGTAATTTGTACAACGTAGGAACATGTTAATCGCCGCATAAATACATAAAATAGCTTAGTAATTGCATTTGCGCCCTGGCGTATGCAACACATTCTTTCAACACGCTTCGCAGATACAAGATACGAGTACGTGTAGTACTTGATGAACTTATCGTTTGGTTTTTAGCAAACTTGCTTACTGAGTTACCTGTACACCCTGCCTAGTATCCTACCTCCTTGCCCCATGCACTAAATCAATTTCTTAGTTGAATTTTGAGTTGAGTTGAGCTCGTCGTTAGAACTCGCCGAGCTTCATCTTTGTCTTTGTCAATGTTGTAGTCGAATTTTTGTTCACGTTTGTTCTCGTTATGTTGAAAATTTCTTGCCAAAGTACAAAAAAAAAAAAAACAATTAACAACTAAATCAATTCCTTGTAATTCCTAATTGAAGATGTGTACGTACCCTTTGATTTACCTAAGCATTGATGGTAAAGTTTGCCCTCGATCAAAGCGAGTTCATATTATTTTAGTTTCAGTTAAAGATATTGATTTGAATCTTTAAGTACACAAAGTTAGCGATATGTACTTATAAATATTTCTAATCGTAATTAGTTATGTGTACTTTAAATGGGCTGCACTTGTTTGTTAGCATTTAGGAAAGAATTGTGTGTAAATTATAGATGATCAAAAGACAAGAAGAAGCATATGATATAATATTTTGACCCATTTGTGTTGCCATATTCACGTAGGCGTCCAAAATGTGGCGCAAAGGTTTTGCTAGAAACGAATTATTTTTTTATTATTATCGTATTGTAATACACAACACTCTATATGTATTATTGGTATTTGTATTTAGTATACTGTGTATTTATATTTAATTATATTAGGAACTCAAACACACATCGGCTAACTTTAAGCACTACAACTAAAACCGATAGATGGTCAACATGGGTGGAAGAACCGCTGGTAAAGTGGACCAACAATCGGTTAAACATGCATGAAAAATCATAAACCACAAAACAAAAATAATAACACATAATACATAGATTAAACATTAGCATAAGCTTAATACAGCTGCAAATAGCCAGTAAAAGCAAACGAATTAAAAGTGTTGAGCAAGCAATACGAGCGAGGGCCCAAAGGCCCCAGAGTCGTGGCCTGGTCTCGCAAAAGAAAAAAACAAAAAATCAAACAAACAAACAAACAAACCCCCCTTGATTTAGCCTAGCCCATAACGCATAAGATACTTACTAATCGTATACTTACTCACACATACTTACTTGAATATACATAAGTATATGTATGTGTACTCGTAATTATTATTTAAAGGCGCCTTCGTGCTGCGTATGAATCTGAATATGAATTGTCGAACAATCGTTGCCATTTATTTCTCTCGATAAGTCTTAGAAGTCAACTGTGTCTATGTGTTGTACTTAGGTTTTAGCGATGCCCTATGTTTACTATGCTTTACGCTTTACAGTACTCTCTACAATACTTAAGATGAAATGTTGAAGTCAACGATTTTTCAATCCACCCTCCCTCGATGTTGTGTTTTTGTTCTACAACTAATTATATAGTATATTTACATGACATTACTCGTTAGTTACTTAAGTCAGCATTTAATAAATCCAGCTAGTGTTAAGTTGCAATCAGCATAAGAATAAGCTAACGTATAGGACTGATGGCCAATAATGAACAATTTGTCGATGTGTCTGTGTATGTGTCTGTGTGAAACGGATTTGTGATGTGCGCCGAAAAGTATGCAACATTTAATGGCAGTAAGAGTAACAGACTAGGAGTTAGTTACTGTAGGAGAGCTACAACTAGATAACGTGGCTAACTAGATAACGGTAAACAGTGTATGCTAAAAAGACTGAATGACTGAAAAGTATAATCTCTCGAATAACGTAAAGACAAGCAGCCAACGTGATGATTGATTTATAGGACATACTCTTATATCATTAAAGGAGTAAGTGCATATGTATCTATACAATCGACTTAAAATGATAAACATCCAAGCAATTCAGGTATTTGAACTATAAAAGCAAAACGATTAATTCAATGGACTTCCAAGTATTTAAGCAAAACAAACATAAACAGAAACGAAAGCAAAAGCAAAATAGAGACTAATATGACACCAAGTCGAATAACGTACTGCAAAATAAAAATTTCTACCTCATTGTTGACAACTATTTAAAAAAGAAAAAAACAACAAAAAAAAAACAAATGTGTTGCAGCGCCCAAATACCTCAAATGCAAAAATGAATTAAAATAATTGTGTGAAAAGTGAAATGTAATAAAATGAAATTGTGTTACATTTATCCACCGATAAATGTATTTATATAATAATTAACTGACATACTTAAACATCACTTCATGTCATCAGTCATCAGTCATAGGTCCATCAGTCATCATCAGTCATTGTCATACACTCCTTTCACATACACACGACATACACTCACACTGCCACAGTCTTAACACTTAAATATATATTTAATTTTTTTTTTCTATTTTAATCGTTGATAAACATATGATAAATATGATATGTAAGAAAACAACACCAAACATTGAATTGAAATACTCATATTCATTAGACACACTGCACTCTCATGATCAGTACATAAGCAATTTGAATAGTTTTTAATTATTTTAAAGACAGCCACAAAAATATTTCATACGCATTGGCATTACAGATAAGTAAAAATTCCAAAAAGAACAAAAATATATTTAAAAATAAAAAAAAAGAAATTAAATGATGTATGTAAGAAAGTACGATCATTTTTCATGAACAAAATTTGATTTGCATTTTCTTATTTAAGAAATAACTATTTTTTCCTTTAAAAGAGCTCCCCGATATGTGATATTTAATTGGTAAAGGCAAACGAAAATTTAATGAAACTGAAACGAAATTTTGAAAAATTAATTGTGAATTTGTGAGAAGCGCAAAGCATTGGCAACTTTAACTCATACTCATAACTGTGAGCATTGGCTTAGCTTTTAAGTTGGAAACAAAAATTTTAACTTATGTATACTATATGTATTGTGGAATATTTTTCTAAAAATTTCGGATTCGAACTGTGAGCATGAGAAATGATATGTGGTATTTTGAGTAAACCTTCTCAAGGAGCACGCCCAAAAGCTAATTGGTAAATTGGCAAATATATTTGTATAAAATTCGATGTCTATTTTGAATAATTTTGATTAAGCTTAAATTAGGTTTAGCTGTTCAGAGTTTTGAACATCTTGAGTCTGCATCATTGGCAAATAAATACAATCAATCATTGCATTAAACATCATTACAACTCATAACTGTGACAAATTTTACACACACCCAAAAGGAACCTTATAAATTTGCTCACAGAGCAATTCAAAATTTTGGCAAATAATTTTGTGGCTGCTTGAAAATAATATAAGTACATATAACAACAACAAATTCAATCATCTTAAGCTTTCTGTGTCAACATAATTATCGCTTCGATTCTATATTAGAATACCAAAAAAAAAAAAAATAAAAAAAATCATATAAATCTATCTTTCTAATGAATTAGTAGTAAGCTCTAGAGTCTAGACTAAGCACGCTTCTAGGACACTCGAATTGGGTGAAAGAAATCGTAATCGTAATTGTAATAACAATCTATTAATTATATAATTATAATATGCAAAACTTACACACACAATTACAAATTAATGGAATACATACCTCAAATTAGAATTTTTCTAGTTTAATTCTTACAAAATATACATATAAATGTTAAAAAAAAAAATAAGAAAAACAAAAACAAAAGAGATAAAAAATATCAAATGTACTAAGAAAAACAAAGAATACTTGAATTCAATTTATGGAAATTTTAATAGTAAAATTCAAGAGCCATTTATTAAACAATATATATAAATTTAAAATACATACATTTTGATGCATGCAAACCAAACTAAAAGGGTTTTTAACGTTTTCAAAGTAAATACGAGTAAACAGATATTATAATAATAATAATTAGTACTACATCATCCAATATATTCTTATAAATATACTCATGTAATGCTGCCAAAATCATAGCTGCCACAAATAACTGAAGAAAATTCAACTCGAAACTCAACTCAACAATTATTGTAGTGAAATTTTAGCAGTAGCTGCCCGAATATCGAATATCGAATATGAACACCGAAAGAGCTCCTAACTATCTCGATCTCAATTCAGTCAAGTCACTCAGCAGATGTACGAGTATTTAGGATGGTTTATCTCTAAAAAAAAAAAAATAATAATAATAATATGGCTATTAAGTACTTATTATTGCATTATTACGCATTATATGGAATATGGAATATCTATTATATATGGCATATATTGTATATGAAGTTTTCATTGTATTACTTATATATAATCTATTTAAAAGTCATCATTATTGAACTTTGTAGTATGTTTCGTTATAAATACACACACACACACTCACACACATACACTCACTCACACTTTAGTAACATACACACACACATACACACACAGATACACTCCTATTAAAGAGGATTTGTAGCTTGATGGCCCAATTGATCCAATTCTGTAGAGCCCATCCAAGTCTACGGTCCGCTGAGAACATGGCGCATGGATTTCCAACGCGACGGCGTAGACGCGTCTACTCACATAGAAGAATTTCTGCTGCTCAGGTATGGGCGTGTTCTGCGTTTCCGTTTCGCTCGGAAATCCTTGTCGCATTCGGGGCGTAATGTGCCAGTTTTAAGTTTAGTTTAGTTTACATTTCTCTCTTTCTCTCTCTCTCTCTCTCTCTCTCTCTCCTTCTGTCTCTTTCTCACTTCGAAGGAGTTGCGAATATGTTGATGAAGGGAATGCGGAGAAAGACGAAGACGAAGAAGAAGAAGCAGTAGAAACGCCATAGTGGAATTTTGTTTAAGTTTCTTGTTTCGTTTCTATTATTGAAAATGAAAATTTATGCAAATCATATAACTATGATAATATTTAAACAAAAGTACACTTTACCTTATTTAGATGCAATGAAACTTTAATTCCTTGAATTAGTCAAATTTGATTTTGGACCTGAACAAAAAAACACAAAAAAACAAAAACAAAAAAATAAATAAAAATTAAAAAAAACATAAGCATAAAAGTTATTGTAAAACCAAAGAAAATAAAACTAAAATAGACAAATGTGCAACCAAACGGGGCAAGATCAAGCGAAAAGGATAATGAATCGGATAATAATTGGATCCTGCTATCCTTGTTCCGTTACTGCAGCTCTCCATTTGGTTTTGTGTTCAAAACAAAATACCAACACAAAAAAAAACAAATATCTATTGTATCTGTTTGATTTCCTTGTTAAAACTAAAGCAAATATACAAACGAATATTTTACAAAATGCGAAGAATGAAACGAAAACAAATAAAAAATTATAACAAAATGAAGGCGAGAAATTACAAAGTAAAAAACATTCAAAGATACAAAAAACATGAACCTCAGCACTCCTGCATCCTACACAAATGTAACAAACAAAACAAAAGAAAACAAATTAAAAGAAAATAATACAAATAAACTAAACTAAAAGAAACCCTAGCGAAATCAAACATAATAAAGATAACACCGATGAAGGCTAAGCAAATAAGCAACAAACGGCAAACGAACAAACATAAAAATAATATAAAATAAATACGCCCCTCCCCCTTTTCGAAAGTACAAATTGTTTTTATTGTGAAAAGATTTTTTAAACAAAAAACAAAAAAGAAAATGAAACGGAAATGAGAGTCGAGAATTGAATGCAAAGGCAGAAGAAAGCAATTAAAGAAAGACAAAGGCCCCAATAGAACTAACTACAACTAAACCCAGATCAAAATTCATCTTTTAATTTACTTTAATGTTCAAACCAAAGTTTGTATATCCAATATTTTATTTCCAGCTCAAAAACACAATATTTTAACTCAGCTTAGTCGAAAAAAATTATTTATTTAACAAGATGAAAAACAATAAAAACCATCAAAATATACTTAGCTTAAAAATAAATTGTAGCCGCAGCAAAGAAAATAAAAATAAAAGTAAAATCTAATCTATAAGCTAATCAAAAAATAAAAAGTAAAAGGCTTTTGATACAAATTTAACAGCATTAAATAACTTACCAAATTTATAATAAATGAGAAACAATAATTTTGCAAAACTCTTTCTATGCTTACACAAAAATATTTACAAAAAAAAAAAAAACAAAAAACAAATTAAAAAATCACAAACACAAATTACACAAACACTTAAAACATTTTATTGGCGAAACAACTTAATTATTTATGTCTTTAAAACAAAAAATAATACAAAAAAAATTAAATGGTATATACATACACTACATATTGTAACCCCATTTAGCACTTGATATATATAATTAATTATATATATTTATAATATGCGTATTTGTCTTTATTAATAATAATAATATTATACAAAAGAAAAACATAACATTTACTATATATTATATGATAAAACGATTAACACTTCTAATTATATATATATATAAATATATATTTTATATAAGGCAATAACAAAGTATTGCAATAAATTATGGAAACATTTGTAAAACGGCAGACTTAAAAACAAAACAAAAAAACAAAAAAATAACAAAAAACAAATACGAAATGAGAAAATTCTTTCAATAAAGTGCGACCATTGTCGTTTGTAACCATCAAAGAAAATAAAATAAAAACTAAAACACAATTCAAGTTGTTTCTATTTAAAGGGAAAAGGGTTGCCAAAGGGGGTTGTCGTTATTTAGGGTTGCACTGCTGCGCATTTGGCTTTGATGGCCGATAAGTCGTGCCTTTTGGGCCCGCATTCAATTGACTGACTATTTGAGCCGATAAGCCAAAGTGGCAGCTAGTTTTGGCCGGACACTCGTCAGGGCATTCAATTTGTGAGCTTGGCCAATTAGTCGCTGCACCTGTGTGTGTTGTGGCTAACTAATTAATTATGGCCATAAAGTGGCTTGGCTTTGGTACTACAATGTACAAATTCAATTGCAACTAATGCACTTTGTATTCAGCTTCAATTTCGACTGCGACTCTGACTCCCAGAAGTGGCAGCTGGAGCTCAGCGCACTTAGTTGCAGACATGGACATGAAAGAGGTTGTGGAAATGGATGTGGAAGTGGATGTGGATGTGGATGTGTCTGCGTGTGAAGCTTAAGCTGTTTAGTGTCAGGACGAGAAAAGGTTGTGTATACACAGCCCCAGTCAAGTAGCGGAAATCAAACAAGACGCACCAAAAACTGCTACAGCATGCCTCAGGAGGAGAAAGAGGAAGTGGAAGTGGAAGCTGTTGCCTGTTAGCTGTTGGCTGTTGACTGCAGCTGTGGCAAGGCTGCGTGGTACGTGGTACGTGGCGTGTCTGCAATTGTCTGCGTGGCCAGCATGGCAAATATTTAGCACAAACAATGCGCTTAAATCAAAAGCAAGCCATGATGTCTGCTCGTCTGCTCGTCTGCCGCATAACTACGCGACAAGCAATCATGCCGTCATTCCAACAATCCCACAATCTCCGCATTCCATCATTCCCTTTTGGAAAATCTATTTGAAATCCGACTTTCAGCTGACGCTGCAGTTTGTGTTTCGGTTGCTTGTTTTAATGCACTCTGGATTTGTCTTTGGATCTCTGGGCATTTATTTGAATGGCCTTTGAACTGCTATTGGCTCGGTTTAAAGTTCCCCGAGTTCAGCTGAGAATGACTCTCTGGGGAAAGCCCTTTGGCTCGTATTTGTTGGCCATTGAACTAAGACGAGACCCATAAACACAACACACACATTCAAGTGGTTGGAGTTTATCTCAAAAATGCCAAAAACTTTCGCCTTGTGCCAATGAAAATGGTCAGTTAAAAACTGTCAAGGCATCGCAGGGGGATTCCCTTTAAACTCAAAAGTAAGTTTATGGTAAGTATGAATACTCGTCTCCAGTAATAAGTCTGAGCATGCATAATTAGAAAACTTTGTGCCTGGAGCTGTAGATACGACGACATAAGTCATATTTGTGGTTGTTGTTTGTCATTCTGTCGTTCTGACCACAACACAAAACTTGTAGCCAAGATTTATGCAGATTATCGGCAAGTGGTGGAAGTGGAAGTGGGAGGACTGAGAGTGAAAGAAGCTGCAAATTAAACACGACAATGTGTCGTTATCTTTATAAATCAAAGGGAATTACAAGATGACCAAGATTTCCTTTCAACTTACCCCATTTCCACAAAATGCCTGAAATTGTTGCTATGTTGCCCTGTGGCAAGTGGCCAACTGGACAAAGGCTCTGGAATGGGACCACACACATATTTTTAATGATTTATTTCCAATTTAAGCAAGATTTCGTGCCTGAAATCCTTTACCTAATGGCTCCCAAGCAGCAGCCTGAAGCCCTTTCAATTCCCTCAACTGACCCCCGTCCCATCCATGCAGCCATCCACCTCCAATCTCATTCGCTGCTGGTGTGCTAATATGCAAATCAAATTTATTGCATTCGCACTCACATGGTCCTGGTGCTGGTGCTGGTCCTGCCGAGGGTCGCCACGAATCCTTTTTATCTGTGCTGTCGCCCGGCGGACGGCGGACGCATAAATCTTGTATAAGTTGCTCCTTGCAGGCGGCAAGCAGTCAATATGCTAAATCAGCACACAGACGACTCGACTTCACTCCACTTCATTCCCCCGCATCACTACAATCCTAAGAAGCTGAAGGGCAGGGGGATTCCCCTCGTTGGGCTGTTGGCTTTGGTTGTTTGGACAGCTGCTGAGACATTTCAATAACGCTTTGGCATTCCGAATGCCAAAGCAACAATGTGGACACACACATATTAATGGTTGGATGGTAGGAGAGTTGGAGGATGGAGGGTGGAGCAGGGGATTCCTTGGGCATGACTGCAGAATTTTAATCAGAAAACTTGACGACATTGTTTCATCGGAGAAGTGTGTGTTATCTACTTAAGTTAATGCCGTTAAGACTTGGAAATATAGTTCGTGCATAAATAAAAATGATGAACCGGGCTTTACTCAATTTTGGCTTGTGAATTTAATAGATGAACTTCAAATTTCCATAACTTTGTCAAAACTGTACAGATTTTTTAGCGAAATGTCATTTTGATCATGATGCGGAATCTTGATTCAATCTGCATTTAAATAAAATTCATTGCGTTAAAATGTATTTTAACACCACTACTATAAAGCAACACCATTTTATCTTTGGGTTTTCTTTATTTGGACTGCACTTATCTGATTACGAATTGTTTTATTTTATATTTTCTCAATTAAAAACTTTTTTTTCGGGAAGCAATTGAGGAAAAAACAAGAATTGTATTGATCCTCACGTAAAAAGTACACAAGATATGAATTTACATTTTTCGCACAATAGTTATACAGCCGTCAGATAAAGTATTTTGACAAAACTAAATTTAAATCTTCTCGTAATTTGAACTTACTTTATGTTAAGTTTGGCATAAATGGAAAACTCATTTAAATTCCGTTTGAATGATACAAAACTTTCCTTAGCCCATTAAGTACCCATTGAAAATTTTGAATTTTTGTAAAAGTCTATTGTTTTGACTGTTTCCCTCGGTCTCAAACAACAAATTTTGTGATGCAAAAAGTTTTTCTAAACAATTCTAATAGTGACTGTAAAAAGGAATTTTTAAAAATCTCATCGCTAGTATTTTTTAAGAATTTTTTCCACTTTACATAAAGAACGTTTGAATTACGAGTGGATTTAAATTAAGTTTTGTCAAAATACTTTATCCGAAAATTGTAGAACAGAACATAAAGAACTTTTCTGTATCATTAACCCGAAAATTATATATTTTGTTAGTTATAAAGGAGTTGCAGTTACATTCAGTTTTCCTCATCAAGCATTCACCATTTAACAATTTGATTGAAAAACGGTTATCCCTTTGGAATGGAACCATAAGGATCACTTTGACGGTGAGCAGCTCTCTTGGTCATTGAATTACCTTTATCGGGGGCTTAGCAAACCGGTTTGCAGCAGCACATTTAACCCGGCAGGCAGCACGCTTGTCATGCCACACAATTGTGGAAGCTGGAAGAGATTTATAGTGTGAAAGACAAACAGCGAGCGGGAGAAAGTGCGCGGCTTTCACCAGAGAGAAAAGTGTCCAAGACAAAGGAAGTGCACGGTTATGAATTACGAGTGTGTGTCTGTGTGTGTAGTAGTGTGTGTGTGTGTGTGGCACGATGTCCTGCGGTGCACGCGGCTGCCACTTGAATCCGAATCCGTATCCGCATCCGAGTCCAAATGGGAACCGGTTGAGGGTCGACCCTAAATCAAATGGGCAGACATCGTCAGTCAACGTTAGGGGCGCAATAAAAAGGATTTCGACAGTGTCTTCTCACAATGCATTTTCACATTTATCCCCCCCATTTTCCATACATCTAGATATTTTTCCTACATTTCCATTTCATGCCCATTGAGTGCTCGAGTGCCAAATTAAGGGGAAGGGGCGAGACGGCGACTGAGAGACAGACAGACAGACAGATAGACGCGTCGGCCGTTGCAAATTTGTCAACAGGCACAACAAATGTCACTGTGATAAGCGGCCCAAGTTTTTATCAGCGGCCCATTCACTGAATAAATCACTTGCACGTCGGACAAAAGCCAAGATTCTGACAAAAAAAATTACAAAAAATACAGAAAAATAAAAAGAAATATTCGTATCGAAAGTGATTGAATTGAGACTTCCCTGTATCTACTTATGTACATACAAATATACAACTACAGTCGAAATTCCCTAGCTCGAATCACCATTATCCAAAGAAAAGGTTCGATTTATGGAGGTATTCGACTTATAGAGTTTTTTTCTCAAGTTTATTAATTTTACTGCCACTCATTTAGCTCGAGTTAGAGCGAAATATAGAGTTATAGAAGTTCGAGTTATGGAAGTTCAACTGTATATACTTTTAATATAATATTTTATTTATTCTTTCAGTTTAAATTTGTATATAAACCATATTAGTTTTATGTCATATTAACTTAATTTACTGCTCTTACTTAACATTATTAAATAAATATTTCTTTTTTGTTTATAATCAGAGATTTGTTTCTCGGACCATCACACACTTTAATATACCCCACTATAAGTACAGGGTATTAGTAGTTACAACATTTCGACATCAAAAAATTGCAATAAAAATGATGACAAAAACAAAGCGTGTCCAATTCCAGAACTTGATATCATGGAAATTTGTCGTGGTCGTGCAAGATTAATAGTTGGCCAGCAAAGTGCACCAAATGGACAATTTGTATGCCGCACCAGACTAGGAGCACAACTCCTTCCCCTGCCCTTTTCTCCATTTCCTTACTCTACGCCAGGTCAATCATTTTGAAGCCCCAAATTGCGCTTAAATATTTGAACGGCTTGCCAAAAATTTGCGGTCTATTGTGTGTGGGCACCGTCAAAATTGATGCAATTTTAAAACCGACTCCGCCCCCGAGCACGCCTATTATCATGGTGGCCTGGTTGGCCATCGGTTGGCCCATCTGACGGTACATCTGTTCAAATATTAGCTTATGAAATTGTTTAAAATGCGCATCGAGCATTGACAACCCATTGACGTGCTCATCCATTGGTCACGCTCGCCTGCACGTCCAATCTCTTGGTCGGAACTGAAGTAGAGAAGCAAAGGAGAGACTAAGGCCAAAACACAAATAAGAAACATCATCACGGCCATTTGACAGTTGCCACAATTTATCATAATTCAATGCATGCCATGTCCTGTCAATCAATCGACAACGACATCGACAACGACAACGACATCGAAAGGGGTGAAGAATCCACATTAGCCTCTCTCTCTTCTGAAAGAGGGTAAGGGATTGCCCCGGGGGCATTTTTACAAGTGACTTATGAATTATTCTTTATGTTCCTGTCCCATGTCCATGTTCATGTCCTCAACCCCATCCCCCTCACACATTCGATGGTTTGCTTTTTGTATTTCACAAATCAGATTAGCCCAAAGCTTCTTTTACTTGAAAGGGTCAATAAAGCCAAAGGGACGCTTATCAAAAGGAATAGACAATGTGATTTCCAAGATTAGGCCTACATCGCATTTGTAACAAATACGTGACCATAAGATACCCAAATCGAAGCAGCGACCGATCATTAGCAAATCCATTAACATTTTGTTAGAGTTTTTATATTTTGATCAACTATAGCCAGCGAAAAAAGTCACCTTATCAACATGTGGCTCCTGATTAAAACAAAACAAAATAATTTTTTTAATAATTTTAAACAATTCTAAGGGTGACTGCAAAAAAATATTTTCAAAAAATGTTTGCTTGTATTTTTTATGATTTTTAGAACTGTTTCCAGATTTTTTTTGCATCAAAAAATTGTTATGGAAAAAATATAGGGAAATAGTTGAAAAAGTAGACGTTTACAAAAATTCGAATTTTTCAATGGGTACCTAATGGTACCAGAATTTAACGACCTTACCAAATAAAAATAAAATTATTAAATAAAATCTTTTGTTTTTTTTTTTTGGTATCAAGAGCCACATGTTGATAAGGTGACTTTTTTCGCTGGCTATAGGCTATACTATCCATTAAATTGGAACCCTTTATAATACTTACACGATTAGCCTGAAAGTCCATTGTCCATTGTTTATTTATTTATAGATTTTAAAAATATTTTTAGATGAAATTATATATTTTAATCATTTGTTCATATCGTTTATTTAACCATATTTAATAACTTTATTTGCTAATTGACAGAAAAATATATGTATTGTACTTGTGTGTATGTCTAAATGTATTTAAGTGTTTCATATAATTTCAGATGAATTCTCGCCATGATAACTACAGAAAATCACGGGTGACTTTTAGCATGAACTTGTGCTTGATTGTGTATTGAAAGCGATAACGAAATAATTATAACATACTGTAAATAAATCACAACTTAGTCTGTCATTTACACATACAGAATTGATAAACATTTGCCGCTGTCTGGTCTTCTGGCCAAGTTAAGACCCATCAAAAGTGGTTTGATAAGAAAGAAACTCGTTGATTTAACTGTGCATTGGAATGAAATTGAATCCAAACAGAAACAGAATAGAATATTTATTGGCCAATGTTTGAAAACACAAATAAAGAAAGAATTTCTAAATTTTTAGTATGATTTAATTATGGACTAAATTTGGCAAAATGTTTAAATAACAAAATACTTGATGCATATGCTTGAGTTTTGTTTCTGTGCTATATTGTTTATGATGTTATAGTTGTTGTTGTTGTTTTCTTCTCTGCGGCTGATAACATTAAATTTTAAATAATAGTTTTCGAAGAGCACAGTTAAAAACTATGAATAGTTTGCTAGAGAATGATGATCCAAGGGGATTCCCGTGGACGTGACGCTTTACATGTTCTTGTCGAACAGGAATTCGCCCAGTTCGCCGTGCGAGGACATCATCTTCTCCAGCGTGGTGATCTGTCCGGCCAGCTCGCGTTGTCCGGTCAACTGCTCCTCCAGATAGACGCCAGTCAGATAGTCGACCAGATGGTAATCGTTGTCATCGCCGTTCTTGGCGGTACCCTCGCAGGTCTTGATCAGGGCGCGGATGGAGTTGGTCACCTCGGTTTCCAGCTTGAAGGCAGCCTCCAGAGCGGACAGACCAGTCCATTTGTGCACCTCAACAGTCTATTAAGATTGCAATAGATTACTTAAATATTGAAATGGATCTGATTAGTTTAAATGTATACTAACCGGCACAGAGATCAGGTTGTTCACGGTGTCGGTCAACTGACCACGCATGGACAGGTACTCGACCAGCTTGGAACCGTGCTCACGCTCCTCCTTGGCGGCCTTGATGAAGTGCTCGGTGAATCCGGGACGATTCACGGTGTCGGTGGCGAAATGTGCAGCCATGGCCAGGTATTGGGTGGAGGCGAGGATCTCCTTCTGAATCTGCTTGCGCATGGCCTCGACGCAGGGACGCTTCATGTCGGGCCATCCCTTGAAGACCGCATTCGACCTGATGCTGCCTGCAAGCCAATAGATCAGCGATTATAGATAACCACAAGTGCATATACTCGAGTAAGTAATTGAAAAAGGGGAATTCTATATGCGACACATACACGTGGAAAGAGATGTGGAATCTTGCATTTGATTCGTCGACTTGATTTCATTGCCCTTCTGCTTTTTCAGCTCCTGCACAACACTGGACTGGCTAGCTGCGGGAAGGAAAGGAGGCGTGCAAGGAGGGAGAGGTGGTTAGGGATGGCATTGCATAAGCCCCGTTGGTCGATGCAATCGCATTGCCAATTCAAGATTCTAGAACAACTAGAACAAAGCAAAAACAAAGCCAAAGTGCAGACATACACCAAACGCACTCTCTCTCTCTCTCTTTCTCTTTCCGTGTTCTCTTTGTGGTAACGTGCGCAAGTGTCGCCATAGAAACGGCATTTGTTTTGATTTCGTGCCGTGTGCAAAATTCATGCTCTCACTTTCCCTCAGTTCACTTAATCAGCCTGCTCTCACACTACAGACACAACCACGCTTAAGCTATGAATATTGATAGCGGGCCGTGTGCAAAAGCATCGACTTGAAACTGAGAGTTTTGAGCTTTCGTTACTCTCCCTTGCCATTTATCAATCTAATGAAATTCACGAATTATTCAATATGTTACACAATGAAATCAAGGTGGCTAACAAATCGCAACTTGCAAAAACCACTCAACATTCAAGTTCATAATAAAGAAAATATTGGAAATTCCCGCAGCCTGCTATTAAGAGAGCGCTTTAGCACAAAGAACAGCCAACGGCCGAACTGGCGCGCTCTTATCTTCGCTCTTGCTCATGCTCACTTGATATTTGCTCTTTCTCTTTGTTTGGCCTTCCTCGACTCAGTCGCAATCGACGTAAATTGCGTCGAAATTTATTGGTTTTTTCAAAGTATTTTCTTATTGTTTAAACAAATTGTAACAGCTGAATGTAACATACATAATATACTTACATTTAAGACTATCAGCCTGGGCCTGGTTGGCCACAGCCAGAACGACCAGCAAACAAATACTCGCAGATAATTTCATCATTTTTGTTCTTCGGGTTGTTGTTGTTGATGTTGATGTCTTTACACAAAATCACAGAACAAATTTATCACTTTCAGTTAATAATTCAATGAATTCAATGCTCAGTTATGTTTCTTGCCTAAATGCACAAATGAAAATGAACCGTTTGTGTTAGATAGCCAATTTTAAATAGAAGTTTCGAGTCAGCCAGTTATCTGGGCACAGTTGATGTCTGTCAAAGCTGCCTTTACACACACTGGCATAGAAGGCGGAGCTTGCTCTTTCTTTCAATTGGGCTTTAGAATTATGCCCCGATTCGATTCTTCCGGTACCTTATAATTCTGATTCCTATATCTTTACACGTACGTTGAACGTTTCTTTATGCTTCTGCTTTACGCGCCTTCGCTATGTGAATGCAAACTGTCGTTGCCAGTGTCGAGTAAAACACTTTTAAACGCTTCGTCGCTGGCAGCTCTCGCTCGCAAAGAGCGCAACATGTGCATGTATACGTTCGTGTATGTCGTGTAAATGTGTGTGTGAGTGTGCTCTTATCAATTCAATATGTCGTCAACGCTTGCTTTGTGATGCTTGTTGTCGATTTGATAATTTAATATGCCATTTGATAGACTTACTTAATTTACAATACTTACTTTCACACGTTCTCAGTACAAAACTGTCTCGATTAGACTATTATTGACTAATGGCCACTCACAACATGGCCGCTGTATGGCCGTGGTCGCTCTCAAGTCAGCTGTTCTTTGTTACTCATGCACCCAATAGGAGGGGTATGCTGAATTAGTAATGATTTGATCAATACAAATAGTAATAGATTCCTCTGTTTTTATAGGTATTTCAATAGTAATTTGAGTAGCAACAACTAAATCAACAAATTTCTAAGCAAATTTGAAATAAATGTTTGTGTTTTCATATAAGCAACATGCACAGTCATATTTGTAGGGTATAGCACGGTCGACCCCTTTATTACAACGATAACTTGTTTTCATGCTAGCTGCAACACGTCATGGGTTGCCAAGTACTTTTTTGACATGGATTTGAAATTTGATTTTGATGGCTTAATACCTTACTTCGGCGGCGTAACAAAATAAGAAAAGTGATATGATGGGATCAATCAAGCTACTGATTGACTATCAGTGCAGACATGGCAACTAGCGACAGGTGTTGATAGTTGGACACTTGATGCTAGATGACTTTGCTACATGATAACAAGATAATTCCTATTAAGAACTTTTAATAGCTGATTCTTATGAAATGCAACATATCGACCATTTCATGTGTACTTAAAGAATATGTTATATAAGTTTAAAATGGCATGATGTAATTGTCATGTTAATTATTTAAAAACATCAAGTGAACTTTGAGCAAGCTGGTAACCCTAGGGGAGCGCGCTGAGCGCAAAAATTAAATGGAAGTCGCTGAGTCATAAAGAAAAACAGCCGCATCAACAACAACAACAAGAGGCGCAGCCATATTGCTGGAGCCATGTTTGACTGACAACAAAATCCACAACAGAGAGGCGGCGAGTGCAAAACAAAATACCCATACTCTCACACAAGCACGCACACTCGCGCACTCACTAACATTGGCGCACAGAGCGAGGCATTGTCGACGGCATAGAAACGAGACAAACGCAACGGTATAAACAGCAGTTCACGATTTGCGTTCCAACAAGCAGCACATAAGAAACATAAAAGCAGAGCTAAAGTTGAATTTTTTCGGGAATTCTTAAAGTAAGTGATTCCGTTCAATTGTTAGATAATTACTGTGAATATAACTGTAAATAGAACTAGTGCAAAGGCAAAGAATAATTGACTTTTCAAAATATCTCGCAAGCAACCTGTGGTGGTGTGTTTGAGGTTGCGAGAGTAAGAGAATATTCAGGAAAACTCTGCGACGCAAAAGGCGCAGTGTGTGCCGAGAATTTAAACATTGCCTTTGTTTTAGTTTCTTGACACGCTGCTGATTGACAGTGTTTGAAAATCGAAGTCTAATTGTGAAATTCCGTTTATTCTAATTCTAGAAGTAAACACAACAAAATGAAATATTTCATTGCATTCGCTTTGGTTGCTGGTCTCTGCGCTCTTGCGCATGCCGAAGAGCAATCTTGTCAAGCTGGCGTTCAGTCTGCTTGCAGCACTAACGGTGAGTACTCTACTCTCTCTATTCAAAATGTAAAGAGCGTGTGGCTGGAAGAGAGTGAATGTGAATGAGCGTAAGAGATTGAGTGTGAGTGAGGGCAGTATGACGCGTTCCGGTTTTATTGTAACTGTAACTGTGTCTTACTTTTGATTATTTATATTTTAAAAATAAACAAGCTATCACGGCCTTTTTCTCCGAAGAAAGTAAGCAAAATATACTTCCTTATACGAGTCAATAACACGTCTTGACATTAACACACCCCTTGCATATTGTTGCTCTTTCACATTTCACAGGTGGACTGAGCAATTGCAATGCCCGCTATGGCGCCATCAGCCACTTGGAGCACAAGATGCAGGATTACATCCAGTTGCAGCTGAAGAAGTCCTACGAATACCTTCTGCTGGCCACCCACTTCAATTCCTACCAGATGAACCGCCCCGGATTCCAGAAACTCTACCAGGGTCTGTCCGATCGCGCCTTCGACGATACCATCGCCCTCATCCGCCAGGTGACCCGTCGCGGTGGCGCCGTTGACTTCAGCAAGCCACATAACCATGGTGCCGCCGAGGTCCCAGAGGTGCACCTCAACGAGCTGGAGTCTCTGGCTCGTGCCCTTGATGTCGAGAAGGAATTGACCGCCGGAGCCATCCACGTGCACACCAGCGCCACCCACAGCTCCACCGAGAACCGCGAGCACGACCCCGAAATGGCCCACTACATCCAGGAGAACTTCTTGGCCAAGCAGGCCCAGTCCGTGCGCACACTCTCCGGCTATGCCAACGACCTCTCCAAGCTGGTCAGCGTGAAGGAGCCATCCCTCTCCGTCTATCTGTTCGACGAGTATCTGCAGAAGCAATAAATAGTTTATTTTCACTCTACTACAACTCTAAAAATAGCTTCTATCAAAATTTTCTTCTCGTTTTGTGTTCTGATTACGAGTAATTATTGAGTATTACCGAAATTTCTAAAACAACCCTCGCGCTGCGTTCTATCAAATTGAATTGTCATCTGAGTTTGAGTAAATAAAACAAAGCGCAGCAGCAGCAAACAACAAAAAGCAAAAAAAAAACAACATCTGATTTACAATCGCTTATTATTTAGCTTTGATTTATACAAAAACACATACAAACACACACACACACTCGACACACACACACACATTCGCATACATATGTTTGTGATAACGTTTAAGCTGCAAATCACACTTGAACAAATGTATCTTTAAATTATGTTACCGAGTTAAATAAATGAATACAACAATATACGCAGTCTTTTATTATATTCAACATGCAGATAAAGTCACAGACTCTATGGGGCGTCTGACTTTGGTTTGCTGCTTATTTTCCTCTGCTGATAAGAGAACTGATTACACTTTGCAGGTCAGCGCTAAGCATTGTATTAATTACACAACGAAATATGAGTAGAAAATAACAAAGTTCAATTTTGATATAAAATCAGGAAGGAAACATGTGCGATTCCAACATTGTTGTGTTTTGCGCTTTGTCCTCGATTCTTTAGCTATTTACATAAAATTAAAAGGCATTACAATCAGCAAGTTTATGTTGTATTTATTTCTCTATGTTTGTAAAGCTGTTAAAGCTCATAAACTTTGTGATAGAAAGACTGATTAATTAATAATCAACACACAGTTAAACCTAATGAAGGAAAGTGAATTCTTTAGATTAGTATTAAATTTAATGTGTTTTCACAGCTCAAAAATACAGTCGAGCTTCCCCAACTCGAATCACCATTATCCAAAGAAAAGGCTTGAGTTATGGAGAAATATAGAGCTATTTTTCTTATGTTTATGAATTTTACTGCCACTCATTTAGCTCGAGTCAGAGAGAAATTCGAGTTATAGAAGTTAAAGTTGTGGAAGTTCTACTGTATCTTAAATTTTCATCAAAATATCTTGCTCTTAACAGAGTTATCTTTTGGATGCAGATACTATATAAATTATATACAAAAAATATTCACCTAAATATACAATTTTTTTTTTACTTGTTTTAAAATACTCTTTTCGCAATTTTTACGCTAGACAAATGTATATTAGATAAGTACTCATACTAAGTATAGTATCATCATAATTTACAACCCAACTTTGTGGGCTTTCCATTCTGATGAAGAAAAGACAAGTGCTATTTGTTTTGATAAGAAAACTTGATTGAATTGATTGATAACATTGTGATCTAATGTTAATCTAGGCAAATCTTCAGTTCTAGAGGAAGCTTTTATCTTATCAGGGAGCATTTAAAGAGCTGATAATACAAGTCAACTTTCTGCAAACTTTTCAAACGAAAACACGTCATGAGTTTGAAGCACGCTTCATTCACTTGACGTGCGGATTTATCGCCAGTTGCACACGGCGTTGCCAGACACTTCCGGTTAAGTGGAGACTCCATGTTTTGTGATCCCGTTAGGGGACAGCCATTTTGTCGTCTGACTAAGACTGAAAATGAGACTAAGAATGAGACTGAGAATCAGCATTTTATAAAACGCATAATGCAGTCTTATCGCACACGCCTTTTTTCCCAGCTGTCTCTATATATATACTTATGAACATATTATATATAAATGGAATCAGGGGCTGACGTGTTATTTATATGTGTGTAAAGTACAATATAGCGTAGTTTCCTTATCTGCAATTCAAATGCAATTGCAATATATTTTGTAAATATTTTTCCTGTCATAAAGCAACAAACAGCAACTGATTCATCTTCTCTCTTTCTTTCTGTCTCTCTCTCTCTTTTTATTGGAGTCAGCCACGCATCAGATCCATTTATCAATTAGTGACGCCCATTCAATGAGGATTTTATAGTCATAATACGGGCAACTTGCACGTAAAATTCACGTCAATTTGGCACAGAAAATCATTTGTGCCGGTTGAAAGGTTATCAAAATCCTGGTAATAAGCGCGTGTTATGCTGTAATTAGAATATGACGAGCCAACTAAAATCCAACCCAAATATGGAAGCTGTACTCATAAAGGCAATAACATCATAACAGTTAAGAGTGCGATTATGAAATGGCATATGGGACTGGAACTCGAACTCGAACTCAGATTCAGCTTCAGACTTGGACTTGAATTTGGACTCGAACTGTGTACAGTAGTCACTGGCTGCGTGCACTGGTCATTAAATGTTAATCCACTTAATATTAATTGCGCTGATTTGCGGGCAAGAAAGAAACAACTTTTGTATGGTCATAATAACATAAGCTCGGGGCTCATAATTGCGGTCATTTCCAGTGCATTTATTGTCCTGTCCAACGCTGAGGGGGTTGGTTGTCTTTAATGGGGTCCTTCAAGGGATACACATAAGGGACATGCCATATTCCATACTCCATATTCCGTTCTATGTCTAATTGTTTGGCCATAAGCCAGGGCACAAATTGCGTGTCCTAAACCCTTTTTAACTGCCGCACATGGTTCACATCCGCATCCACATCCACATCCATATAAAGGTGCTGTCTGTCGCCTTTTGCCCCAAAAAATTCTCCATTAATTTATGCATTTTAATAAACGCGCCAAGCAATTACTAATACTACATTTTTCGGGGTCGCCCAACTACGAAACTATTTCGATTTTCAAGCGCCGCAAGCTGTTGTCAAAGGATTCTCAACTCGCATTGTTTTTGGTTTTTGGCCTTGTTGTTGCTTCTTTCATTATTATTTTGGCATGCAGACAAAGAGCTCATATCAATTTATGGTGTGTGTGTGTGTGTGTGTGCTGTGTATGTGTGTGTGGCACATGCAAAATAGCAATTTAATTTCGTTTTATTGCAATGCCATTTGCAGCCACTGTAAAGCAGCTGCGTCTCAGTTTTCCCCCGCTTCTAGACTGCAATAAATAATCCTTTCTGCCTCTTCAATGAAAATTTTAATGAATAGTCTCCTGAGTTAATTGTGGAAAAAGCATGATGTGTCTTTGTAGCTTTCATAACATTTCCTGAAGAAATAGACAGAATAAGTATAAATACGATAATTATATTTTAATTAAGAAAGATAATGTGATTGTTATGAAAATGTTTAATATACAAAGCTAATAGGCAATTCTAATTTTGTGTATTTATTGAAAAGATTTCTCTTATCGCTTTCCAGTTGTGAATCTGGCAACAGTTTATTGAAATAATATTAAATTTATGATATTTTCAGCTGGGAACTGGATGTTAAAAGAGAATACATAATTTACACTTGGTCTATTTATTTACAATAATTTTTTATCGCTTTGCATTTCTAGATTTTGTAACAGATAATTCGAGCTGCAAATTCTAATATGATGAATTTTAATGTAATGAAATTCACCGTATATAACTGAAATAGTAATGAATGAATAAATAATTTTATAATGATGATTTTGATTAAGGTGATATTTCTACATTGCTTTTTAGTTGTAGATCTGACAAGAGTTTTTTTTGAAATAACAATTTAATTTGCCAAATGAAAAACAACACAAATTTAGCAAAGTAATCATATAAGAACATGGCTTATTGGCGCTGAGTAAAACAATTTTGAATCGTATTAATTTCCATATTGCGAATCTCAACTCTAAACCCATTTGCATAGTCAAAATCATCTGCTTTGAAATTGATACTCGGTTGGCAAAACAGTTTTGGCCAAAGAGGAACAACAATCCGCTGGGATTGGGCGATTAGAAGAGCAATCGAATCAAGTTCGAGTACTCCGCGTAATCATGGCAAACAACAGCCTAATGGATTCGCAAAGTGCGCGCGATAAGCGGCCCATTGATAAGCGACTACATAAGAGCCCAAATGCGTTTTGCCTTTTGTTATTTTGTTGTTGTTGCCTTTTATATTTTGCATTAATGAAATGTTTGGCCAGAATTCGTAGCGGTTGTTGGGATTTTGCAACCTGAATCCGCAGCGAGATTCAGCTCAGATCCACCCCAAATAGGCACAGCTGCTGGCAGTCAATTTGAATTTGAATAAATCCACTTTTCAAGGTCAGTGGGTAAAACAAGTTGCGAAATTTAAACGCACCCCATTGCAAAAAAACAAAGAAAACAACAAAACAAGTCAGCATGAATGTAAGGCAGAGTTTAACAGTCAACTGGATACCCTGTGCAAAAAGGATGCGTAATTTGTCAAAGTAAACAAAGCAATCAGAAATATATTATTTAGAAAAATTTATAGCAATGTAATGTGATATAATCTTAGTGACTAATGCAATAATTAATACATATATTTTAATATTTTTTTTAGCCAAAAGTAATTTTAAAAATTAAAATATAAATGGGTAGCTTAAAATGTTAAATTAATAAAATAATATTAGAATTTGAGATAAAAAGATAAAAAAATAAATAAAAATATCAAAAGTGTAATCATATTAAATAAATAATTAAATTAATAGTTAACATACCCAATTTCCCTTTTTAAGGGGTATCTTTAGCAACCCCGTGCAAACTTCCCGCTTAGGGTTGTGATTGTTTTTGTTGCTTAGAGTTAGAGTCCTCATGCGGAAATGGTCAAAAAAATTCAAAATAAAAATGACATGTGGCCAGGCCGTGCTGGAAAATTTGCATACGCACATTGGCAATGGCAATGGCAAATTGCATAGGGTCGACCCACGCCAGCAACAGGACGAGTAACCGGAGCAGGAGCAGGACTTGCCATCATCATCATCTGCTGGCCATGCGTAAGCAACGCACGCGTCGAGCTAAAAAGCTGAACGGCAACTGTACTGAGGATGTGGCCAAGGATGAGGTCGAGGACGAGGACAGAGCGTAAGGACTAAGGGATGGCACACACTCTCACACTCACACTCCTTGCACACAAAATATCCGTTCATAACTTGCAATGAGCATAACTTTTGCTGGGCGCACTCAAATATTTATGGCAAATTTGCTGGAGCACTAAAATTAAAATTCAATAAATCATCATTTGTTTTTGATAACTGCACTCTCTCACTTCCTGTCTCTCTCTCTCTCTCTCTTTCTTTCTCATTATCCTGCTGTCTCTTTCATTTTGTCGCTTGGCTGCCTGCAAAAGTTGATCGAAATTTCATTAGTGTCTGCGTTTTTGTTTAAGTTTGGCATTTAGTTTTGCAATTATCCTTTTGCAATTTGCCGCCATCCTGTGTCCTTCGGATCCACAAAACTTTAGCTACAACAGCAAAACTTTCAAAATGCAGTTTTTCCGCTTGTTTATCACGTTCAATTTTCCTGTGTTATGCTATTGAGACACAAAAAAAAAAGAATAAAAATGTAGATTGAAAAAGTACAGAAATTTTGCACAATTGCTGAATAATTATGTTAATTTTAATGCAAGTCCAGAATATTTATTTTTTTGAAATATTTTTAGGAGTAAGTATGCAAAGAAACAAAATTGTTGAAAAATATTTTGAAATGCTGAATTAATTTTGAGAATGATTACAAAACTATTCTTAAATAAGCATTTGGCATGACTATCAGTAAAGTTGTAATAAATTTATGCATGCAGCAATTCAAAAAAATTTCCAAATAATTATAATATCCCACAAAAAAACCTCTTTACGAGGTAAAAGTCTAGTGACGAAAACATTTTCATGCCCCAAAATTTCTGATATCCAATTTTGTGACGAATAATATTAATTTTTACACATAAATTATTTTAAACAAAATTTTTGCATTCGGCACTGCGCAAAACAGTGAATGAATTTTATTTGGTATGAAGAATTGATACATTTTAGCGCAATGTGCCGAGTGCCAAAATTTTGTTTAAAATAATTTATGTGTAAAAATTAATATTATTCGTCACAAAATTGGATATCAGAAATTTTGGGGCATGAAAATGTTTTCGTCACTAGACTTTTACCTCGTAAAGAGGTTTTTTTTGTGGGATATCAGAAATTTTTGAATAAGACCTCAGAAATTTTGAAATTGCAATATTTTTTGACAGTATAGCTTTGTCAACTTTGATTATTGTTTTGTACAAGCTGAAGCAAATTGTCTGGCAACACTGGTCCCCTTTACAAACACACATGCCCAGCGCAAAAGCTATCAGCACTCTTAAACTTTGGGTGCTATGACACTTTAATGCTGCTATCCTATTCCCATTCTAAATAAAATGTATGTATTCAGCTAACAGGTAATTTTCGCCTTACGCTGCAAGCAGTGCAAAAAGCCCTTCGAAATACCTTTTCAACGATATATAGATAGCATCTGTAGCTTCTATCGTTTGGATGCTATGGTGGTTTCAATTTTAGCGGTTTTTAGCGATTTCCCGCAAACGTTTCTAGATTTTTGAACACGAACAAGTCCTCATTCAAACATTTAAGCTATCCAAACAAACAAACTGGCTGCTATGACACTTTGTTGCTGCTGCCCTATTCCTATTCAAAGTAAAACGTATATATTCAGTTAATAGGTTATATCTTCCAAACCTAACGGTAAAATTTTTTGTGTCATATATCAAAAAACGCGAAATTTTACAAACTAAAACATATTGAAATTTAAAAAAATCGTTAGTTGCGTTTTCTTAAAAACCGCCAAAATGTGGGGGAAAATACCTTATTTCACCTGTAGAAATTTACCTGTGTACTTTAGAAAAAAAGTTAAAAGGTATGCATAGCAGCCCTTCAAAATACCTTTTCAACGATATATAGATCGCATCTGTAGCTTGTATCGTTTGACTGCTATAAGGGTTTTAATTTTAGCGGTTTTTAGCGATTTCCCGCTAAACTAGCTTTTTTCGAAAAAGTCGTAGAACAAACGTTTCTATATTTTTGAACAGGAACAAGTCCTCATTCAAACATTTAAGCTAAATTAACGATTTGATCCAAACAAACAAACAGACAAACAGACAAACAGACAAACTGACTTTTCATCTCATTTTCGGAAGGCCCCTAAAAATTTCAAAATTAATTATTTTTTGAACCAGTGGTCAGATTTTGATGATCGAGGTGTCATTCGACGCGTATTTTTGATGAGAATTGTAAAAAATTCAACGAAAATTCAAAAAGGCTCCAACGGCCCCATTAGCTCCAATCATTTAAATTTTTCCCCTCCCACTTACACCTGTTTATCTCACGAACCAGGTGAGTTTTCAAAAGTCTTAGTATGCACATTTGTAAGTTAGGTTGATACCTTTCGATCGGTATATAACTCGACCTGATCGGACAGTCATAGCAAATCTTCCATTCTTCCTGTGTATATATGCTAGTCGCCTTCGCACCCTTCGTGCTGCTTTCGTCACTAGCGCGGACTGCCGTCCGCAGTGATCTCAATTAAAGTACAGTAAAAATAAATATTCATATAGATTCATAAATCTTTCCCCGAAATCGCTAATATTTTAACAAAGTTAGCAAATCTAAAAATTAGGAAATAAAATATAAACGACATCGCCTAACTAAAACACAATTTTACTTTTGTTATGTAGCTTCAATTTGTGGCAACAGTTTCCAATTTTATGATGAGCTGCAATTTACGGCCACAATTTACGGCGAATTCAAACTCAAACTCAATTTTTGGTGGCTGCTAATTAATTTTTGCGTGTCGCCAATGACTCTGTCGACTTGCAGCTAATTGTTATTGTCTTAATCTTAACTACCGACAAGCGACCGTCACGAGGCTGAAACCCACTCCCCTTTCACTCCCCTCCACCCTCCAAGAACGTCAACGTCTAACAATTTTCGATGGCAGTTCTGCGGTTTCAAATTGGCCAGGAGTCTGACGAGCTGGCAACTAGTTGAGTTGAAGGAAGCAGAAAGAGAGTCTAGAAGAACGTGCAACGTGTGTGCAGCAAGGCGAAAATTTGCGCTATAAACATAAAAATTAACGACTGCCACAAGTTGTAAAAGACAAAGGGAAAAGACCTCACCTCACCTCTCCACTCCCAGCACACTTTTGGTCAACATTAAAATCTGTTTTTATGATCTAACCACACCTACCAAATACGGGAACGTGACGAGCAGTTGGTTGATTAAAAATCAACAGCAAATTTCGAAATGACCGGAAGCTGTAACCAATGTGGCATTAGTATTAGTACGTATGTATATACATATGTATTGTATATACGTTTTGTACATAACTCCAGCTAAATCTATGAGCTGGAATGCTTCACTGGCTTCCTTCGTGGAATAAGCGGATTACAGTCTCGCAACGACAATTGCCGAAAAAAGAGAAATGTGCTTGAGGACTGCTGAGGATTGTTGGCAGCAGGCAGAATGCGGAAGTTGGCCGGGCACAATAAAGTGGCTGAATGACAGCGCGATTAACTCGCTGTAAGCCATAAACGTTGCAAGTGCAATGCCTCCAACCCCCGCCTCCTTATCCTCCTTCTACTCCTCCGACCGCACTAATTTTGTATGCATGAGCTGGAATAAAGAGCAATGTGGAAAAAAATAAAGAATTTAAACTGTTGGTCGTGGGACATTGCGAAAAACGCCTTAACGTTCATAATGTGCTCTACTACGACGGAGGCACTTAAAAAATCAAGCCAACGTAGTCGCAGTACGGCCGGAATGCCAGTGGCAATCCCCCCCAGACACTGGCAACATTTTAATCCATATTTCTTGCCGCCTGGCAGACAATTTCAAAGATAATAGCACGTTTTTTTTAATATTGTTCGCAGGGGAAACGAGACGTAAGCGAGGATTGCGATTACCATGCGCCACAAAGTTACCAGGACGCAGCATCTGGTCGAGGCAGATGCAGATGGAGATGCAGATGGGGATGCAGACTCGACCCGCAACCAGACACCGCGACGAGACGAGACGGAACGAGTTATTGCAACAGCCGTCGCTTGGCAACAGCAATTCACACGCCACGCGATGACATGGCCAAAAAATTATCATTTGGCCATAAATTGGGGCATGCACTTTGGCCGAAAGCAGCAGCAGCTTTAATCGTAGTCTTAATCGTTTTTGCCACTTTTGGCCATCGAAGCTTATCATAGAACTAAAACTAAAGCTTAAAAAATATAAGTTTACATAATAATACACGTATTATACATATAGTACCAAGTACATATGTAGGTAAATAAGCATTCTTAACAAAGAACTAACAAAATCGCAAAAAAATGATGGAGAAAAATTTCGTTAAATATTTCTTACATCAGAAGCGTACGAGCGTTCGTGACCAGCGGATTTGCCCATATCCTTTTATGGTACATTTGATATTCAATTTGATTCATCCTAGGATGAACGCAATTATATACAAAGAACTTGTAAACTTAAAATGAGTACAAAAAATTCTTGAAACAAGTATGGTTGATCTTGTACTCAAATTAGGATTTTATGAACTTTAAATGCGGGTATAAAAAAAAATTTTTTAATAAATATTACGAATCCTAAATTGGGCCATAAAAATTGGAGAACTCACTGGAGTTTGCTTATCGTAGTTAATTTTCAAAATAAAGTTCAGGTTATTGTGATTTGCGGAGTTGATTAAATTAAAATTTTGAAAAATTTATTTAAATTACAATTTGAATGAAGAATAAATTTAGAGGTCAGAGCATGATCAAAATGAAAATCTGTTAAGTTTTGACAAAGTTATGAAAGTTTGAAATTTGTTACAGATCCAAATTTTTGCTCGTTTTGCCATGAATTCTTTAAAAAAGGAAAGTTTAAAATAATGTTTTTTACTAATTATGACATAATAAGTTTTGATTTACATCTCTAAATTAAATACAAGTACATGTATTTACAAGAGTAAAGACTACAAAGAGGTCACACACTTTGTTTAATTAAACGATTTGAAGTACTTATAAACGTGTTAAACATGCATCTCCCTCCCATATTCCTCACAGATTAATGCAATACAAATACTTCGTTAACTCAACCCGTTAGCTGATACAAAATGCAGAAATGTATGGTCAGAAAGGGAAGGGAGTGGCAACGGCAAGGGTGATGGAGTCATGATGACGTCGCATTTGCAGTCGATTTTCGGACTAAGTTGAAGTGCCGGAAGCAAGAATTTCAATTAATTTCCAGTCGATGAAATAGGCAGTGGTTTTAGCCATGGATTTGCAATTGATTGGTTTGAGGCACCTTCATTCAATATGCAACACTTGGCAACAGTACAGCACTCAATACAGCCGTACAGTCCATCCATCCGTTCCTCCGTCCGTCTGTCTGAGCTGCCCGTCATGAGGTTGATTGAAAATGCGCCGTGCGATATGAAACAAAGTAGCCAAGTTAATGCCGTTGCTGTCGAAAACTTTGTCAGCGTTATGATAGCTGTACATTGAACTCAATTGTCAAAGAGTGGGAGCAACTGTCGAGGGAGGAGGAGGGGAGTGGAGGGTTCTGCAACTGGCCCACAACAAAGGCCGCGCCATGGCGGCGGCACGTAGCAAAAACTTTTGAAACAAGATAAGCAGATTTACTTAAAGTTTTCCGTCCAAATTCACGGAGAATTCCCGACGTGCATTTGCAACGCCAATAGATGCCACGCAGCACGTCACAGATAGCTGAAGGCGGATAGATGTGGGCGTGGCATGCTGAAATCTGCAGTATGTGCACTGCCAATAAGAGATTCTCCGCCCAGTTGTGGTCCGTGTACATTTGATAATTAGAAGTGCAGCTGATTAGCAGCGACACCTTCCTCATTCCTAGTTCTAAACTGGAAGCACCTCCTGCAGTCGACACAACAACGTATCGAATTGGACAGACAGACGCAACACGTAAATGCAATCAAACCGTGCTCACGTAGCGATATCGAAGCCTCCGCCAACGTCGAACCTGTCACATTCGCGAGCTGCGGGTTAAATTGTATTCCCTTCGACGTCGTCGTCGTCGTTGTTGGTTTGAGAACTTGCCATGGACTCGGTGTTTGTTTGAAGTGGATTAATCAGGCCAATTGCGAGTGACGTTGTCTGTGCAAATGTCTTTCAGTCACTTTCCAGTTGCCCGGTTGCTTATTCTATGGTCACGTATCAGCTGCAAGCATTTCATGTGGTTTTAAAATAACAACGCTTGTAAATCAAACAAAGCCACTTTAAACACATTCTCAATATCAATATATTGTATGACATAATTGTGCATTAAAATCAACTGACAGAACTACTTATTTACTTTTATCGCGAGAATGAACAAGTGCGAATAAATATGAATATGTATCAGCATAGCAACAGTAACTCATGTCATTCGATTGTTATAGAAAATTTATTAAAAAGAAATGGAAATGGGAAATCATCGGTTGAAAGTTCAAGTTATATTTAATTTAAATTAAATATAGTTTTAGTTGTAAATTTAACTAATTTTAAGTTAGAGTCATTGGCCGTGTTCACCAGAACAAATCGACAACAGAAAATCGATGAAATTTGCATGATTATTCTGGTGAAATGCAGTGATAAGCAATCATGAATTAAAATTTTGTGATTATGATGACTGAAAATTCATCACCAAAATAGTACGCTGAAATTTTCTGATTGTGATGCTTTGTTATCGAACAAACAAAATACATGATTACTGATTGATTAGTTCTGGTGAACGCGGCCATTAATTTGATGATAAGTTTTAGTTGACCTTAAATAAATAAAAACAATAAAAATATAAATTGAAAAGGGAATCACTTTAAAATGACATAAAAAAACTGTAACTTCAAAGATAAAAAAAATTATTGTGCTGATAAATATTTTATTTTTTACAAATGAATTAAAAGAATAATAATCGAAAAATTATATAATTGTAAATAATTTTTATTTATTTATTTATAATTTTTAGATACTCGTACAATATAGAATGTTATAAATTGTAAATAAATTTAAGCACAGTGTTTGTAATTTAAAATAAATTTAAGTATATTTTCTTAATCTAAGAACAGATTCCTACTCAATGCCATGGTATTCTCCTTAAAAAGACTGCACTTTTGACCGTACTGTACTGCAGATATTTCCAAAATAATGGATCGTCATCAGTGAACCGCAGCAAATCAAAATAATTGCGAATTGGGAAATAAGAGAAGCATAAATCCGACGAGGTCGCTTATCGGCACGCATGCGATGCGATTTTAATAACATTTTTAGAGATATTGCGCCGTTAAGGATACCCGCAGGATGCCCAGAGTCAATGTTTATACTGCAAAGACATCAAATATCTAAACGGAGAGCCAAAGAAAATAATAAACCATTCGGCAATTGTCTCTTGATCTGACTCGAAAAAGTCTGAGACAAGCTCATCGAGCATTAAGTCAAATAATAAAACATTTTAACTCGACATTTGATGGTTGTTTTTATTTGTGTGGCATTGCGACTGGCAAATAAAAACAAGGCTGACACGAGACCAGGACTAAGGATTAAGGTGAGGCATCTCCGCCTTCGCTTTGAATACACGCTGGGGGCAAACACCTTGAAGCGCTTTAATTTTTATGATATCCAGTTTATGCCGCTGACAAAGGGACAGATATCTTCGTAACAAGACGAGCTGTGCCAAATTTATGCAATTAGAAATTAATATTATACAATTTGATGTGCTGCCAGGACACGCGCTCCCGGTGCCATAAAAAGCGAGTCTGACTCATGTGGCAACTGCATTTTTATGTTATAATTTGAATTTTTATGCCACATCGCGGGGGCGGTGCGTGATTTATGACCTTTTCAATATTTTAGTACGCATTTTCGGCAATTGTTAAAATTGTAACAATGTCTGAACAATGGCAGCAACAAATTCGCATCGCAGCCATTAGAACTTTTATTAATCATTTAATCCTCGAAGTGGCTGCTGTGCGGCCATTGATAAGTCGACTTCCCCCATTAAAGTTTTCTTTGATAGTCAAAACAATACGTGAGAAGCCAGCAGCTGGGATAAATTTCACTCACAAGTCAAGGATGACCCCAGGGCTTAGTCAAAGATACAAAGTCATTACAACGTGGCAAATTCATAATTAAAATATTTATCAATACTCGGACAGGAGAGAGAAAATATTCTCGGGTGGAAGGTGAATAAAGTGCAGTGAGCGTAAGAATAATTTTATTAATTAGACAATACAATTTGTATTTCAAAATGAGAGTGTTCCGACCTCGAAATACGCTGTAAAATACTTGAGGAAATCTAAGCTTATGAGATAATAACAATAAGAGGAGTTTTCACAATGATGAAATAACAGATATATGAATATTTTTAGGGAGTTAAATCACAAAGTCTTTAATGACTTCGACATGCAATGTAAATTATATAAATTAATAAATTTCATCGCAAAAGATTTTATCTGAATAGCTCGATTTTAAAATATGAATACAAATTCCTCTTGCATAAAAAGTTTTTAGTTTTTCGCTGCTCCAAAAAGTATGCTATGCTCTTTTTTGCCTAGTTATTTAATTGATTCCAAAGCTAGTTTTATAGTTCAGTATTTCGTATTTGTTTTCATGGCATCTGGCTTAAGACATTCTCCTCAAATATGACAAAATATAAGAGAAAGTAAAAAAACATACCTATCAAAATTAAACTTACAATAGAAAAGTCTTGTAAATAACTTGATTTAAAGGGTACAAGTAAGAATACTAATTAATTTCTTAAGCTAAAAATGCGGAGAATGCAAACTCAAAGTTAATACCAACAATGCAGTCTGTACAAAAACAGAAGCAACAGGAGACGAAGGAGCGGAAAGGAATTGAGGGAAAAAACAACAAACCTGGTGCTCAATCCTTGAGTCTTGAGGTTGATGGCAACCCCCTGCGTGGGATAATTACAGATTCAGCCGAATGAGCGCTAAAAAAATAATAAAAACAATTTGAGAGGGAAGCAACCCCCTAGTTGAATTGAGTTTCCTTCAGGGGAAATTGAAACAGATCTAATAAATGGAACCAAAAATGTGCGTACATCAAGGCGGTAATGGATGGAGATGGGGAATGGGAAAGGGAATCAGGATTAAGATGGGGCTGGGGACAAAGACACTCTGCATAGCTAAGTGAATTTGTTGTTGCACAAATCGAACTTTCACTTTTCGCTTTTCCATTTACTTTTCTTTACCTTATTTGGCCGGTCACTTACACAGGCAGCACACGTAATGAGATGCTGGGCCAAAAGACAGGAAATAGACCCGGATACGGATACGGATACGCGTCGACGGATTGCCGCGACCCCTTTCCGCGTTACTTAAGTAAAAAATTCGGAAAAATACAAGGAAAATTTGCATAATTTCTTCAACAGTTTTCATTAATTTCCATGTCTGCATTTCAACTGAGTTTTTTTTTGTATTCTTTGCCTTCTGCTTTTTTTCGTAGCATATTTTTGGATCTCGACGAGCCGTGGCCCATTGCAATTAAACGTGTAATTACTCGTCTGCTTAAAAATGCGAGCACTGTCCGAGGGGTGCTGATGAATGCCCTCTCCACCTCTCCCTTGTCCTTGTCCTGGTTACTTGAATCTCTTGAGTTTTTAATTTGTTGTTGCAGGCAACACGACTGTTGTTGTTGCTGTTGTTGTTCCTACGGAAGTTTTCACTTGTTTTCATTTGATTTTCCTATTTATTATGGTCTGAGTTATTAGCGCGCTCTGCCTCTCATTACAAAATAAGTTGGGGGTCTCTGTGTTTACTTGTTGTGACATTTTCAAGTGGTGCATAAAAATGGCCAAAATGTTTTGGGTGGAATGCTAATTTGTGGCCCACGGCAACACAGTTTTTTTTCCCTCTCTCCCCCTTATATTTCATTTGATTATTATTTTTAAGGAAAGAGAGAGTTTTTTTTTTGTATCATTAAATTGGCATCAATACGAGGACAATGAAGCTATCGAAGCGCACTCGACACTAATCTCCTCAAATGGCGGATATCGGATATCTTTCAGTGTCTGTCGATAGATTCAGAGGGATTGTGTAGGAAAACTCGTTACAACTCGTTGCTTTTGGCTAAGCAAAAAGTCGACAACGAGACAAATGGACAGGCTGCACTTAAGGATACATCAGGATACTCAAGATACCCAGACAAAATGTCTGGCAAGACAACAGCAGCAACAACAACTAAACAAAGCCAACGGAAACTACAAAAGCTTCGATATAATAAAAATGATTTCCTTAAAGCGACGCTGGCAGCGGAAAAGTGAAATTGGCAACAAAAACAGCAACAAGACCAACAACAAGGCGATGGAAAACTCTATTAGCGAGACTAGACAAAGGAGCATTTCCCTAGCTTTCACTTCCCTTTCTCCGTCAACTTCAACTGAATAGTTTTATGATTTTTATAGCATGTGACAACAGGAAAGGGAAAGTCTTGGCCATCAGGATATGGCCATCAGTTTGGCTGCCGGCTAAAACCTATTTCAGTTGATTCACAACCTTGGAGCTTTGCTCATTTGCGATAACTTAATGGTCCTAGCGACGCAAATTAAATGCGAAGTTTGATGTGGCAAGTGCATTAGTAAATAGATAATGGGCAGACACAGAGGGAAGGGGACAGGCAATTAGGCCAAACAATTGACGACAGTTTATCTTTCGCTTTATTTTTTTGTTATCAACACAAATGGAGAAATGTCGAGGAATGGAACAACTTTGCATAAGGACTGGCGATGTCCTTAAACGAGTACGTTGGAGTAAATCGCGTACGCTCAACAGTGCAGAAAATCGCCATGAAAATTGCACAGGATTAGAGCATGCTGATGTGTCTTGTAATTGGCTTTAAAGTTGCTCGTGACTCGTGTCAAAGTTTTTAAGCACATGTCATATGTGTGTGTGCTTGTGTGTGTGTGTTGTATGTGTGTTGTGTGTGTTTGTGTGTGTGGTTTTGTGTCTGTGCGACACGCTAAGCTTAGCACCGAGTGCTTGCTGCTTTATCACGGCTTTCACTTTGCCCCTTGTACTTTTTGCATACTCATGCCGTTCTGTATGTGTGTGTTGTGTGTTTGTGTGTGTGTGTGTGTACTGCTAGTGAAGGAGTCGTAAATCTTTGTTGGCCAAACAGCGCGTAGTGCGTCGCATTCGGCTGTCTGCATCATAAATCATATGCAGCCAAGTATGTGCTTACACACACAAATACATACATACATATAGATACAGATACAAGTATCTGCAAGTACGTTTAGCTCGACAGACGCATAGTAAAATTACACTATTTTCACGCTTTGACATGCGAATTACGTTGGGAACAGTGAACAAAACCAAGTAGCATATCGTAATTACAGTTTGAATCACTTTGAGAATTGTTATTCGCTTTGTAGATAGAGATACAGATATTGTATCTTTTTGAATGTGCATGACAGCTAAGTTGTGATTTCAGCTGTTCAATAAGTTTATGCTGCAATAATATTAAATAAACTATTTATATTTATTTGCAGCTGCAAATTCTGCATTTCATATATTTAAATGTAAAGTATTTAATTTAAATATTAAATAGTAAACAAATTATTCAACAAACAAACTTGCTTTGATGAAAACTAGTCTATAATCTAAACCAGCGGTGGGCACGAAAACTGAGTTCGGGAGCAGCCGCTAGCTCCCGGAGCCCATGCGTGCCCACCGCTGAACTAAACTAAAAAAAATATAAATTAGGTTTATTGTACAACAAATAAATTTAAATAATAGCGATATAACTAACTGTACTAACTATCTGTACTTGTCCAGGCTATTTTTAATCCTAAAATTTATTGTGATTTAATTTCCATCCATAATTGCTACTACGAGAGCGGTGGGCACGAAAACTGAGTTCGGGAGCAGCCGCTAGCTCCCGGAGCCCATGCGTGCCCACCGCTGAACTAAACTAAAAAAAATATAAATTAGGTTTATTGTACAACAAATAAATTTAAATAATAGCGATATAACTAACTGTACTAACTATCTGTACTTGTCCAGGCTATTTTTAATCCTAAAATTTATTGTGATTTAATTTCCATCCATAATTGCTACTACGAGAAGAGGAATAAAAGAAGTCAATAATGGAAAGCGATTGATTGTTATGGAAAATTAATCGAATAATAAAAATAATATTTATACAAATTTGCTTTCTGATAATAAATAAATGTTTTCCATCTCTCAATAGATTTAATTCATAACATAAGCAAGGTCTATGTTTAGTTTCTAAGCCTGTCCTTGTGTTCTCAACGTTGCCCTCAATTAATCCCTTCAGCAAAAGCAATCTCAGCTCATGACTTGGGCCAAAACTAGCTAAAGTTTTGGTGGGCGGAATAGGAGTTGGGAAGGGGGTGTCGCACCCAGGAGACAAGCTGCCAATTAACAGTTACATGTTTGTACAAAATAATTGGGTTGCGTGACACGAGGATAAGCGACAGAGACAAAGACAGAGAGACAGGAGCAGAAATGGGTTTCGCGCTAAATAATAAACAAATAGAGGAGAGCGCCATTTAAAACAGCCAAACAGTGTACTCTATAATTATAGTTGTAGCTGTAGTTATTGTCGATAGTGCAACATCATCATCATCAGGCAACTATCATCATCATCATCATTGTGCCGCAGGGCGTTGCTAAAGTTATTAACGCGTCGTGTGGCGTCAATCAACTTGGGCCTTGGGCGCGATTTGCATGCGTGTGCCACAACAAAGAGGCCAAAAAGGACCATCCACTGCCCTTCTATATAAATATACAGCTTGTTTTTGGGCCAAAAACAACAGAAAACGTGTGCCATCAAAATCAAACAGACGGCCCAAGGATTACGACTTGTAGGGCTGCCTTGACTGGTCCTGAAATTTATGTTAATTTAATTGCAACACATTAAAATAGTTGCACGTCACCAGCGAACTGAGTGATGAAATCCTGCAAGCAGCAGTTAAAGGGTTGACTTCCCCTACCACACACACACACACAACAACGCACACACACACTTGCAGACGACAAGCGATTGATGCGTGTGTGTTGTGGGTAACCCATGATTGTTTGCCTCTTGCGGCTCCTTTGGTTGCCATTGACAAATATGAGGCATCAACTCAGCATCCTTAATTAAGTTCCATGGCGCTGGAGCTTCGTCCTCAAAGTGGTTGCCATTGACATGCCCAAAACTCCTTCCCCTTCCCGTATCCTTACCCATTACTCTATTCACGTTTGTTTGCTCATGTGAAATGCATTAACATCATTATCGATAGTTTCCCATTTGATATGCCTACAAACACATCAAAGACAGACGCAGCAGGCTTCATAATAAAATTTAAATTAGAATTCCTGCCCAGAGGCGCCAATGGAACGAGTCTGAAAGACTAAAGTCAAGCACATACTGTACGTACATTGCTCACTTTTCATACTCGTATTCATTTGCATTAGCAGGTGATTCAAGTGTTCGATTCAATCTTCGTCTAATTGGATCTTAGACGAGCTTTCTTTAGGTAAGCTAAAAAAAATCAGTAAGTTTTAACTGTTATTGATAACATACTTCGATATTTTTTGAAATTATGTGTGGACATAATCAAATGGGCAACAATTTAACTTGAAACCCATTGAAAAACATATGTTGGCGAGGGTAGTCCCAAGACCAACTGACATATACAAAATAAAATAAATATATATATAAAATAAATATAATAGTAGTTAGCTAAAATCTTTTATATGTATTCCGGAGTAAGACCAGTAAGTAAGTAAGTAAGACCAATTCAATGCGGTCTTAGAAGCTCGGAATTCCGAATTTTTTTAAACCAAGTACAAAATACTTGATACAAGAACGGTTTTTCAATTTCTTTTCCACAAATACTTGGATAATCGATGCTTTATAAAAATGTATACAGGGAAAGCAATTAAAAACTGCTTTTCCGATATTAAATTTACCGAAGAATCGACATTTCGATGCTTCATTGGCGACTTTTCAAATTAGATTGGGTTCCATTATTATGTAATCTGTATCGAACAAGATTTTGTGTCGCAATCTGAAACGAATGTAAGTCCATGAAATTTCTAAATTGAAACATATAATTTAATGTTGTCGTGTCAAATACAGATTGGGCCACGTCGTTGAAAAAATCCTATAAAACCCGACAAAAGTCAACCTTTATTATCAGTTCCCTAAGAAGTTCTAATAAACCTAACTCGTGAAAATGAAACTATTCGTAAGTCATTATATTGTTAACCTAGTAGGCGTTAACTAAGAATCAAATTCTTGTTTTTCAATAGTTGCCCTGTGCTCTTCTGCTGGCCTTGTTCGCTGTTAGCCACGGCCAGAATAACCAGAATGGTGCCTCAAACCAACGTACGGCCCAACAAAAACAGGCCGATCAACAACAACAACAAGAAGCCTAAGCCCAAGTCTAGGACTAGGAAAGCTGCGCTTGCTTTACAATTCATTAGTCAACTGATGAAAATGTAATCAAACTGCAATAAAGAAAAATAAAAAGCAAATTTAGAAAATATTCTTTGACTTTTCTAAACAATGTAAAAATGGTAAAAGAGAAAATAATTTGGCATGTTCCGAACTCCGAAAGTTTTCAAAAAGTAAAAACGAAGCGAAAACAAAGGTTTTTTATTTGCTGTTCCATAAATAGGAACACTTGCAAAAGTAAAGTCTCAACTTGCCTAAAATGTAATTGCTCAGCAAAACGGAAAAAGTCTGTTAAGTAGCGTAACTAGCAACATTTAGGGAAAACTCGGAAAAGCTCGGAGAAACTTTCATAAGTTGATCGCTTGGATGAATGTTTATTTATGGATGCGCAGTTTGTATTTATGGCCGAATCATGATGACAAATGTCAGATGTGGCAAACACTTGAAATAGACACCACCAACAAATCCCCAAACCCAGTATCAGAACTGTACGAACCACCCTCTCGCACCACACACTACAAGTATTGCAAATATTTTGCAAATATTTTGTCAAGGCACAACAAAAAAAATAAGAAATATTTATAGCTCGCTCAGCACATTACACACCTAATTTCTATATTAGTTTTGTTATTGGACACTTGGCCAATGTCCAAACTGCTGAGCCTGAATATTTATACAACTTGATTGGATTTTCGTCACGCCCTCCTCTCCCTTCTACTCCTGCCCTCTACACGTAGACAAAACATTTGTTTGGTCATTTATCAATGCGAGCTTCAATATCAAGACGGAGCTTCAATATTTTTATGGCCCAAAATGTTATATCTATTTATGGGCAGCTCATTAGACTTGATGCTTTGTTTGCAAAGGGTTTTTACGCTTAACAAATGATTGCAATTTGCGTTGCAACAACACAAAACAGTTTATCAATCTTAGTTCAAGCCAAGGGATGGGAGGGTAATGGGAGAGAGAAGGGGAAGGCGCTGCTATTGATCACAGCTAAAAATTATTTAATCGTGTGTAAGTAATAGTTATAAATTTCCAATATTTACGCATTCTACCAAGCCATTGATATATGTGTAGAAAGAGAAGAACACAGAGGAAAGGAAGGAGAGAAAGAGACCATAAATACTGACGGCTGTTTACAACTTTATCGAAGTTTTCATTAAAAAGTCATAAATTTGATTTACGCACTTGTACCTGAACTTCTTTCAGGGCAGCTGTTCTATTTACAATGCTGGCCAGGGCTGCACAATCAGAGATTCAATGCAGACGCCTAAAAGCAGGCAACACAATTAGAGGGCCAATAAATCGCATGGCAGAAATGCGCACAGCATTAGCACCTCATTACCAAAAGCCGTGTACCAAAAAACGTGTTCAAATGGCCAAAACGAGGCAAAAAAAAATAAAACATAATCAAAAAACAGAGATAAAAAACGAAAAAGAAATGCTGCGCTGGACACGCTGCAAATTGTTTAGACAGCGGGTGGGAGGAGGGTGGAGAGAGAGAAAGTGAGGGGGGAAGGGGAAGGTCCTGCCGCATTTTATTGCTTTGAAATGTAATATCTTTGGTCGATGCGTCGGCAACATTGGAGTGTTAACATGTAAACGCCAACGCTAATCCAGAGTATAAACTCTGCCACATTGGAAAAGTCAGAAAAGAGCGTGGCGAATGTGGCAAGGACTCTCGAGGGGAGTGGTGAAGGGAGGTGGTTAATCTCGAGGGGAGGACTCTCTCTCTCTCTCGCTTCCCTCTGAGCTGGTCGACAAGTTTATGTTTTTGAATTGTTTCCTTTACATTTGATTTGCATTTGAGGCTGTCAAAAGCGGTTGATTTATGCCCCGGTCCAGTTTGGTACAGTAGCCCCTCGCTACGTTGTACTTTTTGATCTGCGCATAAAGCGTATAATTTATGCCAATTTAATTGAATGCGCCACATTCCCCCCTACCTCCCCAGGGACTTGGCTAAACAGACCTGGCCAAGACAATTGCAATTCAAATGGAAATACATGAATTGCAAATGAAACAATTGTTAAATTGAATTTGCTGCTCATTAAAATGGGCGCCACTTTCAGTTTTCTGTTTCAGCGGGTTGCGAGTCAGTTTTTCATTAGGCAACCTGGAAAACCACTTAACCACACACGCCACATGCCACATGGCCACGCCCATGCCGACGCCTACGCCCACACATTTGTTGTGTGGCAGCCGCCATTTTGGTTAGCCACAGCAACTGAGAGACACGTTTACAACGACGCGTTATGGCCATAATTATGGTTATAATTTTATAATATTGTAAATTATGTGTAGACATATGCAAATGGGCTACAGTTCAACTTGAAACCCTTTGATAACCATATGTAGGCACGAGGGTGGTCCCAAAAGAAACTGACATAATACAAAATATAAATAATGTTAAATAAATACAAACGTAATAAGTTAAAAGCTTATGTATATATAACATGTATTAAGGTACAGAGCAAAACAAATATATCGGATTCCGGAATAAGTACAAAACACTTGATACAAGAACGGTTTTTCAATTCCTTTTTCACAAATTTTTTGATAATCGGTGCTCTATAAGAATTTATACGGCGAAAGCAATTTCGATGCTGCATTGGCGATTTTACAAATTAGATTGGGTATCCATCATTATGTAATCTGTATCCAACAAGATTTAGTGTCGCAATCTGAAACGAATGTAAATCCATGAAATTTGTAAACCAAAACGATTTTATAAATGTTGGCGTGTCAAATACAGATAGGGCCACGTCGTTGGAAAAATCGTATAAAACCCGACAAAAATTAACATTTTCCATCAGTTCCCTAAGAAGTTCTAATAACCCAATCTCGTGAAAATGAAACTATTCGTAAGTCATTTTAATATTGTTAACCTATTAGGCGTTAACTAAGAACCTAATTCTTATCTTTTCAATAGTTGCCCTGTGCTCTTCTTCTGGCCTTGTTCGCTGTTAGCCACGTAAGCGCTCAACCCGAACCACAGGCATCGCAGGCATCACAGGCATCACAGGCACAACGTACGGGTCGACAACTTGCCGATAACCAACAGGCAGCACAGGCACAACGTACTGGTCGACAACTTGCCGATCAACAACAACAAGAACAATAATCAATCCTTAACCCAAGTCTAGGATTATGAAAGCTCACTTGCTTCAGAATTCAATAGTCAACTGATTAAAATGTAATCACCTGCAAATAAAGAAAAGTATAAAAAAAAATGTGTACGCAATTTTATTCACCTATCGCAATATTTACCCGATTTTGATAGGATAGAGTGAAATTAAATCACTGCGGACGGCAGTCCGCGCTAGTGACGAAAGCAGCACGAAGTGTGCGAAAGCGACTAGCATATATACACAGGCAGAATGGAAAATTTGCTGTGACTGCCCGATCAGGTCGAGCTATATACCGATCGAAAGGTATCAATTAAACTTACAAATGTGCATACTAAGACTTTTGAAAACTTACCTGGTTCGTGAGATAAACAGGTGTAAGTGGGAGGGGCAAAATTTAAATGATTGGAGCTAATGGGGCCGTTGGAGCCTTTTTGATTTTTTTTTTAATTTTTAACTATTCTAATCAAAAATACGCGTCGAATGACACCTTGATCATCAAAATCCGATCACTGGTTCAGAAGATAATTAATTTTGAAATTTTTGGTGCCCTTCTCAAAACGAGATGAAAAGTCAGTCTGTTTGTTTGTTTGTTGTAGGATCAAATCGTTGATTTAGCTTAAAAGTTTGAATGAGGACTTGTTCCTGTTCAAAAATCTAGAAACGTTTGCTCTACGACTTTTGCGAAAAATCGCTAGTTTAGCGGGAAATCGCTAAAAACCGCTAAAATTTAAACCACCATAGCATCCAAACGATAGAAGCTACAGATGCGATCTATATATCGTTGAAAAGGTATTTCGAAGGGCTTTTTGCACTGCTTGCAGCGTAATGCGGAAATTACCTGTTAGCTGAATACATACATTTTACTTAGAATGGGAATAGGATAGCAGCAGCAAAGTGTCATAGCACCCAGAGTTTAAGAGTGCTGATAGCTTTTGCGCTGGGCATGTGTGTTTGTAAAGGGGACCAGTGTTGCCAGACAATTTGCTTCAGCTTGTACAAACAATAATCAAAGTTGACAAAGCTATACTGTCAAAAAATATTGCAATTTCAAAATTTCTGAGGTCTTATTCAAAAATTTCTGATATCCCACAAAAAAAACCTCTTTACGAGGTAAAAGTCTAGTGACGATTTATTTTTGCATTCGGCACTGCGCAAAACAGTGAGTGAGTTTTATTTGGTATGAAGAATTGATACATTTTAGCGCAATGTGCCGAGTGCCAAAATTTTGCTTAAAATAATTTATATGTAAAACTTAATATTATTCGTCACAAAATTGGATATCAGAAATTTTGGGGCATGAAAATGTTTTCGTCACTAGACTTTTACCTCGTAAAGAGGTTTTTTTTGTGGGATTAAATAACAACCGAAGTTTATAAGTAAATAACTTTCATATTCCTTTATAGAATTCTTTGACCTAACTAATTATATTACTTGTATTATCACTAGTTATTATTACTAATACTTTTTGATCTGATTGGATTTTTCTGGGGTTTCCCCAATACTTGCAACAAATGTTAGATCACAAAATGTTAGATCACTACATTTAATCAAAGTTTTTTTATTCTTTCAGCTAAAATTTAATTATAATTCATGTTAATTTACAAATTTAAATATTATTTAATTTAATTTTATAGCGTATTATGCTACTGAATTCTATTTTAATTTTTAAAAGTTCATTTGATCAACTGTGCTTATTTGATATTAAATAAAATAATAAATAAAAATATAAATATATGTTCACTATCGAACTGAAATGTTGATATTATCTCGACAAATCGAAGATTTTATTGGCGATTATTTAAATTTAATTTTAAATTCAATGTTTAGTTTTAGTTAACATAAATATATCAAGATAAAATGATATATCTAGAAATTAAAATATTAATACATTCTACCTGAAGAATAGTCCATCATATAATCTGGCTCGGACAAGTTTAAGTCTTGCCATGTGAAACGAATGCAGATGCGTTCAATTTCTATATTAAACCCAATTAAAAAGTTTTGCCGTATCAAATACAGAATTGGACACGTCGATGTAGAAATCCTATAAAATCCGACAAAAGTAAACAGTTTCCAGAACTTCTTGGAAACCAATCTCCTGAAAATGAAGCTGTTTGTAAGACATTAAACTGTTATCATATTAACTAGTTAACTAAGCATATTTTAAATCCTTTCTCAACAGTTGCCCTGTGCTCTTCTGCTGCTCCACGTTCGTCTCTAGTAAGTAATGAGGACAGCGACGTTAGCGAACATGACGTTTGAGCATGATCGAAGATCAAGTCGAGAACTATGCAAGCTTTACTTGCTTCGTATTCATTCGTGACCTGATCTAAAATTTGATTGCAAATTAATAAAAGTGTATAAAAATTGACAAATCTTTTTCTCTACTTATAGTGATTTAACTGCTTATTAATTAGATACATTGACTTTTACATTTTAATTTTTTTCGAAATAACTATGCAACAAAAAAGCACTTTTTCAAAACTTCAAACTGCCTTAACTTTGATTCTGCATAAAAATGTTATAAAAAAGTATGTTATGTGCAAATGCTCATAATTTTGATCTTGTTTTGTAACCAATACTGGTCCGTGGTATATCTGTTTCCAACAAGCAGCATAAACAAATCAAAGATTTTAATGAGTGCTGAAAACTGCATACTAATAATATCCGTACATAATCCCAGCAATTAAAAACGGCTTTCTCCAATACTAAATTTACCAAAGAATCGACATTTCGATGCTTCAATGGCGATTTTTCAAATTAGATTGGGTTTCTATCATTATGTAATCTGTATCCAAGAAGATTTTGTTTCGCAATCTGAAACGAATATAAGTCCATGAAATTTCTAAATTAAAACAAATTATTAAATGTTGGCGTGTCAAATTCAGATTGGGCCACGTCGCTGTAGAAATCCTATAAAACCCGACAAAAGTCAACAGCTTCCATCAGTTCCCTAAGAAAATGAAACTAATCGTAAGTCAAAATACTGTTAGCCTAGAAGGCGTTAACTAAGAATCTAATTCATTCTTTTTCAATAGTTGCCCTGTGTTCTTCTGCTGGCCTTGGTTGCTGTTAGCCATGGAGGAGAACCAACTCCAAATTGCATGGAAGATTTTATATGTAGTTAAAGAAAAGTAGATATAAAAATTTGCAAATCTGCATTTTTAAATAAAAATAATAAAAAATATCAAAAACAGTACTCGTATATGTTTTGTGATTAAATTGAGGCGCTTTTCTTTTATATAGTTTTCTGTGATGGGATTGCCTACATGGTCTCTTTAAGATCTGAATTATTGGGTCCACAAACAACTGCAAACTTATTTCTGAAGCTGGAAATGTTGAGTTCATTTTTTACACTTTCACAATATCGAATTGCCAAATTTCATTATTAAAGTGCTTTAGCGCCTAATCTCTAGCTTTGTTGCGCATACGACACGTTAGCCAAAATTAGATCCATATCTATATACATAGTATGTATTACATACATAAAACTCTTTGTCCTGACTAACTGACTCACTAATTGACACATCAATTGAAATTTAAAAAAAAAAATGAGACAATTTTATCGTGCAATAAGACGCCATCTTGCGAAATTCGACCTGTAAGTGGTTCAACTTCGGGGTCAAAGTTCAGGAAATTGCTAAGCATTGAAAACTTGTTTGTTTCTTGAGATATTCCAAACAAATAGTATAGGGAGAATGATGTTTTCCATTGTAAGATAGGAATGCAGCTTATTAATTAGATACATTGATTTTTTGGGAATATGCTAAAATTTAACACTTTTTCAAAACAACAGATCAGTAACAATAATGTATCCTAAACACAAGTGTAGGAAATTAATAAAATGAAATGAAATTTAAAGTCATAGCTCTATTTTACTTGACTTCTTGAACTACCCTCGCGCACTCACATACCCTTTTGCTGGTTCAACCCCCGCCAGTTTGGAACGAACTCGAACATCTTTTAATTGCCTTATGGCGATGGAAAATCGCGTTATCATCAACTTTTGCCAAAGAGCGATCATTGTCGCCCCCATTCTCCTTCTTCTTCTCCATTTCCCCCTCCTTCTCCCTATCCTTCTACTTCCCCTTTCGGCACCAGGTCAACCCCATTTTTAGTCATTTTCGCAGCGAGTTGAACATGAATTTTAATTATTTGAACGAGTTCTCGCCGTTGATATTTGAATTTTGTGCGTTGTCTCAGGCAACTGAGCAGTTAATTTCATTAATAAATATTTATGGTTACCGTTAAGCCTTTTCGTGGGCGTGGCAGTGTAATTTATAGCGCCAAAATAAACCCCTTTGCCTCTCGACTTGATTTCAATTTCAGTTTCAATTTAGGGCTCATCCATCGCTCATGGTCAATGAAATTGAAAAGCTGAAAACCTCAGCACGACTAAGCGAAATTACGTGCTCGGTATTTTTTTTCATCCAACTTTTTTATTGTTGATAGCTGCGACAGGACATTGAGATTCGAGTTACACACATGAGAAATCCTCATGCGAGTCCAAAAATGCGGCTCGTTAGCTCGCCAATTGATTGATGACCAAATTGAGGCATGTCTCGGCGGATTGTCGAGTCAGACACAAAAGCGACAAACAAACACAATACAACAAAGCAACGCGACGCATAGAAAAGCACTTATCACACCTCTGCTCCTTGGGCCAAATGCCTTAACTTGGCCGACAGCTGCAATGGCAAGTGACATCAAATCAGCGTGCACTTCAATTGGTAACTTTAAACAGACAACGACACGTACTCCTGCGTACAGTCAACCCACGAACTAAACGAACTTCTACAATATAAAAGACGGAAGATGGAAAAACCACCCGTTAAAGTTGCAGCATCATCAGTCGTGCGTGGCTGACGCTTTTAAGTCCTTTGGCAACACAGAGATTAACTCAAATTTGTGGCGCTACAATAAATTTCCACGGCCTGGCATTAAAAATTAAGCGCCGCCACAAAACGAGTTGCAAGTGGCTTTTGCTGCTCAGTTCCTTGCCACAGCATCTCACTCCTACTTACACTATGCAACGGAGTTGCGATAAATTAAACTTTTTTGCAATTTAAATTACATAAATTCACATATAAAATAAAATTTGAAAATTATATTTTTCCACATACTTAAATCATTACATTAAGTCGGATTCGAATATAATTAATTGGAAATTTATTGTTAACCAATTATATCGAACAAAATAAAACTAATCGGGGATGCCACAGAAATCGCTTTCGCTTGAATTTCACTCAAATTTGTATGAAATTTAAGTGAAATTCAAGCAAAAGCGATTTCTGTGCCACCCCAGAATAAAACGAATTCTGTCGATGACTTTTAAAAGTATGACATTTTTTTTAAGCAATTATATCAAAAAAAATTTAGAGAATAAAACGACTCTTTCAAAAATTTAAGCATCAGTATCGAAAAAAAGTAAAATAATTAAACGAATTTTTTAAACATTCTTATTATTTTCATTTTATCTATAATTCAAGTTGATCCATAAGTTTTCTCTACTTTTAATTCATTTGCATTGCATTTAATTCTCTGCTGCTTAGTGTAACATTTTTGTCAAGTTTTCTTGCCTCGTTTTTTACACAATAAATTTTACCTGAGTTGTCGCTGTTACGCCTTTGCATATGTCTGCTGTTTAATTTATCTAAGGATACTTTCAGATTCCCGAGTGTGTGTAGGACTGTGACTGTATGTGATTAGAGAATCCTGCAGGTTGTCTAGTCACATTTGTCGAGCTGAATCAGTCGAGTGAATTAGTGGAATAACTTTTACTTCTCACCCATTCCCACGACTTACGGCTGATCAACCCCCGGCTGGAAAATCTAATATAAAAGAAATAGAAAATCCATTTGCCGGCCCCTGAATAATGTGGCAATTTTTTACTCATATTTCAGTGTGTTTTACAACAAAAAAAAGGAAGAAAAACAAATTACAAAATGCGAAATAAAGGGCATATTTTTCAGGTTTATAGAGCTGATGTTAAAAAAAAAGAGCACAGGCGTTCCGGCCACGCCCCCTAAAGTGCGGACAACCCGCTGCTGCTGCGTGTGACCATTTACCCTTATTAGAGTTCACAGTTCACATTGGTTCCATATTATTTTCCTATTTTCTTCGTTTTTTTTTTTATTAATTTTTGACGCAAATTTACATAATTTATGGGCAGCAACAAAAGTCACAGACAGCATATGCCCTTCTCTCTGTTTTTTTTTTTCATTATTAAAAATTTGTTTATAATTTACGATTATTTAAACTACGCACCATTTTTGAGGCGCCACAACAAATGAGGCGCAAATTATTCGAATGTACGACGCGTGTTTCATTTAATTTTCCGACTCGGACTTGACTCTGGCGTCGCTTCATTAAGACCTCATTAAAATCTTAAGGGCAACAAGTTATTTTTACACATTTTAACACGTTTTTAATTTTAATGCATTTTATGCTCTTTTAACGACATCGCTTTAAAGTTGAGTCGTCGTCCTTCGTCCTTTCCCCTTTCTGACTTTCACTTGTTGACATTGACAGACGCCGCATCCTTTTCAACGGAATCGCGTCAGCGTCATCGCACATCACGTCAAAGTTCATTAGTGAGGGGTGCACAGCATTCCTCCCTGCTTCCCTCATGACTTTTGCTCCTTGGCCTCGACTCCTCTGTCTGAGGGTTGCGACAGTTTGCGGTCGCTCGTCGCGCCCGCAACGCTCATTGTTTTTATGGTTTTCGCTAATTAGTTACGAAGTCATAGAATTTTACAGAAATTACTACTGAAAGTTATTGTCATGTTGACGACGACACTCAACTCAAGTGGCGCCCCAGGGATGTGGCAAGAATCAGTTGATGCCGTCATCGTTTGTTTCGACTTGCCAACAGATTTGTGTAACTATTAGCCACAAATTAATCAGACTGACCACTGACCAGGGATCTGAAATTAGGGATTAGGTATCTTGAGTCTAAGTTTATAAATCTATAAGAAATCCGTAGGCAATTACACAAAAACTCATTAAACAAAGTGAAAGTGGGCAGAATTCTTAGACACATGCCTTAAATAAGATGTTGGCCATAAATTTGCTGGACAGATAATTATGCAGACAGGCAGGCAGGCAAAAAGGGTTGACTCAACCCCACTCCCATTCAATCCAAGGGACATTGGTTTCTCTTGGTTTGTAAATTAAAAATACCACGCCCCGCTGTTATAAATCAAAGTCACGGGCTTTGTGTTGGATTTGCCAAAGGAATTTGTAGCCAACTGAAAGAAGAAAGCCAAAAGATGCCCCCCAACCCCATTTCTCACAATGCCAGTTGCCATTTTCCGTTTCCTGTTGCATGTTAAAAGGAACTTGGCATTTGAATAAAGTTGAACCATGTTTTGAAATAAGCAAATAAGTGGCGTTGACATGTTAAGACTTCTTTGAGATTTATGGCCCCAATCAAAACAAAACAAGGGACAAACTGGAGGCCAATTTAAAAATTGAATTTCAAAGCATCATCGTTAGTCCTTGGCTAATCATAGGAGTATATAAGGCACACATGTGTCTGCTTTTTAGAGAGTGTCCTGCTGTCATCGTTGAAATTTTTGACACATGCCGCAAATCCGTAGACAACAATTGCATTGTCTTGTGTGTGTTTGTGTGTGTGTGTAATGGGATTATTTGTTGTTGTTTTTTTCTTGCCACTTGACGATGCCAAAAACTTTGATTAAATTGAATTTGGAACTGCTCATAACTGTCACACATGGCAGGACGAAAGAAGTGTTGACAGAAACACACGCAGCAAAGTGGAAAACGGCCTAAAAACCACCCAAAAAATGTCACGCAATTTTTCAATAAACTCATCAAAAGAGCGCTTTGAACTCGCATCCCTCAACGAATCCCTGACAATGTCCTGCGGCTACTCGTAAACGCAATTTGATTTATGGACAATGCTCAAAATTGAAAATTGTCGCATGGTCACTTTAATTTTTGAGTTATGCGACTTTAAACTAAATAGAACATACGTATCCTAAGGGGATGATAATCCCCACTCTTTCCACACACTCGACATATTCCACTTTCCACACTCCACATTCCACACGACAAAGTGAGCGCACGTTCGTGTCACAGGAAGTGAATTATGTCGTGTTTTGTGAGGTTATGTAATGATGACACTACTAACGGTACTACTAACGGTACAGTTACCAACCGACCAACCAATAGCGACTGTACTTTTGACTGGCGTGTGAAAAACGAAGCGCCACGTGACGCTTGTTAGTCGAGCAGAAATTAAAGAGCAACTCTCCAAAGAGGAATTCGTGTGATCAACCCTTGTGACCAGTACTATCAAGTGTGTGTGTGTGTGTGTGTGTGTGTATGTGTGTTTGTCTTTGTTGCCGCTGAAGTGCCTCAATGGTTTTAGTGTCAGCTTATAGTTTTGACATCCTGATGCCTGATAACTATCGTCGCGATGATGACGATGGTGATGATGATGGATGCTCTAGCTCCGCTGAAGTGTAAAATATCCTACGACTATTTCAATTTTCCCACTCACTTTCATTTGCATAAATTAACACGAGCACTTGACCCACAACATTCTCCCCACTTTCACACATTAACCCGTCAGACTTCAAAAAGACTTGACCAATTTGGTAATTATTGAAAATGCTTCAAATTGTTTTTATAACCTTACATGGGGTATTGTAATTTTGTCACAAATTGTGTAACGCATTTGGATAAGATCGGACTACTATATCATACAGTTATGGAAATAATAATAGAAACGACAGTTATTTTGACATTACAATCAAACATTAAGATTAAATTCCGTTGTTTTGGCATCAATGGATAGGTCATTTCAATCCCGTTTGAATGATACGCAACTTTACTTAACACATTAAATACCCATCAAGTATTTCGAATCTTTGTAAAAGTCTACTTTATAATATTTTTTATAATTTTTTGAAAATTGCTTTTTGTATGAAAAGGAGGAAAAATTGTTTAAAATAGTAGTTTTTAGCAATTTTTAAAAAAAATCATAAAAAATATTTGCGAAGCTATTTTTAAAAAAAAATTTTCTAAGTCACTTTTAGAATTGTTTAAAGAAACTTTTTGCATCAGACCATTTTATTTTAAAAATCGGGTATAAAAGTTAAAAAAGTAGATTTTTCAAAAACTCGACAATTTTCAAGTAAATACTTTTGATTAGGTTTGTATTTTAGTTATTTGTAATTGAAGCTTTTGAATAAAGTTGCTTTTTGTGCTGCTGCTTGAAAAAAGCTGTGAGCTACTGTATATCGTCTAGGTTTCATAGGAATATAATAGATTAAAAATTCAACCTGATTAAAATCAAATACAGTGCTCTGAAAGGGTATCAGAAATTTGGTGTGTCGAAGACAATCCTTCTCTCTTGTTTAATTAAAAAATACTTAAAATTTGTGTCACACTCCCCCCATCCAACGGTTTTGGCCACTTTCATGCTTGCCTGCACCTGCTGCATGCAATTAAAATCGAAAACCAGACAACACAACTCAAACTGACCAACTTTTCTGACAATGTCATTTGGTTTTGGGGAATTTTTCCCGGGCTTTCATTTTTCATGGCATTTCCAATTTTAATTGAAATTTATGCGCACATCGCAACCCAAAAAAAGGGGTTGGCCCAAAACGGGACTTTGCTGCTCGGTTTTGGGTTTGGGTCGCGTGTTCGCCAAAAGTGTTGCAAATTGTTGAAAATTTGAAAATGTACATGCACATTCATGCTGGATACGCCTTCAGGCTTGATTTACAGCCCGCACTCGCGTTATTTATGAGTACTTGAAATTTTCCAAATACACAGGTAAAGTGCATGCAAAACATTTCGTTGTTGTGGTCCACCATTTTATTGTAATTGTAATTCGGTGTGTTCATGTGTAAAATTTGAAATTGTTGTAAATAATTACCCTAATGGCTGACTGTCTGACTTTCCGACTGGCGCCCAGCTCATCTCTTACTCCCTTGCCCAGATTGGGGTACAGTTGCCGACTAGCAGTTAATTTGTGAGCATCGGCATCGTCGCCATTTGTAATTAAGCTTAAACCGTTAATATTTTAGCCAGATAAGAGCCAATTCCAATGGTTGCTGGGACCCCTTCACACCACTCTCTGTTAGATTTATGTGAGGGCTAAGGCAAAACTTGGTCCAGAGTCAGCCGAATTGTTTCCAAAACATTTCACGGTTCGCCGAAAGCAAAAATTCTCCGCCTTGGGTGTTAATTTGGGGGCCAGATTTTTTATCTGCATTGAAAACGAAAGCTGGAGATCTGGCGTCTTGTTTGTTTTTGTTTTGTAATTGCAAGAATTTAATTAGCATCGTCAAGTCGTTAACAAGATACAAAAGCCGGTAAGTTATGCCGGGCACTCTATAATAGAATAGAACACAGTATAATCAAGACAAAATATTTGCAGAAGATAAACATAGCTTTATTATGAAAAGGGTCTACGGACTTTTCAAAATGTCAGGTGAATGGAACCTGCAATCATGAATCCATACTTTTGTTTACATTAACAACCTTATACTATATTTAATACATCCGAGCATAGAGGGATGAAACTTAAAATATTCTAAGTTTAACTTATTCTAAATATTTTAAGATTAAACCAAAGTGCGTGGTAAGATTTAACCAATTTTAATATCTGCAAATATAAAAAGAATGATAGAAGTAAGTTTTAGTTAACTTGAGGTCAAGTAATGTCTATAAGACACCAACAAACAACAACACACAAAACACTTGCCAAAAATGCAAGGAGCATGGCTCGGTATACAGCTGTTTCAAGATTGTTATTGCAATATATATGCCGATGGCATTTGCACAATAACGACGGCAACAACAACACACAAAGGGCTAGATCAGCTTCACAGCTATTTTACACTTTTGAGACCTAAAATTCACAACTGGTTTTGGCTTCTCAAAAGTGACATTAGGCTGAGATCGCTGGTCAAGTCAGCAAACGGTACTGATGATAGAGATTGGCATCTCTTGAAACAGCTGTATACCGAGCCATGCTCCTTGCATTTTTGGCAAGTGTTTTGTGTGTTGTTGTTTGTTGGTGTCTTATAGACATTACTTGACCTCAAGTTAACTAAAACTTACTTCTACAATATAGAAAGGTCACAAAAACAAACATTTTTAAACATAAACGGACTACACGCCGGAAAAATTCTGAAATAGTGGCAACACTCTCTTGTTACTGACATAAACAGAAAACAAAAAACCAAAATTGTTATTGCAATATATATGCCGATGGCATTTGCACAATAACGACGGCAACAACAACACACAAAGGGCTAGATCAGCTTCACAGCTATTTTACCCTTTTGAGACCTAAAATTCACAACTGGTTTTGGCTTCTCAAAAGTGACATTAGGCTGAGATCGCTGGTCAAGTCAGCAAACGGTACTGATGATAGAGATTGGCATCTCTTGAAACAGCTGTATACCGAGCCATGCTCCTTGCATTTTTGGCAAGTGTTTTGTGTGTTGTTGTTTGTTGGTGTCTTATAGACATTACTTGACCTCAAGTTAACTAAAACTTACTTCTACAATATAGAAAGGTCACAAAAACAAACATTTTTAAAAAGAATGATGTTTTATTATAGTTTAAAATTATCAATTAAAAACTTACTACAGTCGAACTTCTCTAACTCGAACTTCCCTAACTCGAATTTTCTCTAACTCGAACGAAATCGAGTGGCAATAGCGTTTACTGAGCAAATTTCATACAATTCTGTCTCCCTAACTCGAACTTCCCTAACTCGAATTTCTCCCTAACTCGAACAAAAATATTGGCCCGTACTTCTGTAAGTCGAATTTTTCGGGAAAATCTCCAACAAAGTTTGAATTTTTTTTCGTTTCTATTTTACACTTTTGTTACCGGATCGTTTGAATATGTTATATTGATTAACATTAGCATATGGTGATGAAATATGATAAAATATTGCATCAAAAATTACTTAAGCTTGTGAAATTGCTATAGGAAAGATGTTCGTATTGTACTTCTTTGTCAGCGCCTCAGTGTACTAAAATGTTTAAGGAAACATTCAAACTTATTGGTAGTTAAGGAAATTGAAAGTAGACCAAATAAATTAAAGTTGCTGAAAAATGTGGTATCTCAGCAAAAACATTTTTCATTATATTAAGAAATTAAATATTAATTATGATGACATTTGAATAGGGAACTTATTCTGGATACGGCAAAAGAACGAAGAAACCAATTTTTGAGAATATTAACAGGTCTTGAACAAACTGGAATCCCTTTTTGTTGAAAATAACAGAAAAAATTGAAATTTGAATTGTACTTATGATTGAATGCATTTGTAGTTTCTTTTAAAACACTAAAAAAAAAATTCCCTAACTCGAAGTCTCCCTAACTCGAACTTTTTTCTTGGATAATGGTGATTCGAGTTAGGGAAGTTCGACTGTATTATGATGAATGTTTATGTTAATTTTAGGCAACTTAATCGGGAACTTTTTGGGTTTTGCTCTGCGTTTCGGAGCTGCCGAAATGTCGCCGATGTAGAGCAAAATAGCGATCGACAAAAGCCACTCAAACTTGAAGTATTTCATTGAATAAACGTGAATAAGATCTGACAATGTTTATTTGCAGACTGAATCAAACAAATCTTTGTGTGACTCTTAAATATAAAATCAAAATTTATTAAAATGTGATGACCTCATAGAGCATCTGTTATCAACTTGAAAACTACGTCAAGCGTGCTTGCCAATAACAGAGAGAAAGTAAAATCCCAAATTCCCTTGAATCTGATCAGCGGCAAAAAAAAACCCAGAATTCGACGATGAGTGTGTTAACCCATTGAGTGCCCATTGGGTCGATTGTCAACGCACTGAATAGACTAATATAAACATGCATAAATTGCATTATAAGCGGCCTAAACAAAGCATTCAAGCACTTCAAAATTCATATTCAATGCCTGGAACATCCTTAATGCACGGCTTGCATTCGCCCCTCGGCGTTAAATAACCATAACTATTCATTATCGACATATAATCGACCCCTCGCGACCCCTTGGCTAAGTACTCATAACTTCAGATTTTTATTAAATAGACGTAACAAAACAAACGCAGGCCAAAATGTCACACATAGTGGGAATATAGAAATGGAAGAGAATGCCATGGAATGAACATATGGATGAGCATCCTTTTGACCCACAAAATTGAAAATATGAGACGCATGTGGAAGAACCCTTTTCTCGTAACATCCACATCCACGTCCTACATCCTGCGTAATTCAATATTTAACTATATGAGATTTATGGCCACAGTGTCTAGCGACGACTTCCGCTGTTCTGCGTGCGTTCCTGCTCGCAACAACGGCGTCGTTTTATTTGTATAAAGTATAATTTTTGATTTAGTGCGATTTTGTGTCATCGGGTTGTCCAAGACCCGGGGTTGGGGTTGGCAAAGGGTTAAAGCAATAGTTTTGCAATATCCCAAATATGACACAGTAAAAATTCGTTTGTTTACATTGGACGATGACGATGGTTGCGGATATGAGACCACATGCTGATTGTTATTGTGCCGGTGCCGGGGCATCAACCAGGCGGGTGGTTTTCACTGAAGAATACTACAAAAATCAACAACGATGCTGTAAAACATTTATTTGATTTTTCACGCATTTTTCCTAATCAATGTGAAACTTTAAACATCATCAAAGCTCTTTTCGCGCAAGGAAGCGAGAGAAATATCTATAAAACTTTACACTTATTACGAGTATTATGTAAAATATTTAAGGCACAAATTCAATGAAATGTCAGAAATTCAATAGATGCCTGGGTGGCAACAAATTGGTTTGTTTGTGAACCTGGCTTGAATACGCGCGGGAATTAGTCGATGTGACTTCCACGCGTTTATCATTTGGGGTTGGCAGCCGCACAGGATGCAAATGCCGTCGATAAGGGACAAGCAACAACAGCAACAAATGTTTGGCAAAAACCAATTTGCAAAGCTAAAAATTTGCATATAACATACTTATACAGAGCACAAGTCTCATGAGGTGGGGTGCTCAAAAGAAGTGCGTAATCAAAGGGTTGCGCACGGCCGGAAGTTGAGGGGCGTGAAAATTTATTACAGGTTGCATTAAATTTAATTTGAAGCGTGCGCGGAAATTTCAAAATGTGAATGTCGCTTTTTTTGCGATATGATGATATTCTGTATAGCTGATTGAGTTACCTCTGCATCTTCATATCCTTAGCCTTATCTCCGTTTCATCTCCTCTATTTGCTTGAGCAGAAGCTGCATACGATCCTTCATCAGGGGCTGCCCACGTTGTGTACGCTTGCTGATGACTTTGGTTTTCTCCAGGCGCTGCTTCTTGTATGCCTTGATGCGTGCCTCCTTCTCCAGCTGAATCTTTTGTCGCTCCGCCTCGGCCTCGGCAGCTTTCTGTTGCCGTATCATTTTTCGTATTTCTGGCTTGTTGGGTTTGTTTTCCTGCTTAAAAGAATCAAGTAATAAACGATGCAGCCTGTTGCTTCACTTTAACAATATTTAATTCAACATACCGACGCTGGCTTTCTCTGCTTGTATTTTTGCTTAAAGTTGGGGTTTTGCTTCTGGCCTGCTTTTGCATGGTTCGCGGCTGGCTTTTTATTAAATTTGCCTTGGTTTTTTTGCGGTTTAGGTTTCATCTTTCGCAAAAAAATGTTTAGAATACAAACAACTACACGTGCAGATTTACATGCGAAACAGCTGTCAGCTGTTTACTTTTTATGTGTTGAGTAATTACGATAGTCTTGACGTTTATCAGCACTACCATCTATCATATCGGATATCGATTTAATACTGCAATTATAATCGCCCGACCGCCGCAATCTGCCGCCCGCTCGTAAAAAAAATAGCGGGTAATTTTAATAAAAAATTAATTATAATTAATTTAACAGTTTAAATGAGATTAAAAAGGGTGAATGTTACGAGTTAAGCACCTCTTGGGGGTTAAGTTTGTATGATTAAAAAAATGCATGCAAAAGAAATTATTTTTTTTGAAAATTGCCGCAATACTGACTATCGTTTATCGGTGATCGAAGGCTGCGATTATTTTTTTGGGAGCCACTGGAACGCGTGGACGCAGTTAGTTGACAACTTTTACAAATTTGTTTATTAAAATGAGCTTGACTAGTATTAAACAAAAAGAATTGAAAGGCAAGAAAAATGTGCTGCCCAAGTTGCGTACCATTTTGGACAATCCACACAAGCAGCACTGGTAGGCGCCAAGACTTGAGTATTGTTGTAATGTAAAAATGTAACCAATGCTTTGTTGTTGCAGTCCTGTGCTCCCTGAAGACGAAGTTACAGAATTGCGAAACATATTAAAGGAGGCAATTAGCAGCAGTACTCATCCACTTAAAGCATTTGCCACGCAGACACACATTCGTCTTGGTCTGGAGAGTTCTCTGCGCGCCATAAATGGACGACGCTTCTCCTGTGTCTTTGTGTCGCTCAGCATCAGGCCGTCGCATATTATACGGCTGATAGCGACCAGTGCTGCGGCCAAGGCTCCAACGACGCCCATTTATGCCCAGCCCAAGTTGGAGGAACTCACCCACGAACTGTTCGGAGTGCGAGCGCTGACGCTGGTGCTGCCGCTGGACTTGGATTGTATTAGTCCCGAGCTGGCCAAATGGGTGAACGCCCGCAAGAAACCTCAAATACAGCAACAGCAGCAGCCAAAGCATGCCAAGAAAAAGAAGACAACAAAGACGCCAGCACAAGAGCCAAAGCAGGATTCAATGGAGCAACAAGTTGCGGCGTCAGCGGAGCAAAAAGAATGGACCGGAGATTACATATCGTGTTTGGATGGACAAGTCTTGCGTCTCGATCAGGGCGATGTGCAGGCCGAGGCGCAACAGTTGGGCGAAGCACTCAGCAACATGGCCATGAAGGCAAAAACGATAACAAAAGTCACTGAGAATCAGCCAAAAACACAAAATATCGAAGCGTTTCCGATAACTCGCATGCAGGTGGACTCCGATGACGATGAATTTCTGCCGGCAAGTGAGTTGAGTGTTTATAAACCCGTTACCGTGCATCAAATACGTCCAAATCCAGACAAAAAGCCCAAAAAGAAGCGCAACAAGAACAAAAACAAAAACAATGCAAAAGTCTTAACTGCAACTAAATAAAATCAACTGATAGTTGGCAACGCGGCTCAATCAGCTGTTGAATTGTAGGTTATGTTTTGTTTTTATTGTTATCGTAATTTTTGAAAGCCGCACAACATGCTCAGAAGTATACGGCAAATAGCTAGACTACGGCAATTGGCGACAGTTCCGGCCAGCAATTTACTCCAACAAACAACTGTCGTGCCATGTGACATATCAGCGAATATTCGCGCGCAACTGCACATAAGCTGCGTAGTGAATAAATACGACAAGAAATCGTCGAATCGGAGCGCAGACATCGACAGCGACGATGAGGCAGACGAGGATTTTAAGGACGATCGTGACTCGAAGGTGGTCAAGTCCAAGGTGAACTCGCTGCGCGCCGACCTGCTGCTAAAGTCGGGACTTGGCATGGCCAGAAAGTGAGTGTCTGTCATTGATTAAGCGGATGATAATAAAACCCTTTTTTCCCATTCCCCTACAGCAAAGTGGAGCTCAATTTCTACGAGAGCAAAGTCCGTGTCAATGGCAAGAAGCTGCAGAAAAAGAGCGTGCAGGTGAGCAGCACAAGTTGTCAACATTAATGATAATATGTAATCAATGTAATTGTAATGAAATTGCAGCTGGAAGTGGGCGACGAGATTGATGTAATACGCGGCTTCAGCCAGACGAATCCCTCGCACTTGGTTATCGCACGTGTCGTCATACTATCAGCCGCGGAACGTGAGGACGGACTTAGTGTACACTTGCGACGCTTCAAGTCACTGCTAATTGAGAACTATAAAAGTCCCAATGCTTACAAATCCTCGGAGCCCGTCGTTCATTAGCAACAGACTTGGCCATGGAGTAAATAAATCGAGTTGGATGTTGATGTGAATAACCAGGCATACTCTTATTCAAATATTTTGTGCGTAGTTTATACATACATACATAGATAGATACACATACACTAGCCAGAAAAACTATGCGCACACACTTCTTTTTAACTTAAACAGCTATTGTAAGTTAAATCATTATAGTAAAATAATATATTTGGAAAGGTCGTTTAAATTCCGTTTGAATGATGCAAAAATTTCCCAATGAAAAATTCGAATTTTTGTGAACGTCTACTTTTCAACTTTTATCCTCGATTTTTTTTAAAAAAATAATTTGATGCAAAAAAATTCTTGACAGAATTCTAAGAGTAACTGCAAAAAAAAAATTCCAAAAGTATTTTTGCTAGTATTTTTTAATTTTTTTTTGAAAATTGCTAAAAAGCCACTTTTTGTGTGAAATGTAGGAAAAAGAGGTTAAAATAGTCATTTTTAGGGTTTTCAAATAATTATAAAAAATACTAGAAAAATATTTTTTAAATTTTTTTTTGCAGTTACTTGTAAAATTGTTTTAAGTTGTTTTTTGCATCAAAATATTTTTTTTGAAAAAATTGAGGAAAAAACTTGAAAAAGTAGACTTTTACAAAATTCGATTTTTTTAATGGGTACTTAATGGGCTAAGAAAAATTCAAACGGAATTTAAACGACCTTTCCAAATATACTTTTTTTTACTATGATGACTTGACTTACAATAGCTGTTTAAGTTAAAAAGAAGTGCGTTCGCATACTTTTTCTGGCAAGTGTATATACGTATTTACATGATTTGTTCAAGGCTTATCAGAAGCGTTTTACGTCACACTCTACCAGATGCGACACTTGCTCGAGTTCGGATTCATTGGACTGCCGGACGGACAGTTGTATGCCTGCGCGAAGTCTTCGTTGTTGGTGACGGCGCCAAGGACTCGGTACTTGTCCATCGTGTGCTCATTGGTCAGCTCCTCCCAGTAGTGCTCCTCCTCGTAGGCGGCACACCAGAGCTGAGCAAAGCCCAGGTAAAACAGCTGCTCTGGTGATAGGTCCATTCCGGGCATCTGTTCGTTTTTCAGCACACGCGTGGAGTTATCCTCGTTGAGCAGCTGCAGCTCCTTCATGTGGCTGCGATACGAACTCATCGCCTCGCGTAATCCACCACTGTCCGCAATATTCTCATCCTTGGTCTGGTTGCCGTCGATCTTGCGATTGATCTCCGGTATTAGATAGCTATTGAAATGATCCACGTAGCAATTGGCACGATCGGAGAACACCTCGCCGGACTTTTTGGTCCACCAGTTGCGCGATTCGCCGGTGCTGTCGAACATGGAGCCAACGCTGTCGAATCCGTGTGTCAGCTCGTGACCCACCAAGTAGCCGATGGTGCCGAACTTCAGCGAGTTGGGCCAGTCCTGATGGTAGGCCGGAGGATGCAGTATTCCGGCCATGACATTGATCGAGTTGTCCACATTATAGTAGAAGGCATTCACCTGCATTCCCACCAGCAGCTCCAAGGGTTTCGTTTCATTGGACAGCTCCTTGTAGTGCAATCCATTGTAACGCCTCATGTACACATGGAAATGCCGTAGGTTGATGTTGTTGCTGGGATAACTGCCCGGGACGAAGGTCAGATTGTTCATCTCGCGTATCAAGGACTCGGTGAGATGGTCATCCTTAAATGAGCCTATTCTCGGCTCGATGGTGGACTCCTTGAGCAGTGCCTCCTTGCGCGTCTCCTCGTCCAGCCAATTGGCGTTCTCCAGGAGCAGCAGCAAACTCTTGCGCAACTCCACGATTATGTTCGCAATCTCCGTTTTGGTTTCCGCTGTAAAGTATTTCTGAACTCAAAGAATCATTATTTATATATATGCAAATGATAAATAGATCAGAACCCACCAATAAGTAAAGCTTGTTCAGGATATACGGCACCGAGAAGTGTATATTGAGCATGCAATGATCGCGCTGGAACTTGGAGGACTTCAGCTTGAAGTCCATGCTGTAGAGCAGCTTCATGGCCAGATAATTGGCCACAGCCGGCTGGTGCTTGGCACAGACCTTGTCCAGTTCCGTGTAGTAGAAATCACAGAAGCGTTCCGGTTCTTCTCCAAAATTGAGACCGCCCCAGGCAATGTCATAGTAGTTCTCCCAAAAGGGAAAAGAGTCCGACTTTTCGGTCGACGACAAGGCGTTGCATTTGTCCTGGTTCTCCTCAAAGCGATCGCCGATCTGGAGCACATCCCGCCAGAAGGCAAACACTCCGGCAATCACTTCGTCCGCCTTCTCGTCGGACAGTCCGTATGTCTGGAGATAGCCCCGCATACGCTTCTCATTCAGTTTGTATCCCTTGGTGTCGTTGGTGGCAATATTATCGCTATGCACGATATAATCGAATCCCAGCTCTGGCAGCTTAAAGTATGGCATAAAAGGATATTGGGGCAAAATGTGTTCATTGATCAATCCATTGGCACCGTAGTTGGTCAGATGGGAGCTCATGTTGAACCAACTGAAATTCGAGGAATGCCACGCGTCGCCGTCCACAGCGGGAAATCCGCCAATCGACCTGATAAGCGCCAGATAAGCGGGGTCAGCCGCTGGCATCGGATAGAGCTCGGCACTGAGGCATGCGTTGTAGAACTGTTGTGCAATACTCAGCTCGTTGGCGTAGCCCAGATCCTTGGCCAGCGTCGAGTTCGACAAAAGCAGCTCCTCCGTCTTATCGATGAGCGTGTACAAAATGTCCAGGAGATTACTGCGCTTGTGCTGCGATTGCCGTTCCGGTTTGACCATCTTCCAGTTGCCACATGCGTACTCATAGAAATCGTCGCATGGCGCCACTGTGAGATTCATATAGCTCAACATCTTGGCGGCATAGGACTTGAGAAATTCGGTATTGTCATCCGTTATAAGGTTATCATTGCTTCCGTCACCATCACTGTCAATCTCACTTTGCTTCGGTTCTGGCTCTATCGCTGGCTTGGCCACACATGTTGCCAATAAAGCAGCGAGCATCAAGGCACCACAAATCACATATAAGTTTCTCTTAATCTCAAACATTTTTACTTTCATCATTTACCTATATGTTTGATAGGCAAACAAATATGTATATATACTTATACTCGTATTACTCAAATAGCGTATTGAAGATAATAGTCATTGATAGATTTGAATTAATGGAAAATGTCTCGGACCCTTCGCACGACTGATTCATTCAGAACCTAAATTAAAACTGCGTGCCTTGGCGGAAACACAAAATTTAGCATTCAGTTCGCTCTCTGACTGGGAAGCTGGAAATATTTGAGTTGCTGATAACGATTTTGTTATGTTCCATCTAAAACATGACCTATTCTAAATACCATAGATAAGCCTGTTGCTCTTCATACTCTTAAATAAATTCGCTTTCATATTGCTAAACTGCAGTTACACAATTTGCGCGCACTTAATTATTTGAAAATTTACTGCTGCTAACGCATGACAGATAATTTAAGTAATCGATAACTAGTCACGATATGTTTCGATAGGATATTGCTAAGGGTATTGCTGACCAAATAAACTACAGAGTCCGTCCCGTTAAGTGCGAGGGTAAGCTAATTTTTCAACTGAGCTTTCAGATCTAGACAAAAAACTTATCAAACTTACAGTTTATTCAACAGTTAATGACGGAAAGTAAAGAAAATTAGATAATTAGCATTAGTCATTCAACCCCTAACATTTATAGTTAAAATATAATTAATAATTAACGGATTTTAGCATAATAATAACATGAAATTTCTATTAAAAAAACTTAAAAAAAACTCAATTACTTGGATTTTTTTTTTTTTACAAATTTAAGAAAACTTTGGCTCAATACTTTTATTAATTTGTTCAGTACAGATTGACATACTTTACATAAAAAGTATAGAATAATTTTTTTAAATCGTTGTGTGCATATTCCAGGAATCTTCTTAGTTCGTTGGTGCTAATCCGTGCTGTCCAAGCCGTTTTTCCCCAATTGACCTTCATGACGCATAAGGCGACCTCCGTATCTTAAATGTGTTTTTAAATTAAAATTCAACTGTATTGCAAAAAATACCTATGCAATTACAAAAAACAAGACGATGAGAAAATCCCCCAACAAAAACACTTAGTGGATAGATTTAGTTTTTACCCTGTAGCAATAAAAAAAAACACTAAATCTGGAGGTGCTGATAAAGGTAGCTAACCAGGCGACAACAAAATAGGACGTCAACGAGCGCTATGTATCTATTTACAACGAGTGCAGTTACTACTAGAAGATTTATCGCGTTTTGCAATTACTTAAGAATCATGTATTTTTGCAATACTCGTATTATGCTATTTTACGATTTTTGGAATGCTTTTATCTTCTGAAGTATTCGGTGCACCTACATATATATTGACCCGCCCGATCAACAGTAGTGGCAGTCTTTTTGCAAGCGTTTTATCGTGACTTACAGGACTCTAGCTGGAAATATGAATATATTTTACATTGGTGGATGTGGACTACAGGCCCAGTTCCTTCTGTTGTCTGCCATTACTTTTAGTTGTTCACTGGCCAAACTTCGTACGTTGTTTATTTGTATGGCTTGCATTTCTTTTAGTCAGTAGTTTATTTCGTTTAACTTCGCAGCGTTGTCTGATGAGTATCGATCGAATAGATCGGCTGGAAAGTTTAACTATGACTGGCAAGGTGCGGACTGGAAAGGAAAGTGCCGTTATGGCAAGAGACAATCGCCAATTGATTTAAAATACAGGGATGTAAGTATAAACAAGTAAGAGTCCTTAATTGTCCTATAAGTATTTCTTGATTATTTCCATCACATATTTTACTTTCGAATACGATTGTCAAAAAACACATTTAAAAAATCAATTTTTAAATTCGGGGGTCCCAAAAAAACAGTCATAAAAAATACATGATTCATATCCTAAGGTGAAGCTACACAATTTAACAGATTTTTAATCTAATAATCAAAAAAACAAAACAATTATTTTTAAATATGAAAATTCTCCGATTTCGTTATTAAAGAAGCAAATAAAATAGCACGAATTTATTTAGTATATAAAATTTATAAAAACTCAAAATTTATATTGAATACATGGAGAGCTAAGATAGACAACCAAAAGTCCCATAGGCCATGCTTAGTAGGAATATTTGCAGTTTTGACATTGCTTTATAGATATACCGAATATTTACTTTTCCTGGTTCAATATTATTATGCAATAAATATGCTTAAAATAACTGTGAAATCAGCTATTTATAATGCATATTAGACTTTCTATTGTAAGTAGCTAAATTCCGCGATGTCAGTTAAGAATAACTACTGTAGAAACTTACATCAAGATGATATTGTGGTGGACTATTCTGCTAAGTAATATTATACTCTTATTTTTGAGCGAACTTAAAGAATTACCTACGATAAATTTTAAAAAAAAGTCAATGCTAACTTTCATAATATATTTTGGACTATATTTTATTGGTTTTTATTACCTAGGCATTTTTAGTGGCATTAGGACTGATTATAGCTATGAGTACCATGGTACCGACTGGACGGGAACATGCCGAAGCGGCCAAAAACAATCGCCTATTGATTTAGTGCAGAAAGACGTAAGTTTGATAAATCTTCTATTTTATGGAGCAATCTCGTTCATTCTTTTTCACAGGCCACCGAGAAATGTCTTCCCCGCATAAAGTTCAAAAACTACGATTCACCACTAAGGATGCCGTTACGGCTGGTTAACAACGGTCACACAGGTGGGTGATGGAATTGAAACTAATGAGATTCGTTGTATACATTTTAAATTCCCCACAGCGAATGTAGAGTTGATACCGGACGGACCTGAGCCATACATTAAAGGTGGTATGCTGCGAAATAAGTATATAGCAAGAAGTGTTCACTTTCATTGGGGTTCCTTGGGGATCCTAAACAAGGGATCCGAGCATGCCATCAATGGTGATCGCTATGATGCAGAAATTCACATTATTCACGTAAATGCCAAGTATTCGAGCAAGAGTGTGGGAGAAGCCAGTAAGCTGCCGGCTGGTCTTGCCGTCTTGGCCGTCATGATTAATTATGTTATTCGCGTGGAAGACATTCCACTCAACAAGATTTTAGATGCAGCGCCACAAGTTATCCAACCGGATTCCAGTGCGCCGATCAATGGATCTGTGTCTGTACAACAATTTCTGGGAAATATTGATACTACAAAATTTTACACTTACAAGGGTACCTTTTCCAAATGATCACTTTAATTATGGTGTTAATATTTAGTATTATGCAGGTTCATTGACCACACCTGACTGCTTTGAAACAGTCACCTGGACGGTGTTTACCGAAGCTATTTCCGTCCAACTAGTTACGCTGATGAAACTTTTTAACCTTCGCAGCTCCCATGGCGGACGATTAGTAAACAACTACCGCAAACTTCAGGACATAAACAACAGAAAAGTTTACTATAGAACTGAAAGATCTAAGAAATCAAATCTAAAAAAATTGTTTCATGATTGGTATGATTCGTATGACTGGTCTGATTGGTAAAGCAGGCGACTCATATGAGAATCCTGACTGAGTAATCAGCGACTCCAACATGAAAATATACGAATATTTATAAAATTAAAATATCTCAAAGCTGATAATCGTTCATTTAATGTTCTCCAACTCTATTCTTCTTTAATCTGTTATTCATAATCCATAATTTTGGCAATTCGTGAACTTAACTTACACTTTCTTGAAGTTCTTTCCACAAAACAAAAAAAAAAACATTTTTATTATGTTAGTAAGTGATAAAAAGTTTATAATAAAACAAATGGAAAAGGCTATAGTCGAGCTCTCGACTAAAGGATACCCGTCACTATTTTGTATTGCATGCTTTTAGGCACTTACATTGCTTAACAACTTTAATCAGCCATTACCACCTTTATATTTGTCCGATCTTGTTACGATTTAGTAGGATGATAGGAAATAATATTAGCTAACATGAGTTAGTAAAAAAAACGTTATGTCTTGAAAACTGTGCGTATGGTGGCTTTTCGCGATTTGCGGAGGCGAAAAGGGGCGTGTCAAAAATTTAAAACAAACTTGACCTGCGTGGGCTTTATAGAAGTCTGTGTGCCAAATTTGGTTGCTATAGCTCCTATAGTCTCTGAGATCCATTCCCTCACACACGGGTGGACAGACGGACATGGCTATATCGACTCGCGTGTTGATGCTGATGAAGAATATATATAGTTCATATCCCCTTTTACTTATTTTTTAAGTAACGGAAATAATTACATAAGTTATTGAAACAAAACTTATTAAAAGTCCATTGAACCTGAGAATCAGATTCTTTCGTTTTTCTATCATAAAATATTTACAATGTTTGAATGTATTTATTAATGTTCATATGTATGAAAATGTGGATATATGTAAGTATGTACATTAGATGCGGTCTTTATTATTGAGCTGATTTTGGGACCGATGTTAACCTAACTCAAACTGTGAAACGCTTGGCAATTACAATGCAAACTATGAACTGAAATGATCTTATTTACATATGTAAATATACTATATATAGAGAAGCTGGCGTGCATCTATAAAATGTTCTGCCCTATCGAACGATAGTTGCAGTCTTCTTTCTAGTGTTATTCGGTGAAATTATCAAAGCATAGATTAAAGCTGGACAACCAAAGATGAATCGGTTGAACCGAGGATCACTCGGATTACACATTCAGTTTTTCTTTCTACTAGCTCTTAGCTTTGCCTGTTCACAGTCCGATGCACGTAAGCTGCTAAAATTCTCGACATCAAGTCCTTTTGGAATTCGTGCAGAATTATCTGATGCACCTGGAGATTATAACTACGATAATCAAGGTGCGGACTGGACGGGAACGTGCAGAAATGGCAGGAAACAATCGCCCATTAATTTTGAAGATCATACAGTAAGTACAAAAAACAACTATATCAATATCTTGCTTACTTTACTTATAGATCACCACGAAATATCTACCCCGCATACGTTTCGAGTTGTACGATAGACCACTGAAGAAACCGTTAACGGTGGTAAATAACGGTCTCACAGGTGCGTGGTGAAATCTATGCCTTTTTGGCTTCTCTCCATAAATAACAAATTCACCGCAGTGAGCATAGATTTGCCGGTCATGGCGCCAATCTCCAAAATATCTGGTGGACTGATGCGAGGTGAATTCGAACCTATGAGCATACACTTTCACTGGGGTTCCCCCAATAGCATGGGATCCGAGCATGCCTTCAATCACGAACGTTTTGATGTTGAAATGCACATTGTTCACAAAAACTTACGGTATTTCGATAGGAGTGTGGGCGAAGTCAGTGGAATCCCCGATGGTCTTGCCGTTCTGGCCATCATGCTTAAAGCTGCTCCTGTGCCTCGGCTGAAAGAGAATCCGCTCTACAAGATTTTTGATGTATTGCCTCAAATTATCCCATATCAATCCAATGCGACGATCGATGGGGATTTTTCTTTAAAAAAATTGCTCAACCATATTGAGAATGGAGAATATTATTCATATAAGGGTAGGTAAATTAAACTAAATTCATTGCTTTAATTAATCGAAATACATACAAATTGAATGCAGGCTCATTAACCACACCTGACTGTGGTGAATCAGTCACCTGGACGGTGTTTAAAAACGTCGTTCACTTTCCACAAAGTGAGATCAGTAAACTGTGGAATTTGCGGGACTCGAGGAATCGTCCGTTGATCAACAATTACCGCAAACTTCAGGACATAAACTACAGATATGTTGTTTACAGACCTGTATATAAAGACATACTAACAAATTTGATTCTATAGTATATTCGAATGTCGAAAAATATTACTCAGTATACGAAAATTCGGAAAAAAATTATAAATTCAAAATTAGGAATCGAATAATTAGGAATCCGAAATGACGAATTAAAAATTGCTCAATTTTTAATAAAATATTTTTGAAATCGGCTTTTCCTAATTTTTGTTTCTTCCCAATTTTGGATTCCTAAAATTTTATTCTTGGTTTTTCTTTTTTAAAATTCCTTAAAAAATTTCCGGAATTCGTATGAGGTACCAACAAATTTGTTCCAAAATTCACCCATCCTGTTAAGTTACCTGTGAACTCTTGTTTTTTTCACTTGCAGCGGGAAAAGGTTTTCAAAAAGTTCTAGAAGTAGTAAGAAATTCGAAGTTAGCCATAAAATATAATGCATAAAAAAATCTATGTCTGTAGATTAGGTTCAATTAGCCCTTAACGACTTTTTAAGTACCGTTTTCCAAATGACTTAGTTTGTGTCGAGATTCAAACCCTATCAAGTTTACAAATGATGAAGTTAATTTTCATTAAATTACACTAGCTAACATAATGTCGGCGTTACAAATTCTTTAAAATTAATTTAAATAAATATTTCTTATATTGTAATAGTACGTTTATATTTATGTTGTTTACTGGAAGTATTCCGTTTAATTTAGTCATGTGTCATCGTAAAATAGAAATTCTCTTATCTAGAGACAGAAAAATAGGAATGAATTTATGGACTTATGTAGTATACATAGACATCTTCTTATAGTAAAGTACATTGAATGAGTTAGTGGCAATTATTGAGCTGGTTCGGGTACCGGTGATAAGACCAAACTGCAAATTTATGCTAATTGCAATTTTACGACTAGGCCTCCATCTGAAAAATTCGGTGCACCTATATATTGACCCGCCCGATCGCACAATAGTTGCAGTCTTTTTGCAAACGTTATATCGTGACTTACAGGACTCTAGCTGGAAATATGAATATATTTTACATTGGTGGATGTGGACTACAGGCCCAGTTCCTTCTGTTGTCGGCCATTATTTTTAGTTGCTCACTGGCCGAAATTCGTACGTTGTTAATTTTAATGGCTTTCATTTCTCTTAGTCAGTAGTTTATTTCGTTAAACCAAGCAGAGTTGTCTGATGAGTATATCAGTGAAATAAGGGCTGATGAGGCTGTGGATAACGCAGCTGGAGAGTATAACTATGACAGGCAAGGTGCTGACTGGGAGGGAACGTGCCAAGAAGGCAGAAAGCAATCGCCCATCGATTTGATAACCAGCGATGTAAGTACAAGCAAGTAGGAATGTTATTTTTGAGGTCTACACATTTGTGTTTTAAAAAAATTCAAAATTTAAGATATCAAGTTTTAGCATTTAATCAACTCCTGCAAATGATGTACGATAGACAAGCTCCAGGGAGTTGTCAATTTAATATGAAATTAGATTTAATTAACTCGATTTATAATTAAAAAACTTATCAAGTTAAGGTACTTAAGAATCGAGTCCTGGGTATAATAATCTGCTAACTTCTTCAGCAATTTCAAACATCCTTTATTGCAGGCCATCGTGGATTCGATCCCCGCAATAAGTTTCCAGAACTACGACCAAAACCTGCAAACTCCGTTACTGGTGGTAAACAACGGTCACACAGGTGTGTAAATGTGAAATCAGAGTATTTCCTTTCAATGACTCAGTTACCAATTCACCACAGCGAACATGGTGCTGCCTCCGAACGTTGATGGACAACGCGCGACCATCAGTGGTGGACTGTTGCCAGGTGTCTTCGAGGCACAAAGCGTGCACCTGCATTGGGGCTCCCGCAGTTCCATGGGATCCGAGCACGCTATCAATTATGAGCGCTTCGATGTCGAGGTTCACATCGTTCACAAGAATGTCAAGTATGCCAATGTGACTGAAGCCAGTGAAAACTCGGACGGACTCGCCGTGCTGGGAGTCATGCTTAGATCATCTCGTAGATCCCGCTTGCAACGGACTGGACTCAACAGGATATTTGATGTATTGCCCCAAATTATACCGTACGAAGCCAATGCGACGATCTCTGATCGCTTGACTGTGAGACAGTTGTTGGCAAATATTTCGCCTGCAGAGTTTTTCACGTATGAAGGTGTGTATTTAAAAAAAAACTAGTTGAATTTCTGTGTAAATAACTATAAATGATTACAGGCTCATTGACCACGCCTGGCTGCGCTGAATCAGTCACCTGGACGGTGTTCAAGGATGTGGCGTCCTTCCCAGAAAGCCAGATCAGCAAACTGTGGAATTTGCGCGACTCACGGCAACGTGAGCTGACCAACAATTATCGCGAGCTCCAGAGGGTCAACGACAGACTTGTGTTTTTCAGGCCACGCCGATAGACCTTTCTGTTTTAGACGACTGACAATCTAATCGATCGAACATGTTTACATAAACAAAAAACCAAAAAAAAATAATAATAATCTTGACACTTGCAAATTAAAATCATAGATATCATTTGTTATTTGAAAACTATATTAAAATCAAAATTAAAAGTATATTGAATAACAGCAGCATCTTCCAAAATGCAACATGTGGTGCGGAAATTCTCTCATTCGTCTCATTTTAATTATGATAAGCAAGGGAAAGACTGGAAAGTGAAGGTTGGCAAAGAGCAATCTCCCGTTTCACTGGCCAAGGATAAAGTAAGTAGCTCTAATTAACAGAAACGTACAGTAAACGAGTAACTAAATGTTCACCAGGCTGTCTGGTCAATGGCGCCAAAACTGAACTTTATTAACTACAACAAGACATTGAATGGCCCGTTGAAACTTATTAACAATGGACACACCGTCACAATGCCCATACCACCCGTCGACGATGGCAACAAGCCGTCCGTTTGTGGATGTAAGCTGGAGGGCATCTATCAGGCCGCAAATCTGCATTTCCACTGGGGATCGCCAGCGAGCAAGGGCTCGGAGCACATGATAAACTCTTCTCGATACGATGCCGAGCTTCACATCGTGCATCAGAACGTAGCTTACGCTTTGCAACAGGATGCTATAAACTCTCCAGATGGGTTTGTCGTATTGGGAATAATGCTGAGATCTGTACCCGTAAGTCCCATGATGTCCTTACACACACAAGCCCTTTTTTATATATTACTGTAACTTAGGAATGCCCGGAACAAACACCGCGAATCTTAAACAAACTCTTTGCTGAGCTGAACCATGTGAGAGAATATAAAGACTCTTCTACATTCGAAGATCCCTTATGCTTACGAGATATATTAAATGGCATGGAACGGAAAGAGTTCTTTACCTACAAAGGTAGGTAAAATAATAATAAAATATTAATATATAAAAAAATATTTTATAAATTTTAGGTTCGCTTACCACACCCCCCTGCGCTGAGGCGGTAAATTGGTTTGTGTTCCCTAAGCCCATTGATGTAGCGGAAAAACGTGTAAGTCCCGAAAACCCACTTTAAAGTTTAAACAATTATCTATTAAGAACTAATATTTTTACCTAGCTAAAAAACTTTTGGTTGCTGAAGGACGATCGTGGATATCCTTTGCTAAACAATTATCGGGGAATACAGAATCTCCACAAGCGTACTGTCTATTATCGAAATGAAGTTGAAAGCTTTTAAATTTAGAAAGTTTCGAACAATTGCAAAAAAACTGCGCAAATTATTATTAAGCTCTAGCAATTAATGTATGGTTTATATTTGCTTAAGAATACAATTTAAATTATTTAAAAGATAACGAACTTTATTTCACAACATTAACTGACAGTTGACAGCAGTAATCGATAGCAGCATTCCGATAAATCTATCGTGCTTACAGAAATAGCTGAGTGCCCATCACCTCAGAAAATACGGCTTAAATCCAAACAGAATCCAATAAGAATTACTAAAACACAGAAATATTTAAAAATACAAGAGAATTTCTTTGGCTTACCAAAAATATAATGTAACATTAAATTGGTTAGTTGAATTATTTTGTGCAGCAACTCACGAATGGCGGATAAAGTGCACAATATAAATAAGTTGTGCGGAATCAATATTATGCATTAATTAAATATATTTGTTAATACATTGCACAATCAATGCTACTGTTTAATTACTACTAACGAAAATGACAGCACAGCTGAATTAAAAGTGATTCCGACTGCAGCATTAATTTATTTATTAATTTGACTAATTTAGTAATGTATTTTTAAATAAAACAAACTAAACTGTTAAAATGAAATGCGATGATTTGAAGACGCCCAATAAGCTGCCAATTGTCTACTCTAAGAAGTATTCCGTGCACTTTGCCGGCCTCGAGAAGCTTCATCCCTTTGATGCCGCCAAAGGGAAACATGTCCAACAGGTGAATGAGTGTACATTCATTTATTTGAAATTATTTTTTACTCCTGCATTTTCATTCCAGCTGCTGTGCGATGAGTTGTCGCTGGAGAGCGGCGATTTCTACAGCCCCCTTGAGATTACCAAGGAGCAGTTATTGCGAGTGCACACGCCCAAGTATTTGAGATCCTTGAAATGGAGCTTTAATGTCGCCTGCATTGCGGAGGTGCCACCATTAATCTTTATGCCCAATTTTACAGTGCAAAGTGGATATTTGCGTCCGATGCGATACCAAGCAGCAGGTTCAATATTGGCTGGGAAATTGGCATTGCAATATGGCTGGGCAATCAATTTGGGTGGCGGATTCCATCATTGCTGCTCCTACAAGGGCGGTGGCTTTTGTCCCTATGCAGATATTACATTGCTGATTGTGCGCCTGTTCGAGCTGGAGGCATCCAGAGTACGGCGGGCAATGATTGTCGATCTGGATGCACATCAGGGAAACGGTCATGAGCGTGACTTTCAAGATGTTGACTCTGTCTACATACTGGACATGTACAATGCGTTCATTTATCCAAGGGATCACGAGGCCAAGTCCAGCATACGCTGCGGTGTGGAGTTGAAGCATTTGACTGAAGATGCCTACTATTTAAGGCAGCTGAAGCGTTGCCTGATGCAGTCACTGGCCGAATTTAAGCCAGATGTGGTCATCTATAACGCTGGCACCGATGTCCTCAAAGGCGATCCTTTGGGTAACTTGGCCATCACCGAGGAGGGCATAATTGAACGCGATCGCTTGGTGTTCAGCACGTTTCGTGCACGGGGAATTCCCGTGGTCATGTTGCTTAGCGGTGGCTATATGAAGTCCTCAAAGCGTGTCATAGCCGATTCAATTGTGAATCTCCAACGGCAAGGATGGCTGTCTGTAAATTAATAATGTATTAATGAATATGAATGAATGTGATTTGGGTAAGGTTCTGGATGCTGGACATTTTAGGAACGATTACTTACGAGAAACTGAAAGCTGTGAGAAACCTGTAGAAGAAATGTAGGATTTATAGTTGTTATACATATTTATATAATTAATACCTTTATTTTTTTAGATCTTTAAGTGAAGATCAGAGTTTTAGTTTCATGTCTTTCTTATAGATCAGTTTATTGTTCAATTACTTTTAGTTTGATTATTTATGTACAAATAAAGCAAACTTCCGTGGAAGAACGCGGACAAAACATAGCAACTTTTGTAACTCTGGTGATAATTGCTAATTATGTATACAAGTGTTTAAAATACAAAAATACATATAAATAAATGTTTATTTCCTAGCGCTTAAAGTTAGAATATAATCATAAAAGTTAGAATATCATTATTAAATTCAGAATATCATTAAAGTGTCTTCTTGTTTGAGGTCTTTCTTTTTTTGTTTGGGCATTTAAGAACATTTAAATCTTTTAATGCCGATTCCCGCGAATAATTTAAAAGTAAGTTACGTGTTTTGTTAATTTTATAGGTGTATCCTTCCGATTTTTGTGTCACTAACAGGCCGTTGGCGGCGGCAATCTAGAATTTCAAATTCAAACAATATTAAATTACATTACTTGTGATCTTTAATATGAATAACTAAGTACTCTGAAATATGTTTGGCATGCACAGCTGAGAGCTTAAAGATGAAGTTGCTACTGTTGTTTGTGCTGCAGGGCCAGCTTAGCTTTAAAAACATCAATTAAACAATCTAAAAATAATATAGAATTTAAAGAAATCAAAAGTGAATTTAAGCAGTTAAATTAAACAATTATAATGGGAATGTCGAGGCATTGATGTTAGCATGTTCGCCCAGTTGAGTATGAAGAATGACAATATACAATGGAGAAGGACGACAGCAGTTCTTGATTACTACTAGAAACTTACGCCGCATTGCTAGCAGGGACATCGTCGAAAAGTACCTCCCAACGTGAGCTGATAATGTATATAAGACAGAAGGATATTATGAACACCACAATGCCAATGGCCAGAGTGGTTATTTCATGAACATTGGACGGTCGTAGGAAGATGCGTGCGCTAAACTGCGACCAAGTTGATTCAGTCCATGTTGAGTATTGCCCTGAGCTCCAATCATAATCTAAAATGGAAGACAGTATTTATCTAAAAATATAACACTGTAAAATCAAATCTCGGCACTTACCATCCATAAGGAACGCGGGACTCAGAGCACTTGTGTAATTCTGAGTGGTGAGCCGACACTCGCCAGTGCCATTAAAGCCGGCAAAATACGACATTGGCAATTGGGTGCAATTTACCATTGGCACTTGTGGCTGTGGTTGCGAAAGCAGAAAACCCATCAGGCGATATGTCCAGCCGGATGATTCTTGCGAGCCTCCCAATACACTTATGTAGCTGCGCATAAAAAGTGGGAAATTCAAGTTTAAACAATTTTATAAATCAGAATTTATACTCACCGCATAGGCGGCAGCGGCAGACCACTTGGACTATCCGGATGCGAGGCAGCTTTAAACAATGGACAGTCGGATGATTGGAGAAAACAATAAAAGAACTCATCTGCCAACAGAGGATTGGCCACTTTGCTCTCTTGATACTCTTTGCCCGTTAAAGTCTCGTACAGCGTCATGGCCACAATTGATGACACATTCCGTACTTTCATTTGCAGGGAATTGCTCTTAAAGTTCTTTAAGTCGCTCACATCGGCCAATTTTGTGTAATCCTGACTAGTGTTGCCATATACAAAGGCCACATTGTCCGGATCATCGTAAATGGAGTGATAGTATTTGTTGCCAGGCACCGCATTCAAAATGAACGCTGGGAAATTCGAATCGCGGCGCAGAAATGATTGTGCCGATGTTGGCGGCATATAATATCCGACACTGGACTCGAAGTTCACCTTAAAATTATACCGAGTGGACTTGGCATAGCGATTCAGCTGCTGCAGCAATTGCTGTGCCAGCGGAGATGATTTGTGCAGTGTGTGCAGCTTAATGTTGGCTATGTCGTCCAGGGTGCCAATATCTAGCATTAATTCGACATTTTCAAATGAGATTGGTGTGCTGCGTGTGGAGCGAGTTGGGAACTCCAGATTTTCCAAGTCGTAGACAAACCGTTGGGAACCAATGTAATCATAAGATTCGCCATTAAATGCCACAAACAGAACATTCCGGTGCGGATCGGGCAACGACTTCTGTGCGGGCAACAGAAGCCGCAGCATTTGCGCCACCATCGTCATAGTGGCCAGGCCCATAAGCGAATCCATTGCGCCCAAGCCTAAAACGAATGATTGTGATTATGCGATAGGGATCGAAGATAATGCCACACTTACCCACACCGTCGAACATGCTTGTGGTATCCAGACGACACGATACAATTATGAATTTCTCAACAGGATTGACAGTTCTTTTAGCATTGTCATCAATATCTTCAGATGAATTGCGTGGATACAATGTTGCATAGACATTGCGTCCCTGCAGGGGATCACAGTACTTGGTGCCGCCCAGATTGTTGATGAAGTTGGTGCGACGCATGCACACCTCGGAGTTAACGGCTGCCGACATGAAGGACTTGACCTCCACAGCACACAGACTGCGCAACGCATGAGATTCGTACTCAAAGTTGTTGAACTTCTCAAAGCAATTCTCCAGCTTGTTGATTTCGTCCAGGTCGGCTATGTAATAAATGGGAAAAGGGAAGTCTTCGTGCAACAGACCCGTGCCCCAAGGATTCCAGGTGGAAGCAACGTTGGTAGCATCACAGGTCGCAGTCTCGCTGCTGTTGCCCAGTCCGCTGTACTGATTGGGACAATTGAGCTCATGCGAAAACTGTAGCATTCTCTCGGGTTTATTGATTAGCAGCACGACGGAAATGATCTTTGGCCCGGCCTCCTTCAGACGCATCAAATTGTTCCTGGTGAACAAATGGGGCGGGATGAGTGGTGCATATGGTGGCGATGGGGGACTGCCGAGCAGAAATTCCAAGTCGGCATCCACATTTATTAAATGCAGCACACCGACGGAACCCGAATGCGTTGCTGCAGGATAAATTGAAGCATAGTTATTGTACAGCTAAGAATCTCCCCCTTCCACGCCTCCTCCGACTCACATGAGCAACCAGTCTGATGTGTGCCGTTCAAGCGCCGGAAACAACTGGCGCCCATAATGGGCTGGTACATCTTATCTCGCGTCCGTTCTCCCATCACTGCATAGGATAAATTCAAGCGGTTAGATGAGTCAGCAATACAATTGTTGTATTTTATGTAGGCGGGTCAACAAATGGATGTAAAACTCTGCCGTGGTGCCTTCTAATCCTTACCAATAACGCCGTGGAGCAACAACAGCAGCCATATTGCAGCCGCTTTCACCTGCTCTGCCATTGAAATTGCCCTTTTTCTTTTATTGTCTTTGTTTGCGCTATTTTTCAGGCTATTGCAAAAAGAAACTAAAAACAACAGACATTCAGCTTGCGGCTGCAACAATATGTTCTTCGACTGCCAACACTGATAGTTATCGATTGCGCTAAAAACTATCGATAACTGAAATATTTTTAAATAAAAATATTTGCAAGCTATTTTTTCAAAATGTGAACCAAAATGGAATTAAACTAGTTGTTTTATGATTGTTTCATTCTTGCGCGTCTTATTATTATTTACTTATGGCTACAAAATATGTATGTAAAACTTTACTAGAAGGTTAACATTTAAAAAAGGCAATAGAAACTACAACTAAAAGAGCGAATCCTCGGCGCGAATATACTCTCCAATGTCGGATTGATGGAAACAAACGGTGGTCAACGGATCCGCAGTTTTGCACTCGGTGGTGGAGCGTGCGAGGACTCCAAAGCCCAGCGCCAAGTCGTTCATGGAGAAAACAACAACGCCCTGATACTGTCCAGCGTTTTCGGTGATGCGGCCTAGGCCGGATTTTGGAATATGGTTGCCATACAGATACTGCTGCTCGAAGGACGGCTTCACCCACACCTTGTACTGGGCATAAGGGGCCAAATAGTAGAGCGCCGTGATGTGGAACTTTAACTTGTCGGTCTTGGAGAACTTGCCAAAGCAAGTGCCCACGCAGACTAGCTGTTTGTAGCCGAAGCACTCGCTCAGCTTCAGAATACGCTCAGAGACGTAATAAACACGATCCCGGTGCTCACGGAAGCAGTAAGTTCCATCTGGACGATCAATTAGCTGCTGTACATTGGGCCCAATGCTGAAATTATATGCAAGGTTTTATAACAAACAGTTTATCTAGCCATAAGCGACTTACTATTTAGCTAGCTTCTCGAAGAGAATTTTGGTACGTTCGTCTGTTAATCGTTTCATTTTATATTTATTTATTTCTGCACAACGCGGTTGAATATGAAACAATGTGTTTTTGCAATATAGCACCAAAAAATACCAAGCACCAGAGTTGCATCGAATGGGCTCAGCATAAATTTGAAACGTGTGACAGCACTGGTTCACTAAGAAAGATTCACATTCGGCTTTTAAAACAATCCCACAGGTGGCGCTTCGTCGGTTTTAACCATGCTCGCCGCGCAATTTAAGTGTGAATATGTTTTCAGTTCACTTGGCAATAATTAAGCAATAAAAGTTAATTTAATACAAGCAACAAATACTATTTAGGATAAAATTAAGGAGATCGTTTTAATTAATGTTGGCTGATTCACACTCCTCGGTGGGTGAAGTTGGTAAAATTAATTCAAATAGAACAAAAATCATGTGAAATTTTCAATTGAAAAATTCTCTTCGGTTTTGGTAAACCAAGGCTGCAACACCGTTTGTTGTTGTCTGAGTGTGACCAACTGATACAAATACACAATGAGTGGGGTCACAATCTACGTTTAAAACAAAGCCATAGGTGGCGTATTTTTCGTTGCAACTCGTTCGCATAAAGTCGCAAGGTAGGTGTGAGGAATGAATGACGTCATTTGGATAGAATAAATAAATCTTGTAAATGTTTAATGTGCAAAACTTGATAAACACAAACTAAAGCAGTGAAATAGTGTCCAATTGATTGAGATACACGCACATTTTGAATGTATGTAAATAGATGATAAATGTAAATAGATGATAAATAGTTACAAGTGCATATGTGTGTATCTATGTATCTAATTAAAACGTACGTGTGTATGTATCTAATTCCTACGGAGGCATAGATAGCGAGTGATGCAAATACATATGTACACACAGGAAGAACCACTTTACACCAGTGAACAATCTAGTAAATCGAAAGTGCATTTCATTTTTGCAGAAATCAATTTGAAAACCATGACACTTGGTGAGACGCAAACCGAGGAAGGCACACAACAGATACAACAACAACAACAAGCGAAGAGCGAGCGAACAGCAGCAACAACAACAACACTGAAAGCCAACCAAGTGAACCCCGATCACAATCCCAGCGAATCTATAATGGACAACGGAAATGTGGATAAAACATCCCATGGAAATCCAAAGCATCAGAAACAGGTTAATTCAATTATTTTCAACACAGTACTTGGATTAATATGTTTAACTAGTTTAATTCATTTTAAAACAGTTAATTAATGCATTATCTCATGTGTAGATACATTGTACATATATCAAGTGACCGATTAAATTGTGTAGAGTGTATAGCAGCCCTACTTAGTTGAACCATTGAGATGAGATCACTTGTGGCACATACACTCACACACTTGCGTACATAATGTCGCATATGTTTGTATGTATGTGTTCATACATATATTTAGCAGACAATTCTTCGCACTATTGTGCGATTGGCGATGTGGTGACCAATACAAAATGTATATGTCTGTATGTATGTAAATGTACATGTTTGGATCAGTTGAAATACTTATGCCTATAAAATGTAATAGTATTACTACAATAGTTGTACACACGCACATTCAGTTAAATTTACTCTCTGATAAATACAACTTTAATTTATTTTACTTACAACATATTTAAATATGTTATGTTTTCATTGCTTAATTAAGATAAGCTTAAACATTAATTTTCTAATCCATTTTTTTTAAATCGCCTTCCCATTAAAAGATAGATTCATTTAAAATTATTAATAGTGGATCATATAAGCTGATACCCACTGTATGTCTATATATCAATTTGTTTTTTGTGGTTTCATAGGGTCAAAATTTGACATTCGTCTATTGATGTTTCTGTCTAACTTCGCATGCTTCCATTTTCAGAATGATGAAACAATCTCGTTTCTTCGAGCTGCTCGCAGTGGAGACCTGGCAAAAGTTCTTGAGTTCATAAATGGCGGTCTTATCTCGGATATTAACACTTGTAATGCGGTAAGATACTTCACAAATAATTTGTAAAATTTCATCATAAATTTACAGAAATTTTTAGCTTTAACAATAAATTGCTAAACATTTAATGGATAGATCAAATAATTTGTATAATTTAGACATAAACTGACAGAAATTTTCTACTTTAACAAAAAATTTCTTAACATTTTATGAAAAGATCAAATAATTTGTTTAATTTGGACATAATCTGACAGATATTTTTAGCTTTGACAAAAAAACATTTTATTGAAAATATCAAATAATTTTTATAATTTGAACATAAACTTTCAGAATTTTATAACTTTAACAATAAATTGCTAAACGTTTTATAGAAAAGATCAAATAATTTGTATTATTTAAATATAAATTTAAACATATTATGAAAAAGATAAAAGTAGTTATTAAAATAACCAAGAAGTCGAGCTGCACAGCTTTTAGTTTGTCTGACTGTCCGATCTGTGTTTACAAGCCAATAAAGTTGCTTGTTTAGATAGTTTAGCAGCTCTACCTTTAAGTATTTATGTATAAAATAAATCCTAAAAATTTTTTTTTTACTTAGAACGGATTGAACGCCCTGCATCTGGCGGCAAAGGACGGCTTCCTCGATATCTGCAATGAGCTGCTGAAGCGAGGAATCAAGGTCAACAATGCCACCAAGAAGGGCAACACAGCGCTGCACATTGCCTCGTTGGCGGGTCAGCAACAGGTGATAAAGCAGCTCATCCAGTACAATGCGAATGTGAACGTGCAGTCGCTGAATGGCTTCACTCCGTTGTACATGGCCGCCCAGGAGAATCACGATGGCTGTTGTCGTCTGCTGCTCAGCAAAGGAGCGAATCCATCGCTGGCCACCGAGGACGGATTCACGCCATTGGCCGTGGCCATGCAACAGGGACACGACAAGGTGGTGGCGGTGCTCCTCGAGAGCGATGTGCGCGGCAAGGTGCGATTGCCGGCGCTGCACATTGCGGCCAAGAAGAACGACATAAGTGCGGCAACGATGCTGTTGCAACACGATGCCAATGCCGATATCGTGTCCAAGTCGGGCTTCACACCACTGCACATTGCGGCGCATTATGGCAACGTGGATATAGCCAGCTTATTGCTGGATCGTGGTGCGGATGTTAACTACACCGCCAAGCACAATATCACTCCACTGCACGTGGCCTGCAAGTGGGGAAAGTCAGCGGTCTGCAGACTCTTGTTGTCGCGACAGGCGCGCATAGATACCACAACTCGGGACGGCCTTACTCCGCTTCACTGCGCCGCCCGATCCGGCCATGTCGAGGTCATTGAGCTGCTGCTCAGTCTGAATGCGCCGATACTGTCGAAGACAAAGAACGGACTGTCCGCACTCCATATGTCGGCGCAGGGAGAGCACGATGAGGCAGCGCGTCTTCTGCTCGATCACAAGGCGCCCGTGGACGAAGTGACTGTGGATTATTTGACAGCACTGCATGTGGCCGCCCACTGTGGCCATGTTAAGGTGGCCAAGCTGTTGCTCGACTACGGCGCAGATCCGAATTCACGCGCCCTCAACGGCTTCACCCCGTTGCACATAGCCTGCAAGAAGAATCGACTCAAGGTGGCCGAGCTGCTTCTGAAGCACGGCGCCAGCATTGGTGCCACCACCGAATCCGGCCTAACCCCGTTGCATGTGGCCAGCTTCATGGGTAAGTCGTCATTCCCTATACAAATCTTTACAGGGAGTGTAATTATCAGTTGTATTATCAAAATTACGTATTTAGCTATGATAAGATAAATAAAATAGTTATAATAAATAAATTACATCATTTATCATTATATTTGATAAATTATCATGACGTAGCTCTGATTATATAATAATAGATAAAATAATTTTTAGTATTCTTATGAAAATCAGAATGTAATCATTATATTTGATAAGTTATCATTAATCATTGTTTTTATTTTTGCTCAAAATAAAACTCTTATTTATTACTGTTGTGTAGGATTTAAATATGCATGATTGATATGTCGCCATAAGTAAGCCATAAATTAATAAATGCATATATGTATGTAAGTATTTATCAAAAGCAAACGAAAGATAAAAAACGGAAAGTGAGTTTTATTTTGGGCAATAATTATCACAAGTAATGATTATTTGCAATTTTTAATCTTATTATTATGCCTGAAAAGTGCCTTATAAATTAAAAATTTGTAAGATCGTGAATGAAAATGAAAAGAATGTTTTAATAGGAAGATTACGCTGTAATTCATTTACTTGTCTGCGTATTTTGTTTTTGATTTATACTATCTAAAATATTTTTTTTTTTTTTTTTTAATGTAAACTAAGAGCAGTTGACCAATTAAGTACAAATTAAAGTATCAGTTAATTAATATAAAAATTAAATTAAATATTTAGAGTGCTATTTAAATTAAAACTGAAAAGATAAAAAGTTACATATTTAAAAAAATTATGAAAATAGTAAAAATTAAATGAATAGTAATTATGATATGCTCCCTGCTTATAATAGAAAATAATAAATAAGAAAACCAAAATTAGGAAAAGTAAATATGTTTTTTTGAGAACAGTTATAATTGACCAGTTTACTTTCAGGATGCATGAACATCGTCATTTATCTGCTGCAACACGAGGCCAGTCCAGATATGCCAACGGTGCGCGGCGAGACGCCTCTTCACTTGGCTGCCCGTGCTAATCAGGTGAGTACTTAGCATAGACTCCATATCAAACAAATTCTTAATTCTAATTCCCTTTTCATACAGACTGACATCATTCGAATATTGCTGCGGAATGGCGCTGAGGTGGATGCGATTGCTCGCGAAGGACAGACACCGCTGCATGTGGCTTCCCGTCTGGGTAACATTGATATCATCATGTTGATGATACAGCACGGTGCCCAGGTGAATGCCTGCACCAAAGACATGTATACGGCCTTGCACATTGCGGTTAAGGAGGGCCAGGAAGAGGTCTGCCAAATGCTGATTGAGAACGGCGCACAGCTGGACGCGGTCACCAAGAAGGGCTTCACGCCCCTGCACTTGGCCAGCAAATATGGCAAGGCAAAAGTGGCACAGCTTTTGCTCCAAAAAGGTGCTGCCATCGATTGCCAGGGCAAGAATGAGGTGACTCCATTGCACGTGGCCACACACTATGATCATCAGGCAGTGGTTTCCCTACTGCTGGAACATGGCGCCTCCACGCAGATCAGCGCCCGCAATGGACACAGCGCTCTGCATATTGCAGCCAAGAAGAACAGCCTGGAGATCGCTCAGCAGTTGCTGCAGCACGGTGCGGACGTGGATGCCCGCAGCAAGTCCGGATTTGCGCCAGTGCATCTGGCTGCGCAGGAGGGACACGTGGACATGGTTCAGCTGCTACTGGACCACAAGGCGAATGCCAATATCGCAGCCAAAAATGGTCTGACGCCATTGCATTTGGCTGCCCAGGAGGGACATGTTCCAGTCTCACAGATTCTACTTGACCATGGCGCCAACATTTCGGAGCGCACCAAGGCCGGATACACACCGCTTCACATTGCCGCTCATCACAACCAGATCAATGAAATTAAATTTTTGCTTGAGAATGATGCGAACATTGAGATGACCACGAATGTGGGCTACACTCCACTTCACCAGGCTGCCCAGCAGGGCCATACGGTGGTGATCACTCTGCTGCTGAAGTACAAGGCCAATCCCAATGCAGTTACAAATGTAAGTTTGGCTTTCATCCATTATCTCTATGATAATTATTGCATTATGAATTACATATAAGGTGATTAAATCGTTTGATCAACCATTTGATACTCAGGGTATTACAGGGCATTACAATATTGTCATACATAAAGATATAGAACGGTGGCCAAAAGTATTTTGGCACCCTTAAAGTTAATTCTACTCAAAGTTTGAACTTACTTCATGTAAAATTTGGTATTAATGGAAAGAACTTTTGAATTCCTTTTGAATGATACAATAATTTTCTTTATCAATTAGATACCCATTGCAATTTTCGAATTTTTGTAAACGTCTACTTTTTCAACTTTTTTCCTCGATTTTTTAAAAGAATGTTTTGATGTAGAAAGTTTCTTTAAAACATCGCTAGTATTTTTTAACCTTTTTTGAAAACTGGAAAAAGGCTATTTTTGCATGAAAATGCCTTGTTTGCTTGTCTTTTTTATAATAAAAATATAAAATAAAACATGCTTTTAAAATTGTTTTTAAGCAATAAGGCAAAAAAATGCAGATTATTTTTGCATCTTGCTTTTATTATTATTTTTTTTTATGTATTATAAACCGAAATTAACCCTTTCGGTTTTAAGGTTTCGTTCAAATGAAAATTTTCTTTTCGGTTACGGTTTCAGTTACGGTTTTTACTTGTTAAAGGTTATGGTATCGGTTAGGGCTTTAGTCCCTGGTATAAAATACACCAAATAGCCTTAAAGGATCAATGTGTAGAATCCTGGGCATGCACAAATAAAGCTCTGAAATTTTCACAGTATAAGGCTCAATTATTTAAACAATTTTTGACGTTGTCACTTAAGCTTATTAATGCCTTTCCAAAAATTTAAATATCAAAAATTGAGCACACTGAATAATTATTCATAATAATTCTTGGCCGCTTCAAAGCAATTCAAAAAAGTGGATGGATACCTTTAAATTACGTATATATAACGTAATCAGTTTTTTTTATAACAGAAAGATCTTGCACAGAATATATTTCGACCGATCTTAAAACGTTAGATACTTTTGTGTTTAACAAATACCTTTGCCAGTTAAATTTCGCTTAAGATTAGTATGGCCAAAAGTAAATAAATGCTGAATACTATTTGATTCATATATTGAAAATGAAAATTTCTTAAATAAACATAATCAACATACACACACCCCCACACAACAACACAATAATCTATTTATAGACAAGCATACATATATGCATTAATAAGAGCATACAGTCATACCTATTTGTTTTGGGCACGAAATTCAATGGAGCTCATGGAACAACTACAAAAATTGATCAAACAACAGCATTCTACATGCAGTTCTCATCCGCTATATTCCTATTTGTTTTCTCTCTGTTTCTCACCATCTATTATTCTCGCTCATAAAATCAAAGAGAATTTTGAGATCGCCGAGAACCTCGTTCTCAATTGGGCGTGGTCTGCAGATAGAACGGCAGAGAGATATTTTACTACACGTATGATGAGAAAAATTAATAGTAGTTCGAAAACTGATGAGCAGTTTCTTACTTAATATTCATTGGGTTGGTCACTTTCCTGTTTTATTTTTTTGTAGGAAAATTGATTGTAACAAAGCCGTTTAATGTTTGGATTTGTTGCATAAAGTATACATATTTTTAGATACAAATTTCCATAATTTTAACGGAAAGATATTTCACAAAATTAAATAAATAAATTCTAACGATTTTCTTGATATTTTGTTTAATTTTCAGAATGGTCAAACGGCATTAAATATTGCCCATAATCTTGGCTACGTAACAGCTGTGGAGACTCTCAAGGTCGTGACAGAAACATCCGTAATTGACACAACGACTGGAGTGCTAGAGGAAAAGTACAAGGTAGTAGCTCCAGAATTTATGCACGAAACATTGCTATCCGATTCCGAGGACGAAGGCGGTGACGAACTCCTCGATCATAATCAATACAAATATATGGCGACCGATGAATTGAAAACCACAATTGAGCATGATAATAAGAACTTTGACACGACGAATCCCGAACAAGATCATTTAGATGGATTTGGTGGGAATACAATGGAAAGAGGTGAAACTATACTGTTTAATTTTTTATTTATATTTTATTTATATATTTTTTGTATTTTTCTTTATTCAGAGATAACCAAGATAACCGATTCCAATTTAAATGCATCTGTGAAGGAAAGGAGGTCAGATAATGTGGTCATCATCAAACCACCTGTTCATTTGGGGTGAGTTGAAGCTAAAGAGCTGCTTTTTATTGCATTTATTATACAATTAGTAATGATAGTGCCAATAAAAATTCCATAATAATAATTATTATATTTGAAAATTAAAAGTAATTTAAACTATTATATTGGCATTAGCACTTATAACAAAATGATGAAAGTTTGGCAATTTAAGGAAAAATTAAAAAAAAAACAAATTTTCAATTTATTTATTTTGCTTTTAAATTTCAATTATAATTAATATTAATGTGATCTCCGCAACATTTTTCAATACTAGTAAAATGAAATTTCATTAAAAATACCTTTCCAATATTGATTAAATTAATACACTCTTTGCAGATTCTTGGTTTCGTTTTTGGTCGACGCACGCGGCGGTTCCATGCGTGGATGCAGGCACAGTGGTGTTCGCATTATTGTGCCGCCCAGGGCTTGCTCGGAACCCACGCGCATCACTTGTCGCTATGTCAAGCCACAAAGAGTGGCCAATCCGCCGCCCCTGATGGAGGGCGAGGCACTGGTGAGTCGCATCTTAGAGATGTCACCAGTGGACAGCAAGTTCCTGAGGTAAGCTCAACAAAGAACGTGAAAAATTAATTGATTAATAACAAAAGTTTATTATTATAGCCCCATCATATTGGAAGTGCCCCATTTTGGATCGCTGCGCGAGAAGGAACGTGAGATCATCATATTGAGATCGGACAATGGAGAGAGTTGGCGCGAGCACAGCATGTATGACAATGAGGAGCAGCTGTTGGAGGCATTGAACGAGACAATCGAGTCGGGTGGCGTGAATCCCTTGGAGGACTTACACACCAGTCGAATAATTCGCATTGTGACGCAGAATGTGCCGCATTTCTTTGCTGTTGTGTCGCGGGTTCGTCAGGAGGTGCATGCGATCGGACCTGACGGCGGTACTGTCTCCTCGACGGCAGTGCCCCAGGTCCAGGCGATATTCCCAGCTCATGCGTTGACTAAGAAGATTCGAGTCGGTCTTCAGGCACAGCCAGTTGACCTCATTGGTTGTTCAAAGCTGCTGGGACAGGGCGTAGCTGTGTCCCCGGTAGTTACCGTGGAGCCACGTCGACGCAAGTTCCACAAGGCCATCACACTGAGCATTCCGGCGCCAAAAACCTACAATCAGGGTATGGTAAATTCATCATATGGCGGCGGCACCAATGCGAATGCGCCCACATTGAGGCTGCTATGCTCGATAACCGGTGGTCAGAATCGTGCTGTGTGGGAGGATGTGACTGGATCCACTCCATTGGCATTTGTCAAGAACAGCGTAAGCTTCACCACCACGGTATCGGCTCGATTCTGGTTGATGGACTGTCGCAATGTTGCAGACGCTGGACGTATGGCAACGGAACTGTATACGTACATGGCCCAGGTGCCATTTGTGGTCAAGTTCGTGGTGTTTGCCAAGCGAATCTCCGCGACAGAGGCCAAACTCTCCGTGTTCTGTATGACGGACGACAAGGAGGATAAGACGCTGGAGCAGCAGGAGTATTTCACGGAGGTGGCCAAGAGTCGCGATGTCGAGGTATTGCAGGACCAAAACATTTACCTCGAGTTTGGCGGCAATCTCGTGCCCATTTTGAAATCGGGCGAGCAGTTCAATACCAAGTTTCAAGCGTTTCGCGAGAATCGCCTGTCGTTTGTAGTGCACATTAAGGATCAAGAGCAGCCAAAGGGTCGCATCTCTTTCATGAGCGAACCCAAAGTGGGTCCCGGCGAGGCCCCATTGCAGCCAATCTGCGCCCTCAATGTGTCCCTCAATCCTGATATCAATGAGCAAACACACGAATACGGCAATGGCAATGATAATGAGAACGGAAATGTTATAGATCAAGGACTCACCTATAAGGATTTAATCAATGCTGAAATTAAAGCCAATACTAAATCCCTAACAGACACTGTACAATCGAATGAACATTTAATCGAAGATACCATACAGCGCGCTGATATACGACTATCGGATATATCCAATTTGCTGGGCAGTGACTGGCCGCAGTTGGCTAAGGAATTGGGCGTTCCCGAGACCGACATCGACCTAGTCAAGGCTGAGTATGCTGACCAGGATGTTGCACTGCAAAGCCTGGTCATTCTGCGCCTTTGGCTGACACAACAGGGCTCTCGCGCCACTGGCAATTCCATGTCGCAAGCGTTGAACAAAATTGGGCGCGAGGATATTGTGGAGCAATGCATGTTCAACTTGGAGCCCGTCACCGATCGATTGGAACGCGGCCTGGCCACGGCTAGAATGGAGCTGCCTCAAATTAACACGAGTCAATCGGAAATTCACCAGCTCGCCGATGGTCTTAATGAAACATTGAACATTGACATGCTTAGTCGGGAGCCAGAGGAAGAAATCAATCAAAAAGAAGACCAATTCACCGAACATCAATCGAATAATGGTGAGTGTGCAGCTTTAACCCGGTATTGAGCCGTGTTTCTACTTCTTTGATCTGTTTATTTATTAACATACACCTTTCTATACAGGCACACCAGCGTCAATCAAATCGAACAGTAACATTGCTATAAGTGTGCGACCGGATCAACAAGGTAAATAGATTCGAATCTCTTATGCTTCATTTTCTGATATTATCTTTATTTTTAGGCAATCACAAAGAAGACAATTTAATTGAAAGTTTCGCTTCAGCTGCTGTCGATGAAATTTGCGCTTCAATCGAACCCAAAACTATTAACGTTGCAGATCAATCACATATCAAATCAGATACGTCATTCTCTGCAAATATGTAAAGTATGTCACGGATCACAGAAGTAGAAGTAAACGTAGAAGATTGACGTTCCGTGTGTCTCCAAACTTTCTTATTTATTTATTTATATTTTATATATATATATACATATATGTATTTTGTTGGATTGTTGGTTTGCCTACATATTTACAATAAGCTGCTGACGGCCAATACACGAATATTTCAATATTCGCAGTTTAATGGTTGCAACTACATAAATAATTTATGAAATATATAGTATGCTATGTAGATAGGGGGAGAATCAAAATCGAATCGAAATCGTTCAATTGTTACAGCCATGGCATCAAATTAGCCATAATCGGTCACTCTTTTAAATATGATAACATAGACGCTATGAGCCTGAAGTGTTGCCGCTTTAAGAATTTCGAGATTCCTTTGCCTATCATCGCATTAACGTTATGCCAGGCCTGCTAACCAAATATTCGTAGTCTTGCAATATTTTTCAAAATATATCGTTAAATTATCATGTGTGTTTATATAAAAACAAAAAAACATTGAATATATATGCATTGATCAGTAATGAATTTGACAGGTAGCCTTACAATTATTGTGTCCACTTGAATTCATCTGAATAAAAACGTAATATTGTATTTGCAAAATTTATTGTTTAATTATCACCTGGCTCATGGGATAAGGAGTTAAATGGATGGAGCAAAATTAACATGATTGCAGCGAATATTTTAAATATTTCTATTAAAAATACGCCATGATTATCCCAGTCCGACAACTGATTCAAAATATAATGCAATTTGAAATTTGTATTACCCATTAAATCTAGCGATATTTGTCTTTCGAATTTATAAAAAACTGCTAGCTTAGAGGGACGGCGCTAAAATCCTATAAAATTAGCACCTCACAGTATACAAACGACAGAAAACAAGGTTAATATAGTAATTTTTTTGGATTTTCAAAATATGTATTGGAAAAAAAAAATACTTGCAAAAATATTTTTGAAAATTTTTTTTGAAGTCACTCTTAGAATTGTTTGAAGAATTTTTTTACATCAAAATATTTTTTTTTTAAAAATCGAGGAAAAGAGTAGAAAAAAAAAAACACTAACAAAAATTCTAAATTTTCCATGGGTACTTTATGGGTTAATGGGGAAATTAAATGATAAGATTATTTTAAAAAATCTGATTTTTGTGTTAAAAGTTTTTTTGTTTTTTAATAACTTCATCCACAAATACTTATTTCCCTGGGGTATCGTCCATCAATAATGCATAGATATCATGAATAAATATTTATTTAACATAACATTTTGGCTAAATTAATACAAACAATTAAATACTTAGGACCCAATGGGTTTCTTGTGATACTGGTGCTCTTTCAATAGATCCTCCAGCTGCTGCTCCTGATAGTACACCACAAATTGGGCCGCCGATACCTGTTTAAACAGAGCGCAGATACTCGGCTTCAGATTGTAGAAGAAGAGCAGCTGTTGTCGATGATTAAAGTCCTGAATAAGTGAATCTATAACTGTCGCCGTGGTAAAGTCCGCCCCGTAGACATGCGAGGCGTCCACGACGACGGGCACATTCTGGCGCTGAGAGTGTTTGTTGACCAAATTCCGAGCATATTCGACAGATGGAAATATTAAGCAACGGTCGGGCGTGATCATCAGATATTCAGTGCCCGATTCGGTTAAGAGTAACTCCATACTGAGCTTAGGACGTGCAGCATTGTACAAAATGAAGACGACATTGATTCCGATGCCAATCAAAATTCCACATTCTAGCGGTAGCACCAGACAAGCCACGAACGTGCCAAGGCCGGGCACCAAATCGCTTTCTAGACATTGGGAATAAACGGAAAAGTTGATATCAATTAAATTGAGCACATCAATTAAATAATAGATTATATCAGCGGTGGGCGCAAAATTTGACCTCGGGAGCACTACAACAACAACTACAACAACAACCTTTTTCGCGTCTACCTACTTTGTCGATCACCCAAATAATGTGCGAGCAAAAAAAAAGCTGCCTGTGTGCGTTGTTGTTGCTAGCTTGCTCGCGAGCTGAGCGTGTCTAATTGCTTTTATGACGCCTCGTCTCGAGCTGCCTGTGTGCGTTGTTGTTGCTAATGCCTCGACTCGAGCTGCCTGTGTGCATTGTTGTTGCTAGCTTGCTTGCGAGTTGAGCGTGTCTAATTGTTTTATGACGCCTCGACTCGAGCTGCTTGTGTGCGACATCACGGCGCCGAATAAGTATGAGAGTAGCTGCTTAACTCCCAGAGTACAGGCCGCCCACCGCTGGATTATATTATAGCTAAATCGACTTGAGATGAAATTAACACATCAATTTAATAATAGATTATATTAGAACCGATATCTTTGGATTAGCTTTGATAATTAAGTTTCTTATCGGTATCAGTGCTGCCAATTTTTTATCAAGAAAAAAGCTGTTTTTGACAGGAGAGAAGGAAAAAAATAGCTGAAAATATTCTAAGAAAAGCGCAAAAAAAAGCGGTTTTTTTATGGACTTAATTTATGTGTCCGGTTTTCACTTTTTATTTTACAACATTTAGTGAAATGCATTTAATCACTTTTCATGCGGGCTAAGTATTTAAAAATGCTCGTTTTTTAATTTATCGGACTTAAACTCATAAGCTCAAAGTGAAATAAATCCGTAGAACTTCGCCGAAATGATATTAGAGCAGGTTAAAGAAATTCACTTCCTAATAATTTTACCGAAAGTGAAAACCGGAACAGACCTGTTTAAGATTTTTATCCGGTCGTCTAATTCTTCGCAATCTATTTTATTATTTTGTTGGAAGCCGCCCATCGCCCTTGTGTGTTTTTTAGTGGTTTCATTAGCACGCAAATCACTTAGCTTTGCAGCAAATGTGGTCTTGCAGTAGATGCATAGACCCTTTCTTTGTCCGTGTCATCCCTGCGTAGCCATGCCTTAAATTCTTCGCTCTTAAGCCAAACATCCCGGCACTTTTGCTTATATTCTCATGGCATAGCAAAATGTGTGTAAATCACCACTTACGCTCATTTTTTATAGTAAAGTTTGCCTTAAAGTGGTGGTGGTGGTATTAGCAAATATCGATAAAACATATGATTAAGCTGCCACTCATTTGGTATATTTCTACCAAAACTGGTATATAATTAAATTATTAATTATCACTTAAATTATGTTTAGCGAGTTGGTAAACTTTTTTTTAACAGATTTTTCAAAAATGTTTCTTTTTTGGTACCAAATTTGTATTCTTGCAAGTGACAACCGTACTGCTACATATTTTTATAAGATTGGTGGCAACTTGAAAAAAAGCGGAAAAAGCCAAATGCATTTTTAAAAAAGCCAGAATTCCCGCTTCCCGCAATTCCCAAATTTTTCCCGCAATTGGTCTTTAAAAACAGCCAGATTTGACGGGAAAAAAGCTAAGTTGGCAGCACTGATCGGTATCAGTGAAAACTCAGCTGGGATCATTTTGGCCCTTTTCTGCCCCTTGGTTGGCCCAACGAAAGCCTTGGATGCCAGAATTTGAACAATATTCCGTTGAGTTAAGCCATTTTTTAACTCCTCTAAGATTGATTTACACTGTTTATTCGTTGTACCAAGGGCCATTTTGGAATTCACCTCAAAACTTAACTTTTTCTCGTGTTTAAACTTATTAAATGAAAATTAAAATTAGCTAATGAAGAAACTGCGAGATTATAATTACAATTACTGATTTGGAGTCACTCCAAGAGTCTTGCACGAAATAAGCTGCGACATAAAAATAGTCAATAGTTTAATTATTTTTAATTTAAAGGGCTATTTACAGAAATAGAATAGCATTCAAATATCTAAACTAATATTGACAGTCTGCTGAAAACAACTGCATTTTAATTTCGTTGATATCTATAATAGTTTAGAAGTTATTCGATCTCAAAGTTTGACCCTATCCTTGTACAAAATAAGCTGTGAGCCACTGTAGTTCATGTGCGAAACTTTAGCGAAACTGCTTCTTTTAAAGCAGTCGAAATGCACGCACTGCTTGTGCACACAGCGAGTAAGCAGTGCAAGAAGCAGTGTTTTTATGAAAGTCGTTAAATTCAAAATCGTTTCCATGTAAAACGGTCACAAAAATTGCTTTCTTAGTTAGTTCGACAGCGTCTTAGACGAAATTAAGTTAATTTCAACGCATTTATAAATACATATATGTTTCAGTAAAACTTTCCTGCCATATAAACTTGGTATTAGGGATGCAATCTCGAGTTCCTTTGGGCTTTACTCACTTTTAGCTCTCCACATTGGCTTGATGACTTTGATTTCGACCATGAAAACCACAGCAGCAATTATGATAGCGGCCAGTGTGGGCTTGGGTATAAAGTAAAAGTAGGGTGTCAGGTAAAGCAGCGCTATAATGACCAATGATCCGGAATATATGTTGCTCAGTGGTGTCCGCACGCCGCTGGCATTGTTGACAGCGCCACGGCTCAAGGCGCCGGTGCCCGGAAATCCTTGTACAAAGGAGTTTAGTATGTTGGCCGTGCCAATGGCAATCAGCTCTTGGGAGGCATCAATTGGCTTGCCGTAGGCTAAATAAAGAGTGCAATTGAAATGTTAAGTTGTATTGTGTTTATTTAAGGGGGTAAAACACTCACCGAAGGCTTTGGCTATTGCAATGCTCTCCATAAGCGAGATCAGCGGTATCACAATCAGTCCAGAGCCCATGCTGTGCACCATGTCCAGGAAAGACTCCGCAGTACCGTCCATGGTTTCGTTGGCGCTCAGCGATGTTGGCGGCCACTGGACGCTGGGCAGGCCGGAGGGAATGCTGCCCACGATGCGAAAGGGCGCGCCGTGCTCCTCGCTGTGCAGCAGGAAGCCCATGATGCAGCAGACAATGACCAGGATCGCATTGCGGGCTGTGCCAATAATCCAAATCACTTTGTTCACAACACGCTGACAACACGAACGCTCCTCATCCTGTTCCGGTCCAATGCGGCAGGTGGACAAGGTGCGCATGATCAGCAGCACCACAATGCAAGTGAGTCCGAGGACTGTGTCGGCGGCACGTGCCTCTCGGATGTTGGCGAACACCTGTCGCCAGATTTGCACAAACGTGTTGCCATTGGCCGTTATGCCCAGCACACTCTGAATCTGCGAGGTGAGAATGATCAGCGAGACGGCCGAGGTAAAGCCCGAGGCAACGGGTCCGGAGACAAAGTCAATGAGAAAGCCCAGCCCAAAGACTCCCATCAGCAGCTCCACAAGGCCACACAGCAGACTGAGCAGGGCCGACTTCTGCCATGAACCCTTCGCCACTTGGTATGTCATCAGTGCAACAATTGCGGAGGGTCCCAGTGGGACATCCTTGCAACTGCCCAGAAAGACATACACAAAGCAGCCCACAAACGAGGAATACAATCCATACTAAAAGGAAATAAAATTAAATGGGAGTTTAAATGAAGCTGAGTTGGATCACTTACCGCTACCGGAAGACCGGCAATGCCCGCGTAGGCCAGTGCCTGGGGAATGACTGTGAGTCCCACACTGATGCCGGCCACAAGATCACAAACGGCATCCTCACTTTTATAGTCCGGCAGCCAGCTCAGAATCGGCAGCCTCTTGTGCAGCGTTTTTCTATTGAATATTCGCTTTTGGCAATCTTTAAGGCATCTGCCCGTGGACTCGGCGATGCTTCCTGATGGCTGTGGATTCACTTTTCTACCGTCCTCCGTTACTGAAGAACATACGTAAGCATAAGTAAAACACGGCATAGTTAAGATCATAAGTCTTGGCTCTCGCCGGTTTATTTAACGTGGCGTGTTCCAAAAAGGATTACTACCACGGTATTCGTATTTGCAAGCAAATAATACAGCGAGTCTGATACAATGCGTCAGTTAAGATCAGTGGTGGGCACGAAATCTGAATGCGGGACCACTACAACAACATCAACAACAACAACCCTATTAGAGTCTACCTAAGTTGGGAGCAGCCGCTGCTCCCGGAGCCACTGCGTGCCCACCGCTTGTTTAAATAATATATATTAGAAAAGAGAAAATATGCGCATATTTCACCCGCCAATAATTGAATACCTTTCTTGATTATTAAAAAAGTTTGAATCAAAAGTAACTTTAAAAAATTCGAATCTTGCATTGAATTAAGTTACCATTTCGTGGAGAATAAGACGATTTTCATGAGTGCAGGGCAAACTTTCCTTTAAAGTAATAATATTTTATCAACATTGTATTATGATTTTTTTATATGGAACGGTTGATTTTTGATTATTTTTATTGTAAGATATTGAAAGAATTGTACCATTCAAATGGATTAGATTGCAAGATTAAAGGGCCTGTCATTTTTTCCTTGAGGCTTCTGTCACATTGTTATAAAATTAAAAAAACCCCATGAAAGGTGGCAATAAATCTCACGTGAGAGTTCGATGAGCACAAAGATATTTTTAATTATAAAAATGTAGATAAATATGTGTCTATAAATGTATTACATTCACAACAGACATGATCTGATGAAGTGCTTTATAGAACGTCACGAAAGTTTTGCAATTGCCAGCAAAAAAGTTAAAGTTAAATTGCATACCATTACGATAAAGATAAATTTGTTGTTATTGTTAACGCTGCAACTCGTTGACTAAGTTTTGACAATAATTTAAAATATCACGTACTAAACACGCGCCAATTTACTGAGGCCATTTACATTTAAAGAATACAATATGTATTTGTTTTTGTTTGGAATACCTATTGTGTTTCCTTATACCCCTTATGTTTAATGAAAAGGGTATGATAACTTTGTCACAATGTAACATAATTATAGTCACACTTTTATTTATTTTTATATTGTAGATACTATGGTTTAATTTTTTCACAGGGTATTTCGCAGTCGCATACACACTTTACTACTTGACATATTTTTGCGATAATACACAAACTTCATTGTCAAGGTCAACCGATTTATCGGCTGAGAACATCTGGCCTATTCTTTACATTTCGCATTCCCTTATAATTGTGATTATTTCTCGGTTATGAAATGATCATAAAATCACTTTTGAGTTATTCAAGCGCGTTAAAGTTGTTTTTGTTTCTTAATTAAATACAGAGTATTTCTTTTTTACTTACATATAAACTCCTTAGATCCCTGAGAGCCGCCTTCTATGCTATAGTCACTGTAGTTTTGTTCCGGTAAATTTAAATTGATGCTTATTGAGGAACACTTGAGTGCATCATTGATATACACATGATTCGAAGCAGGATTGGATTTCATTTTAAGTTGTTTTTTAATTACTTTATTTATTAAGAAACAGACTCTGGAATGCTATCAAAGTCGTTTATAAACAATTTAAGCTTCATCAAGCTAATCGATCTTTAGTTCCAGTATTTATATGGATACGAGACTTTGGAAATAAGAGACCACCAAGCAAGAAAGAGTCTCTTTGAGATAAAAATATACATACATATGTATGTATAATCCGAGGTTATTCTCGAATTTCATTTGAAATATTTTGCATTTTTGTGTTAATTTTTTCAAAGTATATTTGTGTACAATTAACATTAAAATAAAGTGCTTTTCATAATAACTGTTTGTACAATGATGATGATTGTATGTACATATGTTGGGGAACTTCCGTCCACTCTACTGATCTAGTTGAGCACTCTCGAGTGCGAATACTCGTTTTATACTGTGCAACTGTAAACCTGTTTGGGTCAAAACAAAAAACATTAAGCTGAATGGAATTAGATGAGACTACATTGTTTTTGAGTGTTATTATTTTTAAAAATAGTACTACACTTACATGTATGAACATTAAAAATAAATAACCACAAACATTTTTTAAAATTTTTACTCCTAAAGACCCAGAACTTATCCAAAAAAAAGTATTCTGAATAGATTCCCTTACTAGATTGTATTTACGTTTCCGTAAACCTATCCTTTAGTTTTTATTTTAAATTGATTAAAGGTGTTGCATACTGTTTTTGTAAACAAATACTTATAATCAAAATAAAATTTAAATAAATGAGACGTTCAATAACCGTGTCATAGAGTAGAAAGAGCGTGACATTATTGTGAATATACTCTTTAATTCGATTGCTGTTTATTATCGAATTGATTGTTTTATTGGCGACCCTCAGCACTCTTCTCTCCAAATGATCTCATGGTCGATCGTAGCCAAGCCTATTTGTTGGCTTTGTTTTGGGCCAACAAATATTTCACACACTTTGACTCACAGCTGAATTGCAAATATTTAATACTATTAAAACTGTCTATTTTTTAGTTGTAGTTGAATTTTTTTATAATCCTCATTGGAACTTAATTTGTGTGTTTAAGTATATGTAATAAATTATTTTATTTCTTTATTTTTTATTTATTTAATTTTTGTTTTAAACCGAAACTCGCAGTTGACACTTATAAGCACATAATTGTGTTTTGTTTTGACGATGGCACTAAACTTAAACTAATTTGCCCAAAATTTATAAGTTTACAGTTTCTTATTGTTCTTCCGAGAGTTGCAGTAACTGCAACTTAACACTGTGTAATCTGCGAACTAAACTAAATACGAATTTGTTTTACGGCAACGAATTTCTCGAATTTCAGCGTACATTTAATGTAAGCGACGTTTGTTTATTAGTTTGTGGCGCATGAAGCTTCTGATCGGAGCTTTTATTGTGAGCCGGCGTCAGTGTTGGGTGCGAGCTTTGGGCTCGGGGAAATGCAAGCATTGCGCTCTCACTCTCTCAATTCAATTTCGAAAGGTAAGAGAGTGAGGGACAGCGAAAGTTGTTGGCATTAAAAACATGCACACTCACTCACACACACGTGTAAATACAAGAGCACGCAACTAAAACCGCATTTATTTTTAAATATAAATTAAGTTCAACAACTTATTACGTTAAAATTAAATAATTTATATACACGTGCTAGCATTGGGGCTAACATTGGGATACACAAACTTATACATTTATATGGCACAGCATTTTTACCAAAAGTCTATAAATAGATTTCAAGCGCCTAAAGAAACAGTCGCAATGCAATGTAATTTCCGACAGCTTATTTCTTATTGACATTTGTCACAGTCCATGCAAATGCCCGGCTAGCTCAGTCGGTAGAGCATGAGACTCTTAATCTCAGGGTCGTGGGTTCGAGCCCCACGTTGGGCGAGTTTAGATTTTTTGTTTTTTTAGAGCTGAAATTATAAATTTTTTTATTTTATTCTACATATTATGAATTTATTAAATTTTCATCAAGTCAAGGAAGTTTAGAATAAATTTTAATTTTATTTATTTCAACATTTTGATTTGTTTACCATTTTATTGGCCTCAAAATAAAACAAAGTCATTTTCTTTTTTAACATTTATTTAATAAAATTTAACTGCTACGGACAAAACATTTTCAATGGGTAAAGTTTTTAACTGCAAACGTACAAAATTGATTTGAATGTTATGTAATGCCTTAAAGTTGAGATTTGCAAATCAGTTTAAGTGCGAACTTGTAAAACTTTTCCATGTGCATGTGTTTCATATCGAAAAAGCGCTTTCAATGCATTTTGTAATAAATTGAATAACTTTTGTCTAGAATTACAGATTATTTATTACATTTATAATATTGTTACTTTGTTGTTGGTTGTTAAGGTTTAATATTGAATTTGTTTACAACATACGAGAAAGAGTATAAAATTATTTGAAGTGTGCTAAAGTTGTCTACTTATTGAATCAAAATAATGCATTTTAGACGACAGTTGTTCGGTTTTTCGAGTATTATATATCAAGTACAGACTAGTGTTTTTTTAAGGATATCTATATAAAACCTTTGTTAGACAATACGTACATATGTATGTAAAACTATGTATAACGCGACTTTGTGTGAGAAGCGAATAAAATTGACGGTGGTATTTATGAAACTTATACAATATAACGACATTTGGACTAATGACGACTGCAACTTGCACTTTATCTAATTATGTATGTATTTCGCCAATTTGATAGCTTTTTGAATTCCAGGAGCATTATCGGGAGCATAAAAAGTATTTCTTTTTGATTTATTGAGGCACATTTGATGGATCACTAAAGGACATGAACGTAAATTGTTGGATTGCATTTCTCCTGCCGTGGCCTAAGTCGCCTTCTAGAAATGCTTTCTCATGCTCATGTGGGCGGAGTAAACAAACGGCGCCATCAGAGTGCACACAGACACCAATATGTTTACAATTATTTGTTGATTTGCTGTAATTTAAAAAATTCTTTATTAATTCTTGTCTTAATTAATTTTTTAGTTAAACCTACCTCCACTGCAAATATCGTGCAATATATCCTCCACATAGCCATTGTCATTGTCACATAGACACAGTTTGGTTTTACTCGACATGAATTTGGATACTCCAATAGTCCGATTATTGTTCTCGAATTGACAAACCATACCGTCCTCACAGTCATTATTGCTGTTGCACTTGTGACGCAGTCCTGGAAAGACAACAAAAATTTCTTATTAAAATCTTAAACTTTTATAAATTTTTACACGTTTCTTAAAAACGTGCTTTTTATTTAAAAAAAAAAAGGATATATTTTAATCTATTTCTTGAGTCTTGAAACAATTAAAAGATATATACTTCTTAAACTTAAATTAGGAAGATTATATATGAATGTTTAGTAGGTCGGTGTATTTGATTCGTTTTCATGTCAGAAATTCTACATTGCACGTATATACCACAGGTACAAATGATTGGGTATACACCTAAATATCTAATATTTATTTCGAATATTTTGAAAGTTTTCAAAGTGTCAAAAAACTTATTTCGGTGCTTTTTGTTTGAATACAATCCATATTTCTAGTTATGGTTATGCCTGTAAATATCGTAGTCGATATGTAAGAGAATTTACGTGTTCTCTGCAATTTGTTGTGTTGTGCATGTCACAAATTGGCACTGCGGCTTTTTTGAGGGGTTGCCTATTTCAGACACGACATTGTCACATAAATTTGACTTTGCGCTACCATAAAGAAAATCTCGACTCAAGTTACCTTCCGCATTCAACATCATCTTGTATGCAGCGAATAATTCTACAGAAGTTTTGAAACAATGCGAGACAAAAATAAAGAAAACAACAAGAAAATTAAAACAAGGGAAACCTTTTTATTTGACCAGGAGTGCTTGGCAATGAACTATCCTGCGTGTTTCCTCAAGGTAATTCTAAATTATGACATGTCCATCTTACATGCTAATTTCTAAGTATACAGTAATGGGTATCCGCTAGTCGAATACTTTTGAGCAACGCTGCAACATTTGCTCACTTTTAGGCGTAAGACATAAAAGCGAAATGAAAGACATGTGAAAGTCTCAGATGGAAATCTAAATAAATTAAAAGGTCCCGCACGGAAGGATACGAGCACAGAAGAACGTGTGAATACATATGTGATGAGGCTTTGTTTAATTCTCATTTAGGGCCGCTTGGTACTTGAGTCACTGGCAAACAGAAACACAAACAAAAACAACTAGCTGCCAAGAAGCTGGCCTCTTGAATTATAAATGTAATTGTACAAGAAAAATGTCTAGCAATTAGGTAGGTGCTAAAACTAATGGTAACTGAGATTTCTATTTCGAGATGACCTTATTCGTATCCGTATCTGTATACGTATCTGTATCTGTAGCATACCTTTGAGCACATCTTTGCAGAGTCCGTTCATGGGTGGCGAGTCGTCTCCACAGAGGCATCGCATCTTGTAGTCGTTGGTGTCCTTCACACAGCTGGTTCGGTCTATGGCCGAGCAATCGTCGTGATTGTTGCACTCGCGACCTTTGACTGCAAATGGTAATCGAATGGTAATTAATTAATTCAATATTCTCAATTCAATTATAACAACTGTTGGCAATTAGCCAGAGCACCGCCTAGATTCTCCTACTATTACTATTTGTACTACATCTACTACTAATGCTACTACTACTTTCACTCCTTCACTGTACTACCCGTTTGCGGACTGACAGTGCGCGTGATTTGCCAATAAATTGAGCATTTACCATTTCGTTTTGCCATTAGCGTTGTTGTCATTTCATTTGACTGACTTGTTTGATCAATTTCTGATTTGTGCTCGAGCCTATAGCTGCAATAACAATAACAATTTAGTTATGTGTATTTGTCTAGCAAATACAATAGTAAACCTGCCAGACACGGCATGTCATTAGGCGATTCGCTTCCTCCATGATAACAGTGTTTTTTTTTTCCTGGTATGCTTTAGCATACATTTAATACTCTCTCAAACATTTTGATTAGTTTAGGGATTACTAATTATAGATTAATATCTTGTTAACAAGCATCAAATGAAATGTTTCTACATCAATCTGTCATCTAAGCATATTTCATTTGTCAATATATACGGTTTACTTAAGACTAAATCGACTTAATTTATTCAAACGATCAACAAACATTTCACTAATGATGCATATTAATGCGTTTAGATAGAGTTTATAAGAGTTGTTAATGAGTATATAAAGTATTGCAACTTCTTTATCAATTTTTATCACACAACATTTGTTACGATTAACCTCGACCCAAATTTTACAATTGTGAGGGTGAGTTTGCCAAAAAAACTACAAAATTCGTATCGATTGTCTGTTTTTTGGGTAGACTTTTAAGTACTTTAAAGAAATTTCTAGAAGATGAGTATTTGTTTGGATCGTAAGAAATCAACTGGAAAGTAATAAGTTAAACATAAAAACAGTATGAATCATCATTTAAATGGAGCCTAGAATTTTGTAATGATTTTAAAAGTCATTTAAGCCAGACGCTAATTATACGATTCCTATTTTCAAAAATATATTGTATGCAATTTGGGATTCTTTTTCATGAATATAACTTCTCTGTAGAAATGTTTGCGTACTTCAGATATTTTCAAAAATATATTGTACGCAATTTGGGATTTTTTTCTAGAATTCAACTTTTATAAAGAAATGTTTGCATACTTCTAGACATATTTAAATATCTGATTTGTATCAGATAACTAGTTAAAAAAGTAGCTGAAATTCCATCGCATGTTTACTTATTGATAATCAAGCTGAAATCAGTTTTCACCACTGCCACATCCAAGTCAAGAGGCAATACTCACTTATGGGTCCCTGTGTGGGGGGCGGCTGATTATTGGTCTTGCCGAATGTGGTCAATGCCGTCGAGCTCACCCCGAAGAGTATGATGAAGACGCCGAAGAGCATGGTCAAGCTGCCACATTGGGTGAAGCGCTTCAAGGGCTGCATTGTGGTGCAACTTGAGTTGAGCGTGCAGGAATTAAATTAAGGCGCCAAAAGTCGAGTGTTATATAAAGCGTTTTAACGTTTTTTATTATTGTTTTCTGTTTTATTATCAAACTCTCACGCACTATAGTTAAAAGAGTGAAAAGTGTTTTTTATATGCAAATCAATTTTATGCAAATTTTTCAACTGAAACCAGATCCAACCCGAAAAGAGCACATCAATCGAAGCAGTAAGAAAATGTCGAACCAAGTTGAGAATTATATGCAGTTTGCAGATATCAGTTTTTATTATTGTTAGTCGTATACTTGATATTTCACTATGTCACTAAACTCTATCTAGATCTAGAACTAGATCTTAATCAGTATTTGAGCCAACTGAAGAATGAACCAGTCGCCTGCGCGCTCGAAATCCAAATGATGAATTTCCTGGCCGAAGCGTTGCTTAAATTTTGTACCCCAACGGCGCCGTGGACGGCTCGACGGCTACTTACCGCTCGCTCACGCCAGTCTCGAGGCCTACCCCCAAAGACCCGTCTACTCTCAAGGAACCAAACAATTGGGTTCACCTGACAACGAAGTTTGTATGCTCTTACCACATAAAACTGAGATTATGATAATTACAGTATTCATTAATTTATATATTTAAAATTAAATTATTAAAAAATTACAATATAGTGCAAAATAAATAGTAAAAATTAAATTAAAATTAAGTCTATTTTCAGCCTTTAAATTTATTTATTTGTTAAAGCAAATAGACATGATATTGGATGATATTTCGCAAGATCATTCTCCATTTCTTTAATTGGATTTTTACTATAAAATAAAATCCCTCATTTTAATTGACAGCTTGTGTATTTTAATCACAGACGTCAGAGATTCTTACAATTTATAAATATACATACATTTTTTAAAAATGTATTACATATATGATATATCTTACAAGATAACCGGTTTAAATTTCATTTTTATAACATTTAAACACCTGTAATTATACACTTATAATATGAAAGTAACCAGTTTTACAATATTCCTAATCAAGTTATTAAATTACCGAGTACTTGTACTCAAGGTCTTAGATGCATTCACTTAATCGTTGTACTCGCAACGAGAGTGTATTAAGGCATTCATATTAGGACTACTCTATGACTATGCCTGAATTTACCTGAATATGTGAGTTCGTGTGTGTGTGTGTGTATTTGCATATGTGTGAGTCAAGCTGTAACGCACTTGAAGTGACTTCGTGTATTTCGTTAACGAAGATGGATTTTTGTTGCTGTTGTTTGTGTTGTTGTTGTTGCTTTGTAGTTTTACCTTCGTGCAATTTTTATTGTTTTTATTGTTGTTGCTGTTGTGCTTAGAGTCGCGACGGCCTCGTCTCGTCCTCGTCTTGGTCTTTGTGTTGGTGTTGGTGTAACTCAATGTGTGTATTATAATAATGGCGAAGTCATTAGAGCCATTGCATAGCCTAGTTTTTGGAGCCTCCAACTAATACGCTCACGGGCCACACAACAATAAAGTGTAGCATTAGCACGCACAACAACAACTTAAGCAACAACAACAACAACAACAACAGCGTGTAAAAGTACTTTTGCTAAAACAACAGCAAATACTTATTTTGGCCATTATTCTTGGTGTTGTTTTTTTTGTTTTGTTAGTTTGTGTTTGTGTTTTTTTGGGGTTGTTCAGGGCTCTAATTACGTTTCACTTGCACTGCCAACTAACATCAATGTCTGCTTGTTGCTTTCTGGCCGAACGCTCTGCCAAAAGGTTGCATGCCACGCCCACAATGTCCAAATTGCCAAATTTCACAAATCACAAATTGTGTATCAAGGAATGCAAAAAACGAAAACAAATAAACACATGAAAATACTTGTACTCAATTTGCTTATTTAGTTGAGTTCCATGTCGAGTTTTCTGCCTTGTCTTTTGTTTTATTTGTTATTATTTGAAATTGCGATACTTGATACGTCTGTAAATAGTTATTTAAATATGTGTTCTAAATAAGGTCAAAAATGTAAATTCTTGGCATACCAAGTTGGTCCGACATGAAATATCGTATCGGAGTCGGACTTGTGTTTAGCCTTTTCAGAATGGTGGGAGCTACTTGGGGCTTATTTTTGGGCTCGTTGTCGTGGAATATGTCAAGCGGTCATCTTATCAGGGCCTGAATCTTGTTATAAACGATTATTGTGATTGGTGTGACAGCAAAGCCATTTGCCCTTCACTAAACGTGAGGCATTTAAAGCCATTTTGGTTTTTATAACCCAAAGCATAAGAAATTAATTTTACACGCAAACAAAACATAATGAATTAACCTTTCATACACTGACAAACTTATTAGTTGAACAAAATATTTAGACTGTGATTCAAGAGGGTTTCTTGAAATTATTAGTAGATAAATAAACAAATAAGTAATGTATAGAAAAAACGGTTTTTATTTTTTGAAAATGTATCAAAATGCATTATTTAAGAATTAATAAATACAGTCAATAATATCATAAGTTCAGTTATATGAACTAAAGCTACTCAAAACATTTATTTTCTGCGCCTAAAAAATACTTTAAAAATCATAGCTGTTTCTTAAAATAAAAAGCAAAGTACTTAAAAACAATGCCTTTCATTCACCTTGTGCCAATGTGCAGCGGCAAAAGCAAATATCAAAAAATGAAGAAAGAAAAGAAATAAATTCTTGCATGGCATACCTAATTAACTACAAGCGAATTATTTATATATATACATATATATTAAAATGTATATAATATTTTTACAGACATATTTTTTGACTTCTTGACATTATTGATAAATGTTGTGGCCGAAATAGTTGGGAAATTATATAGAAAAATCACGAATGAGAATCAAATGAAAATGAAGGGGCTGCAGCTATGGGCCCCGTAATTAAATAGCCATTTCTTTGACGTTTGTCCACAATCTGGCTGCCATGTAATTCTTAACTGATGATTAATTAGTGCGACAGAGAAATGCAAAATGGTCAACTAACTGCTAGTATATATGTTAGTTAGTATGTATGTAGTAATTTGCACATGAAATCTCTGTGGAACTGGGGAATGGAACTGGAACTGGCGATGAGCATGCCTAGAGGTCATCACGTTTACGCTGCGCAACCGGAACCCAACCCAGCTACAATAACTCCTGAGTGAATGCCAATTTGGGTACTTTAATTTCATATTATCGTCAAGTGTAATTGCACCTGAGTCCAAGCTCACACTCTCCACGTATGAATACCATGCTCTTCTATTTCTACATGCAAGTTTGTTCTTCTGTGTTCCACCGTGAACACAAAGGTGAAAAGCTATTTCATGGTAGAGACAGAAAAAGGAAGACTGCTTCCAGCGTATTTCATATACCCTGCAGCTGTAAACTCTCGAGTTTTTTACTGTTTAACGAAATATAATTTATTTGTTTTAAATAATACAATCTATTTTATAAATTAAGATTCATGATAACTTCTTTTAAAGATAACCTTTAATTTAACAATTATTAAATATATAGAATTTATTAAAGAATACATTATATATTATATATTTTTCCCGCCAAATCACAAAATCTGACTTTCAGCCAAAGTCCAATTGCAGGAAAAAATTAATTTAAACAGCGGAAGTTTAATTTTTCCCTATTTTTACAAAAAATGTTATATTATACAAAATTGTTATTCATTACAATCTTGATGAGCCGGACCACTAAAAACCAAAGATAGGAATGCTGCTATGCAATTAGATGCATGGATATTTGACATTCTAATATTTTTCGAAATATGCTAATAATAAACACTTTTTCAGAACTTTAAACTGACATAGCTTTGATTCTGCATACAAATTTAATAAAAAGTATGTTATATGCATACATTCATAATCTTGATCTTGTGTTGTGGCCAATATTGGTGAGTGGTACATCTGTTTCCAAAGAGCAACAAAAACGAATCAAAAAACGGCTTTCTCCAATACTAAATTTACTGAAGCATCGACATTTCGATGCTTGATTGGATATTTTTCAAATTAGATTGGTCTTCCATTATTATGTAATCTGTATCCGACAAGATTTAGTGTCGCAATCTGAAACGAATGTAAGTCCATGAAATTTCTAAATTGAAACAAATTATTAAATGTTGTCGTGTCAAATACAGATTGGGCCACGTCGTTGCAGAAATCCTATAAAACCCGACAAAAATTAACATTTTTCATCAGTTCCCTAAGAAGTTCTAATAACCCAAACTCGTAAAAATGAAACTATTCGTAAGTCATTTAAATATTGTTAGCCTAGTTGGCGTTAACTAAGAATATTATTCTTATTTTTTCAATAGTTGCCCTGTGCTCTTCTGCTGGCCTTGGTTGCTGTTAGCCACGGAGCGCTTCCCCCCTCAGCACAGGGATCGCAGGCATCACAGGCAGCACAGGCACAACGTACAGGTCCACAGGATCAACAACAACAGAATGATGAATCCTAAGTCCAAGTCTAGGATTATGAAAGCTGACTAGCTTCACAATTCATTAGGCAACTAATGAAAATGTAATCAAACTGCAATAAAGAAAAATAAAAAGCAAATTTAGAAAATATTATTTGAATTTTCTAAACAATGTAAAAATGGTAAAAGAGAAAATACCAAACGTTTTCATAAAGTAAAAACGAAGCAAAAACGAACGTTTTACTGTTTGCTGTTTCCAATTCCGATCGAAATGGACTTGTTTTTACTTCCCGAACTCGGTTTCGAAAACGTTTCGAAAATTCATTTTGAGTACTTCAGGTTGAATATAGCAGATAGAATGTAAATTAGACTAAAACTTCGTTGTTCGAGTTTTGTAATTCAATTTAAGCAACACTAGCGCTTTCGATTGAGAGAGTTGGTATCAGTGCTGCCATAAATCGATAACAAAAACAGGCCAGAAAAAGTGACAAAAAAGGTGACAAAAATTTAAAATCGGTGACAAAAAAGGTGACAAAATATCGGGACAGATTTTTAAATAAAATTCATTCAAAAGTACATGAATAATTATGTTTTATGTATTAGTATTTTTAAATTATTATTAATTATTATTAATATTTTATTATTATTTTACAATATTATAATAATTGAATAGCATCGTCAACAGCTTCTTCATCGGCTTCGCTTGTTTCGTTTTTATAAGCTGAGCATGTTCCAATAATTTTCAAGAATTCTTCGGGAACTTTGTACGTGTAGCAGCACCTTTCCGTAGCGGCAAAGTCCAAATCTTAGAAATAAAATTTTAAAAATTTTTTTATGCTTGTCTACTTTTGCTATTATGCTTGTTTTGCATAATTTGCAGTATGCCTTACTGGAGTCGTCAGCATCGCGGTCAATTCAATCCTTAAAATCAGGCTTGTTTATCCACGACTCGCGGAATTTTTGTTTATATAAATTTTTCGGCATTGTTGACAATTTTATTTCTGGCTCTCAATGACATAAATTTCAAAGCAATTGATAAGGTGATAGATTTGGTGATAGGGGCTTTTTCTAAAATTTTGGTGACAAACCTATCGAAAAAGTGATAGATCTATCACTAAAAGGGCTGTTATGGCAGCACTGGTTGGTATCGATATCAAAAATTAAAGTGGAATTCAGAACAGCTCGGTTTTGTTTTTAATAAAATATTTTATTGATGCTTTAAGAATTTTTTTTTTAAAAATACTTGAACTGCCGGCTTTTGAGCCAGAGACCAATGATATAAATTCTCCCTCCTTGTTTTCCCAAATGCCTATTTATAGATTTGATTATTACTAAACTGTAATTGTCTCATTGTGATTATTGCTGTTCAGGTCGCTCAAATATGGAAAATTTTAGTTGTCTAAAATCTTTGCTTTTTTTATAGTCTCTGAGATCTAGGTGCTCTTACAGACGGACAAACAGACAGACGAACAGAAGGACATGGCTATATCGACTCGGCTATTGCTGCTGATCAAGAATATATACTTTATGGGGTCTGCCTCGGCTCCATCTGCCAGTTATGCACTTTTGGTGTGACAAAATTAAGAGACCCCTGTACTGTTTTTTAAGTACGAGGTAAGAAATAAAATCCGCTTATAAATGAATATGAATTGTATTTAATTTTAAACTTAAGCTGAAAGGATAAAAAGATCATTTCACTCTATCCTATCAAAATCAGGTAAATATTGCGATTGGTGAATAAAATTGCGTAAACATTTTTTTTATCCTTTTCTTTATTTGCAGTTTGATTACATTTTCATCAGTTGACTAATGAACTCTCAAGCAAGTGAGCTTTCATAATCCTAGACTTGGACTTAGGATTCATCATCCTCTTGTTGGTTATCGGCATGTTGTGGACCCGTACGTTGTGCCTGTGCTGCCTGTTGTTGGTTATCGGCATGTTGTGCACCTGTACGTTGTGCCTGTGCTCCCTGTTGTTGGTTATCGGCATGTTGTGGACCCGTACGTTGTGCCTGTGCTGCCTGTGATGCCTGCGATGCCTGTGCTGAGGGGGGAGGCGCTCCGTAGCTAACAGCAACCAAGGCCAGCAGAAGAGCACAGGGCAACTATTGAAAAAATAAGAATAATATTCTTAGTTAACGCCTACTAGGCTAACAATATTAAAATGACTTACGAATAGTTTCATTTTCACGAGTTTGGGTTATTAGAACTTCTTAGGGAACTGATGGAAAATGTTAATTTTTGTCGGGTTTTATAGGATTTCTGCAACGACGTGGCCCAATCTGTATTTGACACGCCAACATTTAATAATTTGTTTCAATTTAGAAATTTGATGGACTTACATTCGTTTCGGATTGCAACACTAAATCTTGTCGGATACAGATTACAGAATAATGGAAGCCCAATCTTATTTGAAAGATCGCCAATGAAGCATCGAAATGTCGATGCTTCGGTAAATTTAGTATTGGAGAAAGCCGTTTTCAATTGCTGGAATTTTGTATGGATATTATTAGTATGCAGTTTTCAGCACTCATTAAAATCTTTGATTCGTTTTTGTTGCTCCTTGGAAAAAATGTACCGCAGAGCAATATTGGTCACTTAAGAAGATCAAGATTATAAATGTATTCATAAAACATGTTTTTATACCCGTTACTTAAAAAATAAGTAATAGGTTGTACTCGATGCAATGTATGTAACAGGGAGAAGGAAGCATCTCCAACCCTATAAAGTACATATCGAGCCCTTTTTGCGGATAATTTGTTTTTCCGAAATTTGTTATCTTTTCTCCTGTAAAATTTGCTTTTTGTCGCTAACGTTATATCCGCAAATAGGGCTCGATATATTCTTGATCAGCATCAACAGCCGAGTCGGTATAGCCATTTAAGCGCCTAGATCTCAGGGACTATAAAAGCTAGAGCAAACAAATTTGGCACACAGACTTCTATAAGCCCCACGCAGGTCAAGTTTGTTTCAAATCTTTTCCACGCCCCTTTTCGCCTCCGTAAATCGCAAAAAGCCATTAGGAATATTTTACTAATTAACGTTAACTACTATTATCAGCTATCATCCCACAAAATTGTAACAAGATCTGACAAATATAAAGGTGGTAAAGGCTGATTAAAGTTGTTAAGCAATGTAAGTGCCTAGGAGCGTGCAATAAAAAATCGTAATCTGAAGCGAATGCAAATGCATTAAAACAAATTTATAAATGTCGGCGTATCAAATTAATATTTTCACGCATCGTTGCAGAAATCCTATAAAACCCGACAAAAATTGACATTTTATATCAGTTCCCTAAGAAGTTCTAATAACCCAATCTCGTAAAAATGAAACTATTCGTAAGTCATTTTAATATTGTTGACCTAGTAGGCGTTAACTAAGAATCTAATTCTTTTTTTTCAATAGTTGCCCTGTGCTCTTCTGCTGGCCTTGGTTGCTGTTAGCCACGGAGCGCTTCCCCCTCACAGGCATCACAGGTAGCACAGGTACAACGTACGGGTCCACAACAAGCCGATAACCAACAACAGGGAGCACAGGCACAACGTACAGGTCCACAGCAAGCCGATAACCAACAACAGGGAGCACAGGCACAACGTACAGGTCCACAACATGCCGATAACCAACAAGAGGATGATGAATCCTAAGTCCAAGTCTAGGATTATGAAAGCTCACTTGCTTCAGAATTCATTAGTCAACTGATGAAAATGTAATCAAACTGCAAATAAAGAAAAATATAAAAAAAATGTGTACGCAATTTTATTCACCTATCGTAATATTTACCCGATTTTGATAGGATAGAGTGAAATTTAATTAAATAATTAACGAAGTATATAAATATATAAATTTTCTATTCCCTTCTAGAAATTCCTGAGCTAACTGATTATATTACTTGTATTATCATTAGTTATTCTTACTAATACTTTTTGATCTGATTGGATTTTTAGATCACTTAGAAATTTTTTGAATAGCCCCAGATTCTTAGCTCTTACACTTTAATTAAAGTTTTTTTATCCTTTAAGCTTAAATTTAATTATAAAACATGTTCATTTACAAATTTAAATATTATTTAATTTAATTTTATAGCGTATTTTGTTACTGAATTTTATTTTAATTTTTAAAAGTTCGTTTGATCAACTGTACTTATTTGACATTAAATAAAATAATTAATAAAAATATAAATATATGTTCACTATCGAACAGAGTTGTTGATATTATCTCGACAAATCGAAGCTTTTATTGGCGATAATTTAAATTCAATTTTAAACACAATGTTAAGTTTGAATTAACATAAATACAACAAGATAAAATGATATATCTAGAAATTAAAATATTAATACATTCTACCTGAAGAATAGTCCATTATATAATCTGGCTCAGACAAGTTTAAGTCTTGCCATCTGAATCTAAAGAAGATGCATTCAATTTCTATATTAAACCTAATTAAAAATGTTGTCGTATCAAATACAGAATTGGACACGTCGATGTAGAAATCCCATAAAACCCGACATAAATGAACACCCCAATCTCCTGAAAATGAAGCTGTTTGTAAGACATTAAATTGTTGTCACATTATCTAGTGAATAAGAATATTTTGAATCCTTTCTCAACAGTTGCATTGTGATGAGCACAGCGACTATATGAACTAGTTCCTGACCTAGTATTTGATTAAAAATAAATAAATTGTAAACAAATTAACAAATCTGTCTCTCTACCAATTGTGATTTAATTGTAACGAAGATCTGTAGTTATTAAATTGGGTCGTTTATTTTTCTTTTATATAATTTTCTGTAAGTGGACTGCCTACTTCCATACGGATCTTAATTATTGTGTCCACAAACGACTCAAAATTTATCTCTGAAGCTGAGAATGTTGAGCATAATCTTTTCAAATTTCATTATTGAAGTGCTTTAGCTCCTAATCATAGCTTTGTTGCGCATACGCCACGTTAACCAAAATTGAAACTCTAAATAAATTAGTTGACTGATTAGTGTATGTTGAATGACGTTTGTCCTTATTAGATAGGTAGCTTATAAATTAAAAACATGCATATTTTACAAAAGTACACCCTTTTTCAAAACTTCACACTGTCATAACTTATATTCTGCAAATAAATTTGATTCATTACGAAAATTTAATTATTTTTTTAATTATTTGCTACAATTTCAATACAACAATTGAGACTATCGTCATCGTTTGTCCGTTTTTCGGTTCCTAGCATCACCGATTTAATAAGTACCATACTCCTAGGAAGTAATGTTCGTTGTAATTTGATGACGTACTTCAAGCGGACATTTAACAATAAAACATTTGACTTTCATGTTTCCCAAAATAGTCGACGCTATTAATAGAAATGTATGTACAAAATGCGTTTGCACACGAAATACCTTTAAGTAGATAAGTAAATACATTCATTAAAAGTGATTTATTATATTCACATTTTCTCAGTTGGCACTCACAGAATATCTTTTAAATTAACTTTCTTTATTATTAATATATTTTTAACTAAATTTCTATACCAATAAAAGTAGTGAAAAACGTGGAGGGAACTGCGTCCTAATTCTTAATCTTAAGTTGAGGTTTATGTAAACCAATATTGACCCATAACTCAGTCGTCTCCTCAAGAAAATTAAAACAATCAAAATGTATAGAAATAATCAAAATTGTTTTTTTTAATTACTTACTAATAGTAAAAACTTACTTAGAATTTACAAAGATGAGCTAACAAAAAGTAAATCTGCTAGCAAATAGTAATTTGGTGGACTTTCTTTATGGACCGTGTTTACTTTTTTGATTTTCTCCACTTGACTGCGCATACGCCACGTCAGCCAGCATCAATCACTGTAAAAGTGCCCAAAGCTATCTTTTGCTTACATTTTTATTACTAGTTTGAAGTGCGTTAATGTCAATCTGGAATTATAAATATAGCATCATCGATCAAGGTCAGGAGAAAACTTTTGATGATGTATGTATTTGATACGAACTCAAAATTTGACTTCTTTTTATAATATGTACTTAGGTAGTACAATTTTGCTTTGGCTTATTGGTTATATGTACACTTCATAAGGTCGGAAGTCACTTCAAAGATTCGCTGACTCGCTGGATAAGATAGTAGAACTTTCTGTTAACCTTTAACCCCAACTATACAGAAGTTCAAGCAGGCAGCCCAAATACATACTCACGAATATGCAAATTTACGCATGAACAAAAGTAAAAGTCCAAAAAGAAACCATAAAGCACAAAACCCAAACAGAGAAAGCCGCGAAAGCCAAAAATTAGGGGAAAAAATCAATGCCGCATACTATGAAAACTTTTGCAACTATTCTACAAACAATGCGGTCAACAGAAATCCTGAAATTAAGGAGAGCAAAAGAGATGGAGAGAGTGGAGAGAGAGAGAGAGAGACTGGGCAATGGTGCTGGGCAAAAACACGATTAAGCCGCGTTGATTGCGGGTTACGAGTTCGTTTGCCAGTTATTCCGACCAGCCAGACTTTTGTGCAATATCATGAGGCTCTATGGTGCCTTTCTGGTTGCCCCTGTGTACATATATTGATGACGGCTCTGGTGCACGCAATCCATGACATCACCACTGTCCACCCAAGTTTTGTTTTCAAAAAATTGCACGACGCGTACGGGGCCAACAATTAGCATGAGTGGTAAGCCTTAAAGCCTTACATACATACATACATATTAGGCCCACATAGAGCCATAACACTAACAATTACTTAGGTGACGCACTCGGCTAAGGCTACGGCTAGTCAAAGGACTTTATGGGCAGTCCAACCCATTGTTATGCCAATAATTAGCTTTAACCAGCTAAAAAACTCAACAATACACATTCCCCTACAAACCAAGAATTTCAAAGGAAACTGCGAAAAAAGAAACTCTGTCAAGTTATGGACACTATAAAATTCGCTACAACGTTTGTACATCGTTGTCAAGTAGTCTTGACCCTTTTGGAAAACTGTTTTAACTTTAATAGGTCTTCAATATGCACGCGACGTGTATTTTCTTCTTTTGTGGGCTTGATTGATTTTAAATTGGATTTTTGATTAAAAACCGTCCTGTTTTAATTGAATCAGAACATTATTATTCAATTCCATTTAGAATGCATAGAACCCATAGGGTGTTGCAAATTTAAATTAGGTTTACAATTTGTGTTTGACTTTTTATCTATGATGCTAAACTCAATAGCATGAATTTCAATCCGTTTATCCTCTAATTCCTTTATCCTTTCATTCATTATTGAGATGTATACATTTGCTGACTTTAGAAACATTTCTCAATTAGTTTGGGTTGTATAATCTGCATCAGACAAGATTTAGTGTCGCAATCTGAAACGAATGTAGGTCCATGAAATTTCCAAATTGAAACGAATTTATAAATGTTGGCGTGTCAAATACAGATTGGGCCACGTCGTTGCAGAAATCCTATAAAACCCGACAAAAATTAACATTTTCCATCAGTTCCCTAACAAGTTCTAACAACCCAATCTCGTGAAAATGAAACTATTCGTAAGTCATTTTAATATTTTTAACCTAGTAGGCGTTAACTAAGAATCTTATTCTTTTTTTCAATAGTTGCCCTGTGCTCTTCTGCTGGCCTTGGTTGCTGTTAGCCACGGAAGCGCTCAACCTCCCTCACAGGCATCGCAGGCACAACAGGCAGCGCAGGCACAGCGTACAGGTCCAAAGAACAACAACAACAATAATGATGCCTAATCCCAAGTCTAGGATTATGAAAGCTCACTTGCTTCAGAGTTCATTAGTCAACTGATGAAAACGTAATCAAACTGCAAATAAAGAAAAGTATAAAAAAAATGTGTACGCAATTTTATTCACCTATCGCAATATTTATCCGATTTTTATAGGATAGAGTGAAATCAAATTAAAATTAAACTCTATATTGTGTAGAATGTAGTATTTAAGGACTCTGGCCCTTGAAATATGCATGATAATCGTACAGACAAACTGAGTTTGATGTTTTGACGAGCTTGACAAATAAAGCCAAATCTGAATAAATTACTTTAATAAGGGCAAAGCGGCAAAAAGAAAATCATTTGGGAGTTAGAAGATATACTGGGGTGCCACAGAAATTCAAGCGAAATTTAAGCGAAAGCGATTTCTGTGGCACCCCCAAAAATAACCTGCTGGGACAAATTAGCTGGTAAAACAGAACACTGCAGAGAGAATGAGATGCAATCCATTATATTTCTAGCAAGGGATAAAACCAATTCTGAATATATTAACTTGAAAAGGGCAAAGCGTCAAAAAGATAATAGTTTGGGAGCCAATTATAATTAAAGTATTATAATTATTATTAAGAACGAATTGTCCTAATAAACGAACAGATGGAGGATCTGAGGTAATAAGAATTATCTTCCTGTTACAAAAAGCGGTCATTGTACTCTCCTTCTTGGCGCATTCTTTTGCCAAATTAATGAAAACCATCACGAATTTTCTTAGCCAATGCTGAATAGTTCTCAGGCAACGCCGAGTTACAGAAATGTTTGAAATTGTGGCCGATGATTACCGTTTCTTGGTTCGATGCGGTCTACTTTACTTTATGGCGGCACGTGTTCCCAATTTCCACAAAATGAGCAATTTCCTTTCCTCAGAATGAAATGAAGTTACATACAAGCGAGGAACATGAACAATTAGGGAGCTGAGCTGGACATTCAATTTTCGTGGCAGTGTTAATGTTGGCTTTGTATGTGGGCTAATCACCGATATGCATTAATTACAATTGAGAAACAAGCGTTTTAGATAAACATGAAATATTAACATAGCAAAATTTCCATTTATATTTTTATATATTTCATTTGTAAGACAAATTGACCACGACCTTTATAATGATCAGTGACATAAAGATAATTTTCGCAAACGTTCTAGTTTGATAGCTGCGAGTTTGACAAATTTGAATTCGATAAGTTGGAACTATGCTCGGAGTCCGACGACGGTTGGAGATGTGGTGGCTGCTGCGGCTGCTGTTGGGCATTGTGTAAATGATGTGGCTGTTTCGATTGAATGGCTGTGCCCGATTCGTAGTTAATGCGTATCCATTGACCCTCGATGCTCTCCTTCCACAGTGACACATTGTTGTCACCGCCAGTGACGGCCAAAACATTGCCAGTGGTCGACCACGAAATGCTCCACACGGCATCATCGAATGTATGCAATACACTTGATGTCCACTGCGTCAAATCAGCATTACTGCTCCAGATGATCACATGGCGATCCTGGGATGCTGAGGCTATTTGCAAGCGGGGCAAGCCAATTGACGGTGCCCATGCAACATCGCGCACCCAGTCAGAGTGTGCCTCAAGACGGTGCTCCTCAACCCACCGGTCATTATCTTCGCGCCAAATCTTAACGAGATTATCGCATCCTCCGCTGACCAAACGCTTCACGGCAGCATTGCGTGAAGTAACTCGCTGATCAAAGGCCGGATCAGGAGCCTGAGCCGGACACCAGGAAATGGCATTCACTCCGATTGTATGTGCATTGGGAATTTTCTTGGCATCCCACACACCGTACTCTGTGTTGCAAGTCAACACCGAAATGGAACCATCCGAGCTTGCACACGCAAGCACTAATCCATATTCGGCTGGCGCGAAATCCACCGAGTTCACCGAAGAGTCGTGATTGCTGTACTCGTATCTGAAATGCAGCAACATTTAGTAATTCTAATACTATGTGCGCTGCTGTAGATAACACAAATACACATGTACATATGTATGCCTGATTAGACACACATATACATACGCACACATAAAACATATGCATTACATGTGTGCAAAACATGACACTCACAATTTTGTCCAGTCTCTGGGCGTTGTTGATTTCCATATAATTACTTTGCGATCATAGGAGCACGATGCTAAGATGTTACCGAACTTGGGATGTGCCCATGCCACTTGCCACACTGGACCCTGGTGGCCTTTGAGTTCAGCTAGGGCCTTGTTATTTTTACGCGAGTGAAAAATCCGAACGCTACCGTCTGATGAGCAAGTGGCCAGAAGTAATCCGTAGAAGTCCAGAGCCGCATGATGGACCATGTCCTCATGCTCTGTGTCAATTTCCTGCAGCAAACTCACCATGTTGTTGAGCGCAAATTGTTTAATTGGAATGAAATTTTAAATAATCTTTTCGCGTTCGGCCGGCCCCACCAAAAAAATATGTTGTTTGACGTGGAATATTAGAGGTGGAGAAACGTCGAGTAAACATCGTTGTCAACGATGTATGGTAGGCCACTATCGAATGTTTTTATATAAAACAAAAAATAAACAATCCTGATAGTTACGGCCCTTTAAAAAAAATGAATTCTAAAATCAAATAGGAAATATGTTTAATAACAACAATTATTTTTTACAGACGAGCACTGATAACGTAGCTTTAAATCCGTTTCCAACAAATTTGTATGCACGTCGAAAACATCGATGGAGAAACGCACCTCTAAATCGTGCAACAGTGTGGCAGCTTTGTTTGCATAGAATACAAAACGGGTGGCAGCCTTGGCTCACAGAAAAGTAGCGGTGGCGGTCGGACGATAAACTAGTATTTTAGTATATTAGTGAACTCCTGAATTTGATTTATCTTTTTTTTAGACCCCGTACTTTAAAAAAGTAAAGAGGTCTATTAACTTTTAATACCATTATTACCGTCCGTAACGATTCTTTTTGTAAACTGTCGCTTTTGCTGGTATCTTTACTTTTTTAATTATTTTTACTTGAAATGCAGAAAACTTGAAGATCTCTTCACATTGACATCACAACAAAATGTTAACACAAACACCAAGTGTGGCCGAGATTGGTCGCATAAGCAGCAAAACAAAATCAAATATAATAAGTGCATGAAATCAAAGTTGACTATGAAAAATATATCTATAGTATAAATAAATAAGGGATGAAGTGGTAAAACAAAACACTAAGGATAGATTACCATGCCCAACGCATTGATTACTCCCAAGGGCCCATACGAAGTGAGAAGACGATTGAGACGACTGGAAGAACGCCAGAAAGAATGGATTCATCGGACCCGAAGAAGTAGTCCGTCTGGAAAGCATAGAAACAAATGTCGAATTCTTAAATATTTTTGGTATTATTGTACATTTTATTTGGTCTTGGCCACTTTTGCGATTGGTTTCTTTCAATTGGTTATAATGATGCGTCTACCCAAAAACCAACCCATTGAGCCCAAGGGAACGGCATTATCTTCCGTTCCGGGCTATACTGTGAAAAACGTGAAATTAATACGATACAAGGAAAACCAAAAGAAAGAAAGAAGCCCGTATATTAACCAAATCTACAAATTTGTCGAAAAATATGGGGTTCATGGAATTCGTCATTTAAGAAAATGTAATTTCGATCATTATTGGGGATACAATTCCGGTGAACCATGCATTCTACTTAAACTGAACTTTGCAGTCAATTTTCAGGCTGATACTTACGATGATTCAATAACACTCCCAGACGAGGTACCCAACGATTTATATGAATATATAATGCAATTGTCAGTAGAGGAGCGGACAAATCGCATTTGGGTTGCCTGCAATTTTATGGGTAATGAAACTATTGGAAGTATTGAGTACATTCCAGATCGATATTACGATTCGGATGGTTTATTTACAAGAGGAAATTCATATTTACGCCCCGTCTCAGAGAACCTAACCGAAGAACTTATCAACGAGGATCCTGCATATCGTCGTGTCATTGGGGTTCAATTTAAAGATCTTCCAGTCAATCAAGATATTTATGTTAAATGTGCGGTGTGGGCGAAAAATATTCCTCTAGAACTTGCAACGACTGTGTTTGTACTCCATATAGAAGGACTAAGGATTTCCCCACATCGAGATGACTATGATAACTAAAACGAAAGAAAAAAGAGAAATCATAGTAAACATTACAAAATTATTATGTTTTGTGACTGTATTATTGTCACACATACTCATATATTTAGCTCTTCATTTTAAAAAGTCTCGATATTTTCTTTAATCAATTCGAATATGCCCGAAGATATTCTAGTTCCCGCTGGAGGTTACAGAGTTCGGAAGAGATTTCGCAACGAGGAAAACGTTCGCAAGAAGAAAGAATTGCCCTGGTCAAAAACAATATTGGACTTGGAGCATAACAGATTTCTAGCTCGTACACCTTGGGCGTGGTTCAGGATCATTTCATTTTATCTGTTTTTATATTTTTTAATCGCACTCATCGTGGCATTTTGGATAATAATTTTCATATTTGTCATACTAAAACCCGGCAGACCACTTTGGCTGAAGGGTGCTCCGGGTCTTTCGGTAGTGCCCGGCGGAGAGAGCACAATATCGTTTCACCCGAGTATCCCAACCGAAACCAACGCAATCGCTGACATCATAGATAAATTCATGGATAAATTGGAGCCTAGTGGTAAATCGAAGGATATTTTCGCAGATTGCAACACAGACCGAACATGGGGCTATAATATGCAAGTTCCGTGCGTTTTCATTAAATTGAATAAAGTCTATGGATTCGAAGCCGACACTTATGATGCTGATTCGACGCTGCCAGATTCAAGTCCCAGCGAATTAAAAGATTTAGTTAAACAATATCCCGGTCCTGGAAAAATCTGGTTGACATGCGAGGCTAAAGGAAGTTCCCCACTCATCAGCTATTTGCCATATCCATATTTTGACACAACAACCAATATGAAGGGCATTAATCGAGTCATTGCCCTACAACTTAACGATATGCCACTAAATGAGGAAATATCAGTCACATGCAAGGCTTGGGCAAAAAATATTGACATTGATATGGAATACCGAGGCAAGGGACATGCCGAATTTTCAATGGAAATGCGAGTGAAAACTTAACATGAGAAGACTGAAGTTGTTGACAAAATTATATAAATGTTGGTGTATAGTTAAAATGTTATAAAATTAAAGCTGCAAATTTCATATTTTTTAATTTTTTGGTTTATTAAAGTTTCAGTTTATTGC